>CM065590.1:547506300-547892728 GCA_033119425.1 Bufotes viridis | reverse complement strand
AACACATTGACTCCATAAATATGAAAACCATAATACACTTTATTACAAAATCATACAATCCAATAAAATTTTATCATAACTTAGCAGTAAACAGTAGTTCTCTCAAAAGAGGACAAGAAATATCAAGAGGGGGCTGCAGGGTAGGGCGTCTCCAGGTACAAATATTGCAAAGTAATTCAGTATGTAAATCACACGAGCTGGAAGCTTCTACATATGTGCATGAAAATAGAGCAAACTGACCTACATTGGGAATGCCCATGTGGCGTACCCTAACATATAAAGCAATCTACCACAAGAACAATCAGCTCCTTGGCAGATATATATAAACAAAGCAGTATATTCATGTCAGTCACATCATTAAAGTATACTTTGAATACATATAGGTAAGCCACATGGGCAATAAGCTCCTAACTATACGCATAGAGAAGAGTAAAAAAGACAATCATTAGTCGTTTCGCCACAAAGGCTTCTTCCGGAGATACAAGTTCATGGTACCACTCCTCCTTTTATAGTCCTAGTAATTTTCAGGTGACTCCTAGTACAATTTGCATAAATATATAACCTCCTATAGGCCATTCACTACCCGGCATTACTACTCTCACACATCGTGCGAGACTCACGCCCGTGATGTATCCATTACGTGACCGGGCGGACACCGACTTCGAGCCGTCCCACTCTCATCGCAATACACAGATTGGTCTCTATTTATTGTTGTTTCTCCCACTATGCTATGCGGTTTATAGCTTCTGTTGGACTTGTGGTTAGCTTGTGTTTGGTTCTCGGCTGAGTTCCTTGTGCTACCAAAGCTTCATTGAAGATAAGTGTTTCCTTTCCCTTTTGTATTTTATTTATATATATGTGTGTGTTGTCTTTCCCTGCTGTTTGTCATTTGGCCTGAGGGAGACTCTGTTCGTCCTTCCCTTTGGAGGAACAGGTAGACTCAGTCCTGAAATTAGTTTCAGGGTCCGATAGGGTGAGATAGTATTCTAGGTATGCGGTGTATGAACTTGCCTACCTTTGGGGCCTGTTCATACTGGTAGTCTGGGAGGACTGGAGTTAGGGTTTTCTCTAGAAGCTGTCCATCTTCCTTCCCTAGTTTCGAGGCCTTATTCCAGTTTCTTTTTTCCCTCCTATGCTTGGTGTGATATAAACCACCAAAACTGTAATTCTTACTTTTTTCAGTACAGCCATGGATCGATCCTATTGCTGCACTAGCCGAACAGCTGCAGGTGCTCTTTTTGAAGGTAGCTGACCTCCGCATGACCGTCTCGCATATCCAGAGACCACAGGCTGCTGGTCCTAGTGGTGATGGTGGTTACCAGGCCTGTCTTGAGCCTAAAGTTGCCCTCACAGTCAGATTCTCTGGGGGGAAGTAATCATTTAATTTTGTTTAGAGAGGCGTGCAAATAGTATTTTAAGCTATGTCCACACTTATCTCGGGATGAGAATCCAAGATTTGGTGTGGTAATTTCGTTGCTTAAGGAGGACGCTCAGTAATGGGCTTTTTCTCTGCTGACTGGATCTCAGTCTCTTCGGTCGGTGGATGAATTTTTCAAAGCTCTGGGTCTCATCTATGATGACCCGGATTGGACCTCCCTGGCCGAGACCAAGCTACGAGGCCTGCTGAGATCTATTGATCTGAGTTTAGGAGGTGAGCTATGGATACTGAGTGGAACCATCCTGCTCTTCGTAGTCAGTTTTGTCTGGGATTATCATAGAGTCTGAAGGACGCTTTGGCCTTTAATGAGAATCCTGAGTCTCTGGAAGTCTATTGCAGTACGCATTAATAGACGCCTGAGAGAGAGATCTAGGGGCCCCCACTCTCAGGACGTACTATCACATAACACATCGTCTTCCTCTGACACTTTGGGTGAAGATACTCCTGGGTTTATGTCTGAGGATGAACCCATGTAGTTAGGGGAGCTACTGTACTCCTGAATTCACTTTTAAGCATTCTAGTTGTAGGAAGGAGTGTGTTTTTCTGAGTGGACAGAAAGGACATTTTATCGATGTATGTCCATGTATTCAGCCTCAAAAAAAAAAAAAGGGGACTTTTAATTCCCATCTGACTCTTGGAGGGGTGAGAGGAAAGTCAGAAAATGTGCATTTGTCTTTGCCTGGTAGTACCTGATTTTTCCTAACTGCTGAGGTGGCGCTAGAGTCCAAGACTGTTTGGATTGAGGTGTTTATCAACAGTGGGGCAGGGGTGAACCTGATTGATGCTAGTTCGTCCGTATGCACGGATTGTCTCCAAGTGCTTTAGAGAAAAAAAAATCTAAAAATCTATTTTTGCTATTGATTCTGCACCTCTAACTCAGAAGTGTTTATGTCAAATGGTGCAGGACATCCGTTTAAGAGTGGGTGACTTTCATCAGGAATTAATCTCGTGTTTTGTGTTGGAGGGTCTCCCTGCTCCGTTGGTTCTGGGTTTACCGTGGTTAAGCAGGCACAATCCAACCATCGATTGGCAAGCTAGACAGATTCTGGATTGCGGCGATTATTGAGTTGACAATTGTCTGAATACATCTTTTTCTGCTTTAACCACTAAAACATTACCCTCTTTTATATCTTATTTTGCCGATGTATTTTCTGAAAGTGGATGCCAGGATTTACCAGTGTCCTATCAACCTTATTGCCGGAGCTAAGTTGCCCAAATCTAGGTTGTATAAGAGTTTGGCTAAAGGACACATAAGACCTTCCAAATCTCCAGTGGCAGCAGGGTTTCTCTTTGTTAAAAAAAAAAAAAAAGGACGTAGAACCTGAAACTAACAGAATCTCAAAAGTTTCATTCATCTCTATAGTCGATACAATGTATCATACCAGATATGAATTATATAAAGAGCTGCCTTTAATCTATTTTAGCAGTTTTTTTTAGCAGCTACGGTATAGTGTGTGAGTCATATGTTCTATTACTTTATGATGATATATTTTATAAATTTTACTGTGATATACTGATAGGCTAATTTAGTTATTTGGGCAAATATCAGATTCCCAATTATAAAAAAAGCCCAGTTACAGACAGTTAAGGGCTCATTCACTTCAATGGGGCCACAAAAGATGCGCACAGCATTCCGTGTTCTGTCCGCATCCGTTGCTCTGTTCCATGGCCCTGCAAAAAAGATAGAACAAGATCATTCTTGTCCGTTTTGCGGCCCATTCCGTAAATTGTGGGACACACACTGAAGGTGTTATAAGAAATATTTGGGATTCTTATCATTAATTAATAATAATGAACTCGTCCGTGATTTCAAGATCCACAATTTGCAGACCTCAAAATACGGCATGGTCGTGTGAATGAGCCCTAATTTATATACAGTAGTTTTATTTTCGACTGTTTGTGGGTATAAATTAGACCAAGCGCTTGTAATAACTGTCTCAACTGTGAGCCTACCAGATTTATCTGAACTATAAAATACACATAATGAAATAACAGTTACATAAATTTAACTCTAATTTTACTGTAGGATATAAAGTACAATGAAATTAAAGCCATATAGCTAATAACAGCACATCATTTTCTTTCTTAAGTTTAAACTATATGGATTTCTAGTATTGAGATTGAAGATCCAATACACATCCCGATTTAAAAGGAGACACCTTGAATCTCCTCCATGTTTTTGTTATTTTGCCTCTGAAAAACTTGGTGTTGCCTGAATGGCAGGTTACAAAGTGTTTTGCTGCATTGGATAAATTGTGGCTAACTGATGCTGTAATCCGAGTCAGTAAATAATTGTGTATACAGAGAGAGCTGTCAATCACTGATAGGACCGCCTCCCTGAGTCCAAAGCCCAGAATGAACTGGAATTCAAATGAATAAAATACAATTTTTACAAAATCCCATAAAACTATATATCAATCTACTCAGCTCCTTCTGCTCTGTAACTTGCTGCTTGCAGATTTTCATGATTACAGGTTCCCTTTAAACATTGTGGGAGAAAATATATTTTCCAGTGTTAATTCTATAACCTGTTCCCAAAATATTAATTCATTTTCCACCCGGATATAAAACCTGGTGCCTTCTTTAGTTAGGCCTCATTTACACATATGTGGACTTTCATGGACCACGGTCCGTGAAAACCCGTCCTGCCATCCTGCTGACTGCACAAGCGCATGGCGTGATTGGTTGCTATGACGCTGTACGCTTCATGCCGCTGTAGAAGTGCATGTCGTCATAGCAACAAATGATGCTGTGCGCTCCTGTACTTAGCAGGACTGCACGCCGGGATTTCACAGACTGTGGTCAGTGCAAATACACGCATGTGTGAATGAGGCCTTAATTGGGATGTCATCATACTCAATTTATTTACTACTGCAATTTATTTTAATCCAAATACATTTTCCAACCTGAGCAGACTTCATAGTGTGAACACAGTGGGTGATTGTACTTGAATTTAATATCTTATTACCAGAGGCTGATGTTATGAAGAAAAGTATGAGGATTTCTGTATGAAGAAATAGGAGTAATAGACCCTGGAAATCCCACCAATGATAAATCTAAAAAAAGTAATGTAATTACTAGAGATGAGCGAATTGAAGTTGACGAAGTGGAATTCGATCCGAATTTCAGGAAAAATTTGATTTGCACCGAATCCGAATTTCCTCACGCTTCGTGGTAACGAATCACATTTCTTCCTAAAATGGCTGCTGCACATGTTAGGACATGGAGCAAAGAGCTCTGGGAATGAGGGATCACCCACAATGCCATGCATGCAGATGTCAGCAGGCGCTAGGGACAGTGCTAGGAAGGACTTTAAAACTTTTATTTTGCTGAATAGAAGTTCAGAGAAAGATTAGAAGTGTAGGAAAAGGATAGGGAGGAATTAATCCACACCATAAAAGCAGAACAGGGTCAAATAGGGGAGGTTACAGCCTGGGTAATAGGAACAATCTTATTACACCTTGCTGAACTGACTGCTGGTCCAAATTGCCATTATACAGATCTGTAATTCCAGAAAACCTTTCTTGTTATTGGGATGCAAGTGTTATGTGATACAGCCATTAACAGGGTGTATTTCTAGGAAATATTTCTATGTTTTATTAGCCCTTGTGTGGTGCAGTTACAGTATATGTTCTAAAGATTTTTTTGGCATGTATAAGTGGAAAAAAATAAGAGCTTATTTGCCGTTCAGTGGTGCAGTTATATGTTCTTAAGCCTTTTTTGGGGTGCATTAGCCCTTTGTGGTGCAGTTATATGTTCTAAAGCCTTTTTTGGGGTACATTAGTGGATAAAAAGGGCTTATTAGCCATCCAGCTGTGCAGATATATGTTCTAAAGCCTTTTTGGGGTGTTTTAGTAGAAAAAATAAGTTTTTTTTTGCTGTTCAGCGGTGCAGTTATATGTTCTAAAGCCTTTTTTGGGGTGTATTAGTGAAAAAAGGGGCTTATTAGCAGTTTTGTGGTGAAGTGAGAAAATTTCAGCCTTTTTTAGCGTGTATTAGGGGAACAAAAAAATTATTATTTGCATTTAATGGTGCAGTTATATGTTCTAAAGCCTTTTTTGGCATGTATTAGTGGAAAAAAAGGGCTTATTAGCCGTTGTGTGGTGAAGTGAGAAAATTACAGCCTTTTTTGGCGTGTATTAGTGGAAAACAACAAGTATTATTTGCCATTCAGTGGTGCAGTTATATGTTCTAAAGCCTTTTTTTGGAGTGCATAAGTGGAAAAAAATAAGGGTTTATTTGCTGCTCAGCGGTGCAGTTATATGTTCTAAAGCCTTTTTTGGGGTGTATTAGTGGGAAAAAAGGGGGCTTATTAGCCATTGTGTGGTGAAGTGAGAAAATTAGAGCCATTTTTGGGGTGTATTCATTTCCTTTTTATTTATTTATTTCATCTAACAGTATGTCAGGCAGAGAAGTGACAGGCCCTGCACAGGGGAGGGCTCTGGCTCAGGTCGCAGCAGAGTAAGGGGAGTGGCAGAAGGGGTCACTTTGAGAGGCCTGAGCTCCTGGTGCCATCTAGCGGTCGTGTCTACACCAGTAACCCAGCGGTTTTTGAATAGTTGACTCGGTCATCCACTTCGTCCCAAGTGACATCAGACACCCCTAGCCAAGAGTCGGTCAGACACCACTCTTAATTGTCATGGTCTTGGAGCAGGCCCTGTGCCTTTACCTATCCTCAACCTGCCTCTGTCCTTTTCTGTTCCCTCAGCCAGAGAAGTATTATATGCTGTGGGCTCAGCTCCACTATGCAGCGAGGACGAGCTTCTAGAGGACAGTCAGCAGCTACCTCCCAGCCAAGATCTGGGGCAGACAACAGCCACTTCCTCTGGTAGACAGGCAACTAATGATAAGGAGAGTGGCGTGGGAGCAGGTGTTGCAAGCGGTCAGACTCCTGGCTCAGAGACCGTTGAGGAGGACATCAGTGATAGACAGACAGTACTCAATGATGACGTAGCCGATCGCAATTGGGAGCAGGGTGACGAAGGGGCTTCATCATCATCTGGAGAAGAGGATGACAGCTTGCGTGTGAGGCAGCTGCGGAGCCAGAAAGTCGGTAGCGTGGCCGGGAGTCAGCAGGGGGGCAGCAGTGGGAGGCCGGGAGCCAAATGTGCCCGGGGTAGACCACCCGCTTCGCAGTAGCCTACCTGCCTGGAAAGTAGTGGTGCAGGGGTTCACGGAGGCAGCGGCGGTAGCAGTCAGTCAGTGCGGAATTTTGGGGGTAAAATCACTTACTCGGCGGTGTGGCAGTTTTTTGTTAAGCCGCTGAAGAAGTTAAACAGGGCCATTTGCCGAATCTGTGGGAAGAAGGTAAAGCGTGGCCAGGGTGCCAATGTTGGCACCATGGCCTTGCGTCAACATATGCAGCATCACCATAAAGTGAATACCTATAGACTACCAGACCACATGAAGTCAATAGTACACTTTATTTGCAAAGTTAATAAGAAAATTCAGTATTAAAAGCAAGTGCAGGGAAATGTTGGCATCAACCGAAAGGGGGCAACAATTCATACAAATCCAACGAACTAAAATCCAAGTTAAAGTGCAAGTGCAAAAAACAATAATACAAATATGTTAAGAACAGAATCAATTACCCATAATGTGCCTCCTCCGGGATGGTGCCAACCCCGACCCGTGTTTGGGCGACTCTTGTTACCGGGGCCGGTGGAGGTAAGCCCACGTAAGTGGGAGAGACTGTAATGGTATAAAAAGCCACATTATGAGGGGAAATTAGAAAAGTAGGATTTTTGTATACTCAGCGGACTAATTACTTGCGGACACCAATATCTGAATAATTGGAGACTTTGTCATTGTATGCACGTAACCTAACTGGGTCAAGAAGAAAATACGGGATATATTATTGCACCGATATCCTAAAAATTGGAAGTCCGACAGTGCGATACCAACTTTCCATTTTATTAAATTATTCTCTCTGGTGCGCGACTAGTAACCAAAAGCCCCGAATGCAGACCGTAAAAATTGGAAATATGTGTGTTCCGGATATTATTAATGTTAAGTGATGTATTAGTAGAAATGGTATGTGAAGTATAGAACATTGTAAGTCATAGTACATGTTGCGATATTTGAGATAAAGCAACAGAGTGGTGAACAGCTTTTCGGACGTGTCCCCATTACACCAGGTTTTACTTGATATAGGATATATGCAAACAACTATGCGGAATATCCAAAGGAATTATAGATAAATAACGATACTGAATAATCAAAGTAGCCAAGGTGTATGGAAGACATGATTAAATAACACACAAAGCATAGCCGGTCTCTTCTTTACAAAATTGTGGGCTCTTTTTATTTTTTATTTTTATTCGACATATACTGTTTTTACTATATATTGTATCGTATTATTAGTATATGTTGGAAGCGGATTTTCATGAATAAATAGACCATTTAATCTGTATATGAGTGCCAATCCTGCAACTTTTCTACATCCTAAAAATGGGCAGGAAACTTTGCATGCACTTCAGCCACTCATACACAGCAAAGCACACCCCCCTTGAGCTGCAGCAGCAGAACGGCATCCCCCAACATAGGCTGATATGTGACGTTTCCACCCGTTGGAATTCCACCCTCCATATGTTGGACTGACTAAACGAACAGAGAAAGGCCATAAACGATTTCTTGATAATACAGGTGGACAGAAGTACTTCCCTCTGTAACAACGATGTTAGCAAGTGGCAGCTTATGTGTGACACCTGAGGTTTGCTCGTGCCCATCGAGGAGGCCACTTTATTTGTCAGTCGCCAGGACTACGGGATGTACAACGTTATTCCACTGATTCACGTCCTGGAAAAGATGCTGGTAAATTTGGCTGGTTAGGGGACTGGAGACATGGCGCCTACATCTCATGGCCACATGAGCCCTGTGGTGGCTGAACTGGTGGAGGAGGACATTGGAGCACAAGCAATGTGTAGTGAAATGGGTGGTTTTTCTACACAGGTGAGAGAAGAGGAGGAGCAGGATGGAGATGAGGAAGCAGAGGACCAGGCACACCGTGGCAGGGAGTACCTCCAAGTCACTTGCGCAAATGGCCTGATGCATGCTTAGTTTCTTGCATAGTGACAGACGAATTGTTACTTTTCGGCAGAGGGATGACTACTGGCTCTCCACCATGTTAGACCTTCGCTACCGGTCCAAAACGGGGGCCTTTTTTACACCTGCTGTGAGGGAGGACAAGCGGAACTCGTATCTATCGAGACATTCTATGTAGTCAGTTGGCCGCTGCCTATCTGCGCAGTTGTCCATCCTCTTGCAGGTCTGACCGAGGGGGCCTCTTGCGTTAACGTTCCACTGCCATGGCTGCTGTGGCAGGGTGGAGGGGGAGGAGCAGTACCAGCTCCATCAGCATCTTGACTCTAGAGTCGCTGATGAGCAGCTTTCTTCACCCGCGTAGTGAAGAAACTACTCACCAGCAGCAGCTAGATATGGAGCAGAACCTACACCAGCAGGTGGTGGCACACTTGGACAGCACCCTGCCACCCCACATTGAAGATTTGCTGGATTACTGGGCAACCAAACTGGAATTTTGGCCGCAACTGGCGGTGTTTGCCCTGCAAAAGCTGTCCTGCTTGGCCAGTAGTATGGCATCAGAGTGGGTGTTTAGTGCAGCGGGTCCATAGTTACCCCAAGGAGAACTCGCCTGTCGACCCAAAATGTGGAGAGACTGACCTTTGTCAAGAGGAATCAGGTGTGGATCAGGCAGGATTTCCACCCACCAATGCCTGATGCATCAGATTACATTATCCATGCTGCCTCATCCAAACATTGACAAAAGAGACCAGTTTCTTCTGGCCTCCTGCATCAGCTACTATTCTGATGCTGCCACCCGCCTGATGCCACACATTTGATGCCAAGTGCTCCTTCTTACACCCACCATCATCAGCAGGTACTGTTATTGACACCCACCTCCCCTCTCTGTCACCAGGTCACTCTGTGGTCTCCTGATGCTGCTGCCACTTCACCAATCAGGTCTCCTCAAGTTGCTGCTGGCACCTCCACACTATGTCACCTTGCCAGTCTGTGGCCTCCTCATGCTGCTGCTGCCACCTCCACACTATGTCACCTTTCCAGTCTGTGGCCTCCTCACGCTGCTGATGCCACCTCCACACTATGTCACCTTGCCAGTCTGTGGTCTCCTCATGCTGCTGCTGCTGCCGCCACCTCCGCACTATGTCACCTTGCCAGTCTGTGGCCTCCTCATGCTGCTGCTGCTGCCACTTCCACACTATATCACTTTGCCAGTCTGTGGCCTCCTCATGCTGCTGCTAACTCAACACTATGTCACCGGGCCTTTTTGTGGCCTCCTCATGCTACTGCTGCTGCTTCCACCTCCACACTATGTCACCTTGCCACTCTATGGTATCCTCATAGTGCTGCTAACTTAACACTATGTTACTGGGCCACTCTGTGGCTTCCTTATGCTTATGCCACCTCAACACTATGTAAATGGGCCACTCTGTCTTCTCCTCATGCTGCTGCTGCTGCTGCCACCTCCCCACTACGTGACTGGGCCAGTGTGTGATCTCCTCATGCCTCTGCTACCTCAACACTATGTCATTGGGCCACTCTGTGGACTTATCAAGCTGTTCTCCCACCCTCCCCACTCCATGACTGGGCCACTTCTTGCCTTTTTGGCCTGGTTGATATCATCATTTATTTGACCCTTCTTCTGATCTGTCAGAAGGAAGAAAAAATAAGAAGCACAAAGGATCCTGTCTATGTAGCAGCTGTAAGGCCTGTATGACATGGTCCCATCAGAATTGGCTTATAATTTGGTAGCCAAAAACAGGAGTGGGTACAAAACACAAAAGACATGAAAATATTCCATTCACGTGTCATCTCTGTTTTGGATCCACTCCTGTTTTTTTTGGCTTTATCAATACTGATGGATTACTGACCAAATGCTGACGGAGTAAAAGTGAATGCTCAACAGACAGGATCCAGGGTTATTGTTCTGACGGATCAGAGGAAGGGCAAAATAATCAGTGACCTCAACACAAACTTACTGCTGACACCCTGTCCACTCTGTCAGGGGGGCTCTACTTGTATAAGCGTTTAATAGAACAGGTTCTGTAGACATCTATGTGGAATCAGCTGATGACGGTGACACGCTACAGTAGGATCTTGGGCCTCTGCACGGTTCTTTATACCTGGCGCCAACATCGACCTGTAAGGCTGAGTTCACACTTGAGTTGTTTTGGCTCAGTAACTGCCCAAATAACTGAAGTGTGCAGTAATTCTAAGAGCGACACCTGTCATGTGCATGTCATACTGACTCACAGTATTGTTTCCCTACCACAGCAGACTCCCTATGCGTGTTACTGCAAGGCACAGTGTTCTACACCACTTTACAGGCTCTCTGCAGCTAGGTAATAGCTGTTTTTAACGCAATTCGAAGCAAATTTATTTGCATCAAATCGAATCTTTTCAGAAAATCCGGAGAACCGGCCGAATAAATTTTTTTAGAAATTCGCTCAACTATAGTAATTAAATGGGTGAATTGTAAATTATATTCATTAGTGTTGATATAAGTAAACTCCGGAATGGCAGATACATTGGGCTTCCAAAAGATTAGGATGTCAACTATTTATCTGCTGTATCATTTGATACGATTTATGAAAGGGTTACCAGGAGGAAAAAAAATCACCAATTCCTTTCTCCAGCACAACACTAGATTTGCTACAGGCAGGGACAATTTTACTCCTATGAAAACACCTCTGATCAAACATAAAAAAAAACATATCAAATAAAAACGTTGTGACTGTGAGTCATGAGAAATAATGTAACTTGCTTCCCTATAAATCAGTAGGTTATAAACTGTATTTGGTAACAACAACATGAAATTCTCCTGCCAGTATTTATCTTAGTTAGAACATCTTTTGTGCCAGCCCAAGACTGTTTTTTTCTGGGAAAAGGACCTCAGCAGCAGGGTGAGGGGGGTGGCAGCTTTAATATCTCGGTCTGTACAGTAGCTAGGAGGGTTAGTCTGATCTTGTTAGAAAGCTGACAATCTCCTCTTTTAAACATGTAACCTGTTTGGTTATTGTCATGATCAGGTTTATAAGTGTGGAGATGGGAAAAACCACCTCAAACCCCCAAATCAATTCTTAAACAAAAATGATGATGGTGATTCTTAATTTAGTAGACCTAACATAAAGCCTACTTATTACAAGAAAAACTAAAAAGAATAGTAAAAAAATGCAGCAGGCAGAGTGATCAGGAACATTGAGGAAGGAACAGGTGTGGTGACCCACAGAGTGAAGAATCAGAAATAGAAGATGGATGTTAATGTAGTGTTAATAATTTCCTACAGAAGTTTAGCTAAATGAAGTGGAATTATTATCACTTGGACTGAATTTTGTGCCCACAAACAGATTTGATCTTTTTAATACCATTTTAACAGGATTTTTCGTCATTATTTACTTTTATTTTTTACCTGATTGGTAGGTTCCGACACCCGGGACTCCCACCAATCAGCTGTTTGAGAAGGCACCGGAACACCTGTGAGCGCTACTGCCTTCTCGCAGCTTACCAAGCACAGAGCCGTACGCTGTATAGCGGCTGTGCCTGGTATCACAGCTCAGCCCCATTCACTTAAATAGGACTGGGCTGCTCCTAGGCCACGTGACACATGAACGTATCATCACTTGGCCTATGAAAAGCAGAGAGAAGGCCACAACGCCTTGTGACTAGAGTTGAGCGAACACCTGGATGTTCGGGTTCGAGAAGTTCGGCGAACTTCATGAAAATGTTCAGGTTCGGGATCCGAACTCGACCTCGAACCCGAACCCCATTGAAGTCAATGGGGACCCGAACTTTTGGGCACTTAAATGGCTGTAAAAGGCAGCAAAGAGGGCTGCAAAAGGCAGCAAAATGTAGGCAAATGCCCTGCAAACATACGTGGACAGGGAAATGACTTAAAATAAAATACAGAAAAATAATAAATAAACATTCTAAACTTGAGCCCAAGTGAGTGACAGTGGCACCTGTCACCCAGCAAACAGAGGATGTGGCAGCAACGTCACCACATCTGCCATTGTCACCAAGCATCTCCACCAAATCCCATGTAAGTGTTCAGCTATCAGCTGTCCATCTCCCAAACACTGGAGAGAAAAATAAATAGAAGGAGGAGGCTCTGAATGCCTTATTTCAAACTTCCTGGTCCTTTGAAATGCTGTCATTCTGTCTGGTGGACAGTTTTAAAAACCTTATGGCCGCTACTTTTGCAGATGAGCCATCCCTTCTCTGCACAACCAAGTGGAGGACAAAATCAAGTGTGCACTGTGCCACGCTATTTATGGCAACCTCCACATAACCAACAACACAGTGGGTAAATGTAGCAGCTGGCCCAGAGGCGGATAGCATTTTTGCGAATGTCCTTCCGCCCCCGAGGATTGCTGGGCATTTCTCTTTGTATCCTGTTACCTCTTCCTCCTCCTCTTACTCGGCTTCCTCCTCCTCAACCACCTCCTAATCCGCTCAGCGTAACACCTTCACCACCCACAGCAGTACAGCCAGGAGAAACGACAGCAGGTTGTTTTAAAACTTTTGTGTTTGTGGGACAAACCCCGCACCATGCAGGAGCTGTGGACAGGCATGGAACAACAGACCGATCATTGGTTGGTGCCACTGAGCCTCCAGCCCGGCCTGGTGTTGTGCACTAATGGGTGAAATATACTAGCAGGTCTGGGCCTAGCCAGTTTGACGCACATCCCCTGCCTGCCACATGCGTTGAATTTGGGGTGCAGAAATTCCTAAATACCAGACAGTGAAAATCAATTCAGTTAATCGAACACACACAACCCCCCCCCCCCCTTTCACTCAAACCATTAACAAACTATTTACAAATTTTCTTAAAACCATATTAAAAGAACTATAATGCAGCTAAACTTACTATATAAAGAAACAAAACTATATACACGCCTTATCCTTAACTTAAGGCCAGTGACATCCAAGTGGCTCGTAGGGTGGGTTCCTGCACCAACATAGTCCCTGGACTGGAACACAATTGTCCAGCCAGGGCACAGTTCTGGAGGATGAGGAGGAGTAGGAGTACCCGTGTTCTCAGCAGGTTGGCACCCACGCCAGCTTACGGGCAGCTGGGTCACCATCAGCACCTCAGAAGGCTGGGTTAGCATTGGCGAAATGTGGGAAAGCTTTGTCATTACGCCACAACAACCTGCACCACCAGCAGATCTGGAACGTCTTAGCAGGAGGCAGCATTTCAGCAACATGGTGGAAGAGTACACGTACTGACTGATGGGTTTGCCCAGGGGCATAGCTACAGGGAAGCATGGAAAGCTACTGTTTTGGGTCCCTGACCTAGAAGGGGCCCATCCAGGAGGAGGAAGACCAAAAGACTTTGTCAGGCCCCCTCAACAGTATTATACAATGCAATTATATACAGTGGCAGTATAGACAGTATAGAAAGCGGATGGAAAATAAACCCAAACAGCCTCACACCCTACACACTCAACACCCCCCCCCCCTTCACTCAAACCATTAACAAACTAAACTATTTACAAATTTACTTAAAAACATTAAAATAACTATAAGGCAGCTAAACTAACCATATAAAGAAACAAAACTATATACACGCCTTATCCTTAACTTAAGGCCAACCAAATACAAGTGGCTCGGAGGGTGGGTATCTGCACCAACATAGCAGGAGGCAGCATTTCAGCAACATGGTGGAACAGTACACGTACTGACTGATGGATCTACCTATGGGAATAGCTACAGGGGAAGCAACTGCTTTGGGGCTGTGACCTAGAAAGGGCCCATCCAGGAGGAGGAGGAGGACTAAAGGACTTTGTCAGGGCCCCCTCAACAGTATTATACAATTAAATTATATACAGTGGCAGTATAGACAGTGTAGAAAGCAAATGGAACAGCTGCTGGGCCTGGTCAGAGAGCGATCTTTAGTAGCCACAGGCATGGCGGCATGAAAGGAAGGGGTTTGTGCAAAAATTTATGGGGGAGGGGGGCCCCATTCTAAAATTTGCTGTGGTGCCCAATCATTTCTAGCTACGCCACTGGGTCTGCCCTATTCAACTTCTGGGTCATCAAATTGGGCACATGTCCTGAGGTTGCCCTTTACGCCTTGGAGGTGCTGGCCTACCCTGCAGCCACTATATTGTCTGAATGTGTGTTTACCACGGCTGGTGGCATTATCACAGACAAGCGCAGCCGCCTGTCCGCAGACAATGTGGGCAAGCTTTCGTTTATTAAAAAGAACCAGGCATGCATCCCACAGGACTTGTTTGTACATTATGCAGAAAAGAAATGTATACCGGCCTCATCCAACCATTGTTATACTACAGTGCACTTACACTTTGTTTTATTTTTTATATTTTCCCAATGTTTTGGGGTCTACACTAATTTATTTAAAAAAATAAAAAAACTGTTATTGGCGACTACCCTTTGGCTTCACAGCCCAAAAAGGCTTTATTTCATGCAAGAATGTAACCGCCACTTGTTTGTTCCCTGTCAGTTATGCAGTGCAGGGGTTTGTACCTGGCAGAAATGGTAATATTTCACCCAACAATTTAAAATCTATTCTTTGCCGGACAATATTAAACTTGGCAAGCCACAGCTGGAACCACTGATTACGGTATTGCTATTTTGGCAATTGAATTTCACCCCAGAAAAATATCTCTTCTTTGCCGGACACTATTAAACTTGGCCAGCCACAGCTGGGACACCAGATTTAGGGGATTGCTATTTTGGCAATTGAATTTCACCCCAGAACAAAATCTATCCTTTGCCGGACACTATTAAACTTGACCAGCCACAGCTGGAACACCAGATTTAGGGGATTGCTATTTTGGCAATTGAATTTCACCCCTCAATATAATATAGAAAATTCTATCCTGAGTTTCTAGGGGTGACAATAAGCACAGCTAAGCCTCTGATGTAGGATATAGCAAAAAAAAAAAACTACTATTAATGGATTAATGGACTTGGTGGCAGCTTGTGCTGGTGCACCACAAGACACAAAATGGCCACCGATCACCCCAGAAAAAAGTGACAAAAACGCTCTGGGCAGCCTAAAAACCAGTGAACAATTAACTAGCAGAAGTTGAATGATTCACAGCTGTAGATCGATCACTTCATTAGGTGCTTTTGCTGACTTTTCCCTGCCTAATCTCACCCTCACAGAAGCTGCGTCCTATCCCTACACTAATCAGAGCAGAGTGACGTGCGGCGCTACGTGACTCCAGCTTAAATAGAGGCTGGGTCACATGCTGCACTTGGCCAATCACAGCCATGCCATTAGTAGGCATGGCTGTGATGGCTTCTTAGGGCAAGAAGTAAAACGCTAGCTGATTGGCTGCTGTGCAGCCCTTCAGAAAGCGGGAAGAAATCGCCAAACAACGGACCCGAACCCAAACTTTTTTGAAAATGTTTGGGTCCGGGTCAGTGTCCCGAACACTCCAAACTTCGGTACGAACCCGAACTATACAGTTCAGGTTTGCTCAACTCTAGTAGTTGTTGAAACAGCAAT
Source organism: Bufotes viridis (assembly GCA_033119425.1). Lineage (NCBI taxonomy): Eukaryota > Metazoa > Chordata > Amphibia > Anura > Bufonidae > Bufotes > Bufotes viridis. Next base: position 547,876,772 of record CM065590.1, on the reverse strand, counting down.
TTTTCTCCCTGCACTGTGTCTCTTCCTCAGCAAGGTTGTCCCTGAGACTGATCAATTGAGCACAGGTACTAAAAATATATTACTGCTCTCAAACACACGCACACAAACACACACACACTGTAGTCCTTAAAAGGACTTTTGGGTCTTTGCAAATCTTATTTCTAATAAAATCTGTAAAACTTTGCTTCACACACTATCTTTCCCTGCCTACGCTCTGCTCTCTCTGATGCGGCTGAGAGTGTCATCGGGTGCTATATAGCACCGATGACGCGTTGCGGGCCGGCCAATCAGAGTAATGCCAGTAGCCAACATGGCTACGACATTACACTGAAGGGCATTACTTACCTGCATGACGATTGGCTACTTAGGAGGTGCCAAATGTGCGGGGAGGAGACTCGAGCATCTCGCTTGAGCACATTACTCAGCCGAGTACCACCATGGGCCGAGCATAGCGATGCTCGAACTGTACCGGTACTTGGCCTTAATAGCCTAAATATATTGTGGTGGATCTGCCGGCCTCTTCATAACTTCAGCGGATCCACCGCTATTTCTAAATGTAAGACAGCTTCCCAACTGTTTTTTAGACCATTTTCTACACCTAAAACAGGCCTGTCTTCTTCCCTGCCCACATTTTTAGATCTGGTGTGAACGGGGAGAAGTCGCGCCGCAATCTGTGCCAGAAATACACCTAATTTAGGCGTATTTATGTTTGGTAAGTGACCCCCTAAGATTCTTATTTCGCAACCTCTAACATTCTTGATGCCTTCATATGAATATTCCTAAATTCTTTTTTTCACTTCAAGTGAAGCGCTCATTAGTATTCGCCTCATAAGACGCACTGACATTTCCCCCAACTTTGGGGGTGGGGTGGGGTGACTAAAGTGTGTCTTATGGGGCAAAAATGTGGTATATTTCTTACTATCATTATTTATCCTTTTTTTAGGCAATGCAAGTTCCTTGTGCATCTGGAGAAAACAGGTTTCTTGTAAGACCAGGATACTATCTCTGTCCTAAATATGTAAGTACTTGTGAAAGCTTACACAGTTTACACAGTTGAAAGAAATTTCTATTTTAATTTCAGTTTCCCCTTCTTTTTACGATATCTGCTGACTGTCAGTAAATGGAAACAGAAGGGCATTTACTAATCCTATAGATGGCATAAATTTAGACATATTAGGTCACATTTATTAAGACTGGCGTTTTAGACGCTAGTCTTAATAAGGACCTGCGTTTGCCGTGGATCTGACAGAGTTATGAAGAGGCGTCGGCTTCTACATAACTTCGACGAATACTCTGCTGCTTCTTTTTGTAAGCCAGCTTCCTTGCTGTCTTACATTTAGACCATTTTCTACACCTAAACCAAGGGTAGATAATCGTAATTGAGACTTGCCTGAGTAACTGCCCATCCTCTTCCCTGTCCACACCCACTTTTCTAGACCTGGCATGAGCAGGGAGAAGTCACAATCTGGAACAGAAATATGCCCAATGTTGGGTTGGTTTAAAGCAGAATTTTATACTAGAAATGTGGAGCGATTTTGGCACAAAATGTTGCATATTAGACCATGCCCCTTTTCATGAAGCTAAATCCTTTCCACTAAGCCAATCCTCTTGAAGGGCTAGTCACAGATAACTTCTCTAAACTTAGATGCTAAACCCCTTATTTAATTATAAAATATGACGCATTAACCTGGAGTCTAGTAGACAGATACCTTGTAACAAACTGTCTCAAGATCACTCATTTAGTTAGCCTTTCTGGCATCTGTGAACATTCAAAATTAGCAGAGATATTATGTGTTTATTAATATGATTATTATCATTATTATTTTTCAGCCAGTGCCGATTCCTTGCAGATTTGGAGGCAACATATTTCCCGTAATTCCAAGATGTAGCCCCTTGTCTGTACCTCAAGTTCTACCACAACCATGTAACATTTGGTATGAAGAGTGCCTACCAACATCTCCAGACGTCTGCCTGCCGAGCTTGGAACTTCCAAGAGATGATCAGATCTATACCGTGTTTCATGGCACCAGTTATCCAGCAGCCAGGGAGATCATCGAGCATGGATTTATACCATCCATAGATGGCATGTTAGGGGAAGGGGTCTATGTGAACAGAGACATACAGTACATAAGGCTATGAAGTACACTCTAAACGATCCCAATAATGTTGTGTTAAAGCTAAGGGTGAATGTTGGTAAAGTTATAAAAATAGACCACCAGAACCACCCATTACAGAAGATCTGGCAAAAACATGGCTATGACACGGCTTGGGTTCCACAACACTGTGGTATGATTAATAGCGGCCAAGAGGAATATTGCATCTACAGTCCAAGCAGAATTAAAGTGATAGACATTGTCCATGGAAATCAGAATAATCTGACAGAACTGAAGAACTTACTTCTTCACCGCTAACAATATTCTTCAAAATGTCTAAAATTAAGATTCTTATTTCGCAACCTCTTACATAGTTGATGTCTTCATATGAATATTCCCCAATTCCTTTTTTTCCCTCTTTAAACATAGTTACATAGTTAATATGGTTGAAAAAAGACATAAGTCCATTAACATCTCATGAAGCAAATTGGTTTTTAATTAGTTACTGAAATTGGTTTGTTTATATTTATTGTTCAACTTCAATGTAGCTGAGCTTCGATACCTGGCACAACTGCTTTACAATATACAGCGCTGTGTCTGGTAAGCATGGAGAACGTCGCGGTGCTAACACGAGCGGCGGTGCCTTCTCAAAAAGCTGATTGGCGGCACCCTGGGTGTCGGACCCTCACTGATCAGATACTGATGACCTATCCTGAGGATGGGTCATCAGTATGAAAATGCGGAAAACCCCTTTAATAGGGTTCCCCCGGGATTTTCATGTTGATGGCTTATCCTCAGGATTGTTAATCGATATGAGATTGGCGGGGGGCCGACTCCTGCCTCCTCACAGCTTACCAGGCATAGCCTCCTCATCTGCTGAAGGATTATCTAGCTCAGTGTTTCCCAACCAGTGTGCCTCCAGCTGTTGCAAAACTACAACTCCCAGCATGCCCGGACAGACTTTTGCTGTGTGGGCATGCTGGGAGTTGTAGTTTTGCAACAGCTGGAGGCACACTGGTTGGGAAACACTGATCTAGCTCAATCTCTGTCTCTGCTTCTTTGTCTCTCACCACGAGGTGTTTTTTTCAACTGCATAGGAAAGTACAGCAGTTTTGTGCCTACCTACCCACAGTGCCACAAAAAAAACAAAAAAAAAACATTTGGGTGACAGATACTTGTGTATAAGAAAGCAAAGCACTCTCTAAGTCCAATGCAAATCAGGTGAACTTCAGAATATTCAGGTCTCAGAAGTTGATAAAGTCTTTTAAGAGAAACAATGTTGTAGATTCCATGAGGAATGAATACAGTATGTTTTGGTCTTTCCCAGACATAAAGGGGTTTTCTAACTTCAACAAGTGGCATTTATCATGGAGAGAAAGTTAATACAAGGTATTTACTAATGTATTGTGGTTGTCCATATTGCTTCCTTTGCTGACTGGATTCATTTTTCCATCGCATTATACATTTCTCATTTCCATGTTTACGACCACCCTGCAATACAGCATCAGTGGCGGTGCCTGCACATTACAGAAAAAAGCACTGGCCTTTCTGGTGACTGGGACCATAGGAGGGCACATACACCGATGCTTTTACCCATATTATGCAAGCACAGCCACCTCTGTTGGATTGAAGGGTGTTCGTAACCGTGGCTACGAGAAGTGTATAATGTGATGGAAAAATGAGTCTAGGCAGCAAAGGAGGCAATATGGAAAAAACAAACAAATAACTAAATTGCTGTAAAAAGACACAGCAAACATGTGGCAAAAATACTTGCACAGGGTGCCATGTAACTAAGGCCAACCCTACATTGCAGTCTATGTGAGAAGCGATCAGACGACCTCATGTTAAAGTCCCCTTAAAATAGGTGTACAAAAAAAACATAAATAGATTGTCATCACCACATCCCAAAAATGCCTGAGCAATTAAAGTATACTGTAAATGCATTTAACCTGTGCAGTGTGCTCATCTTTAATGTTAGTAAAACACTTGACAGGCTGCGATCCACATCACAACCACTGGGTGGTCATCTAGATACATATAGGACAGAGATGAGTGAAACTTTTGAGATTCGGTTTGTTTCAGGTTTGACAAATTTTAAAAAAAAATGTTCGGTTCAGAACAAAATCAATTCTAACCAAACCAAAGTACTCCAATTGTCCTGAAAATTGGTATAGAAACCCTTAAGTCTCCTACGACTTTTTAGGAAAAGAGGTTCTCTTTTAACTTTTTATGAATTTTTGTGTTCTCTCCCTAAGCTCTTGAACTCAATGACAGCAATATCAAATAATATCAGTGACACTTACATAGCCATGAGAAAAAAAAAGCATGTTTGACAGGGTTAGGGTACTTTCACACTAGCATTATTCTTTTCCGGCATCGAGTTCCTAGGGGCTAAGGCCTCTTTCACACTTGCGTTGTCCGGATCCATCGTGTACTCCATTTGCCGGAAGTGCCCGCCGGATCCGTAACAACGCAAGTGACCTGAAAGCATTTGAAGACGGATCAGTCTTCAGTATGCTTTCAGCGTTACTATGGCAGCCAGGATGCTATTAAAGTCCTGGTTGCCATAGTAGTAGCGGGGAGCGAGGGAGCGGTATACTTACCATCCGTGCGGCTCCCTGGGCGCCTCAGAATGACGTCAGAGCGCCCCATGCGCGTGGATCACGTGATCCATGCGTGTAGGGCGACCTGACGTCACTCTGGAGCAGTGGCGGATTAACATAGGGGCGTTCGGGTCGGCAGCCCCGGGGCCAGCATCACTGGGGGGCCCAATGCCGACCGGAGCGCCCACATACTGCGGCGGGGCACGGGAGCGTATAGTTCCCTGCCCCGCCGCCTATCACCGCCATAGGCTTCAGGCCTAGTAGGCCTGAGGCCTATGTGGTGGTATAAGCCCGGCGTGCGCGATGACATCATCGCGCGGCGCGCGTGATGACGTCATTGTGCGCCTGTATAGTGGCGCGCACGCTCTGATGTACGCGCGCCTGCCACACCATTCAGCATACAGGTAAGTATTAGCTCTTTATTTTTTTGTGTGTGTGCTAACTTGGGGGAGAGGGATATTAAGGGACAGTGGGGCATGTTTCCATGGGGGCAAATTAGTTAATGGATGGCAGTTGTGGGGGCAAAATAATGGATGGCAGTTGTGGGGGCAAATTAATGAATGGCAGTTGTGGGGGCAAATTAATGAATGGCAGTTGTGGGGGCAAACTAATTAATGGATGGCAGTGTGGGGAAAATTAATGGATGGCAGTTGTGGGGGCAAATTAATGAATGGCAGTTGTGGGGGCAAACTAATTAATGGATGGCAGTGTGGGGGCAAATTAATGGATGGCAGTTGTGGGGAAAATTAATTAATGGATGGCAGTGTGGGGAAAATTAATTAATGGATGACCGTGTGGGGGCAAATTAATGGATGACCGTGTGGGGGCAAATTAATGGATGACCGTGTGGGGGCAAATTAATGGATGACCATGTGGGGGCAAATTAATGGATGACCGTGTGGGGGCAAATTAATGGATGACCGTGTGGGGGCAAATTAATGGATGACCGTGTGGGGGCAAATTAATGGATGACCGTGTAGGGGGCAAATTAATGGATGACCGTGTGGGGGCAAATTAATGGATGACCGGGTGGGGGCAAATTAATGGATGACCGTGTGGGGGCAAATTAATGGATGACCGTGTGGGGGCAAATTAATGGATGACCGTGTGGGGGCAAATTAATGGATGACCGTGTGGGGGCAAATTAATGGATGACCGTGTGGGGGCAAATTAATGGATGACAGTGTGGGGGCAAATTAATGGATGACAGTGTGGGGGCAAATTAATGGATGACAGTGTGGGGGCAAATTAATGGATGACAGTGTGGGGGCAAATTAATGGATGACAGTGTGGGGGCAAATTAATTAATGGATGACAGTGTGGGGGCAAATTAATTAATAGATGACAGTGTGAGGGCAAATTAATTAATAGATGGCAGTCTGGGGGAAATTACTATAGGGGGCAGTCTGGGGAAATTACTATATGGGGACAGTGTGGGGAAATTACTGTATGGGGGCAGTGTGAAGGAAAATACTATATGGGGTAGTGTGGGGTATTGGGGGACACTATACAGGGATTATTACCTGGAGCACAATATAGGATGTTAGTATTACTGGGGGCACTCTAGGGGACATTATAACTGCTGTAGACACTATAGGGATCTTTAGGGTCATTTATCAAACTGTTGTAGTAGAACTGGCTTAGTTGTCCATAGCAACAGATTCCACCTTTCATTTTTGACAGCTCCTCTGGAAAATGAAAGGTGGAATCTGATTGGTTGCTATGGGCAACTAAGCCAGTTCTAATTTACACCAGTTTGATAAATGACCCCAATTATGAGAAATCTAACGTGTCTGTGTAACAAACTCTGTAGGGACGAGATGCGGCGGGAGGAATTAGTCATGGCGGTCTGGGTCAAACGGAGGAGAAGAGGAAAGAGAAGAGCTACATGACAGGAGAAGTCCCTGGATGTAAGAGGTATGTGGTGCTGTATTCCCTATATGTAGAGCTGGCTCACTACTGTGACCTGCGTCTCATCTTCTCCTCCAAGTCTTTATCATAATCATATGTATTTTAAATTTGGCACCTCAAATTTAAATTTTTCACCTGCAGTCCTATGTAACAGCCCAGATAACAGTGATAACTTTCTGTGTGCAGATAATGTACATGTTCCCTGCAGTCCTAGGTAACACCCCACATAACACAATAATTCACTGTGTTATGTGGGGTGTTACATAGGACTGCAGAAAACATCTATGACATCTGTACTCAGAGAGTGATGAGATGGTGGGGGTATGATTCCTGGCACCCCCGCCAATCAGCTGTTAGAGGAGACCGCGATGTTCCAGTGAGCGCCGCAGCCTCTTTGCTCCTTACCAAGCACGGCGCTGTCCATGTGATAGCACTGTGCTTGGTATTGCAGCTCAGCCCCAATCACTCAGATAGGACAGAGCTGCAGATAGGCCATGTGAACGATGAATGTGATGTCATATGGCCTAGGAAGAGACTGTAGAAAAGTATACGGGTGGGTAGCACTACTCACTGCTCACTAGCAGACTTCCAATTCGTGGCGGTGCTTGTATTGTCAGTCTCCGGCCTCAGGGACTCAGATTCATGCAGCAAAACGTAGAAAGAATACCAGCACTCCTTAATCCTCAATAATCTTCTTTTATTCCACCAAAAAACGACAGCAACGTTTCAACCCGAAGGTCTTTATCAAGCTTGATAAAGACCTTCGGGTTGAAACGTTGCTGTCGTTTTTTGGTGGAATAAAAGAAGATTATTGAGGATTAAGGAGTGCTGGTATTCTTTCTAGGAAGAGACTGTGACGCTTACAAAGCACCGCAGCCTCTTTATACAGAAAAAAAAACTGAAACCTAAAATGGAGTGGGGGGGGGGGGGGGGGCCCCAAGTTGGGTAGACAGCCCCGGGCCTATCATGCACTTAATCCGGACCCTGCTCTGGAGCGCCCCGGGAGCCGCACGGACGGTAAGTATACTGCTCCCCCGCTCCCCACTACACTTTACCATGGCAACCAGGACTTTAGTGTCCTGGCTGCCATGGTAACCATTGAGAAAAAGCTAAACGTCGGATCCGGCGATGCGCCGAAGCGACATTTAGCTTAAGGCCGGATCCGGATTAATGCCTTTCAATGACCTGGCCTTGCGGCAAGTGTTCAGAATGCATTGGGATAAAACTGATCAGGATTTTTCCGGCATAGAGACCCGACGACGGATCTCTATGCCGGAAAACAAAAACGCTAGTGTGAAAGAGCCCTAAATACCGGAAAAGAACTGATCAGTTTTATCCTAATGCATTCTGAATGGAGAAAAAGCCCTTCAGAATGCATCAGGAGCTTTTCAGTTCAGTCACTGCACGTTTTTTGGACAGAGAAAATACCACAGCATGCTGCGATATTATCTCCGTCCAAAATTCCGGAACACTTGCCGGAATGCCAGATCCAGCATTAATTTACATTGAAATGTATTAGTGCCGGATCCGGCATTAAAAATACTGCATTGACGGAGCCGTGCGGATGATAACCGGTGATACGGATCCGCATCTGGATCCATCTACAAATGCTGTCCGTTTGCATACTGATTGCCGGCTCCGGCAGGCAGTTCCGGCGACGAAATTGCCTGCCGGCAAATTAATAGTGAAAAAAAAAAAAGGTGAAGTTAAATGTCCCCCAGAGGTCTTGTATTACCTTATGGGGGACGCAAAGTGTAAAATAAAAAAAATAAAATTAAGTGTTTTATAAAAAAAAAATTAAAAAAGGTTTCACATGTAAAAAAAATAAAATAAAATCCCCAATTAAGAAATGCAAAAAAATGTTAAAAATAGAAAAAAGAAATAAAATAGACATATTTGGCATTGCCACTTCCGTTACAGCCGGCTCTATAAATATATCACATAATCCACCCCGTGCAATAAACACCATAAAAAAAAAAAAACTGTCAAAAAAAGCCATTTGTCACCTTACATCACAAAAAGTGCAACACCAAGTGATCAAAAAGGCGCATGTCCGACAAAATGGTACCAATAAAACAGTGACCGTCATCCCACAAAAAATGAGCCCCTACATAAGAAAAATCGCTCAAAGAAACAAACTATAGCTCTTAGAACATGGAGACATTAAAACATCATTTTTTGTTTCAAAAATGCTATTATTGTGTTAAAGTGAAATAAATAAAAAAATGTATACATATTAGGTATCACCGCATTCATAACAACCAGCTCTATAAAAATATCACATGACATAACCCCTCACATGAACACAGTAATAAAAATAAAATCAGTTCCAAAAAAGCCATTTTTTGTCACCTAACATCACATAAAGTGTAACACCAAGTGATCAAAGGTGTATGCCCCCCAAAATAGTACCAATCAAACCATAACCTCATCCCGCAAAAAATGAGACCCTAAGTCAATCGGTCAAAAAATAAAATCTATGGCTCTCAGACTATGGAGACACTAAAATTTTTTTTGGGTTTAACCCCTTAAGGACCCATGACGTATGGGTATGTCATGGGTCCGGTCCCTAACCATTGCGCCCGCTCCTGCCCGCTGCGGGGGTCCAGCTGTTTCCTGTAGCTGACCCCCGTGGCTAATGATCGCGGTCGGCAGCGATGCCGATCGCAATCATTTAACCCCGCAGATGCCGTGCTAAAACCGAAAGTAAAACTTTCGGCAGCTCTCCGGCTCCCCTTAGTGGTGATCAGGGGAATCGCAGCGCTGGATGTAATAACCTCGAACTCAAAGAATTATTCGAGGTTACTACTTACTATTTCCTATGGAGCCCTTGTTAGCAATAGGGCTTCATAGGAAAGTAGTAAAATCTTCATAAACTCCAATACAAGTGTATTGGAGTTTATGATAGAAGCAATCAGGTAACTGATTTATATAGGTCCCTATGGGATCTATATAAAAGTGTAAAAAAAAAAAAAAAAATCTAAAAATTTAAATCACCCCCCTTTCCCCAAAATTAAAATAAATTAATAAAAAAACACACATCATGGGTGTCGCAATGTGTGAAAACGCCCATAGTATAAAAATATATTCCCGGTATACGGTAAACAGAAAAACGGAAAAAAGCGCCCAAATGGCCGATTCGCCATTTTTGGACGCTTCATTTCCTCAAAAAAAAATTATATAAAAAGTGATTAAAAAGTCCTACACCCCCCATAATGGTATCAACTAAAAGTTCAGATCGCCCCGCAAAAAATAAGCCCCCATACAATGCCATACACTTAATTACAAAAAAGTTATAGGGGTCAAAATATGGCGACAAAAAAAAATAAATAAAAAACTTCCCACTTTTGAACTATACATATTGGGTATCACCGGATTCATACTGACCTGTAGAATAAAACTAAATGGTCAGTTTTATCGCACATCAATTGTCGTAATTTAAAAACCCGTAAAATTGTGGTGGAATTGTTTTTTTTTTGCAATTTCAACCCATTTAGAATTTTTTTATCGCTTCCCACTACATCGTATGCAATATTAAATGGTGGCGTTGGAAAGTACAACTTGTCCCGCAAAAAAAAAGAGATCATATGGCCATGTGAATGTAAAAATAAAAAAGTTATGGCTCTCGGAAGGCATGGAGCGCAAAACGAAAGTGCAAAAATGAAAAAAACCTGAGTGCTTAAGGGGTCAAAAATTCAAATATTGTGTAAAACTTAAATAAGAAAAAGTATACATATTAGGCAGAGAAGGGGGCAAACGGCCTGGTCTGTAAGTGGTTAAGAAAACACATCACATTTGTTGCATTTGTTATGCTTTTTCATTTCATTCCCTTATCGGATTATTACAGATGATAATTGGCAGGAAGAATAAAAAAAAGAGATGTGGCTCATTCTGAACAAGCCGAGAAAAATTCTGCATTTTGAGAGCAGCAGGAGTACAGCATGGAAAGGGTATCGGCAAGTAGTAGTGGCATGTGGCACCAACAGTAGCGACAGCACAGGCAGCATGGAACATACAAGGCAGTAGATTGGCTGTCTATGGGTAGGAGTAGTGGTAGTAGTGGTGGATGTGAAGCATTAATAGCTGTAGCAGTAGGGCATTAGCAGCAAGGTGCAGCAGCAGCTGTGGCATCAGTAAAAGTCATCTAGTGCATGTTGGCAGGCAGACAGACAGCAGCATGATGATGTCACATTGGCATAATGGCAGGAAGGCAGAGCGCAAAACTGGCAAGATGGGGCACCTTAAGCAATGCTAGATCTATTAGTCAGCCTCACCTGAAGGAGTGTGAAAATCCTTGCAGATCCATGCCTGGTTCATTTTGACAAGTGATGTTTTTGACGCTGGCAGAGAACAAATTGGTACATATGGTTGTCATCACGCCCCCTTCGGCACTGAAAACTCTGAGATGACACTGGAGGTTGATTAAGAAAGACAAGAGCTTACTGGGCCAGTTCGGGCCACTGCTGACAGTGCAGGACTTGAGCGACTGGTGGGTGGAGAGAGGCCTCCCTTACAGACACGCTGTTGGCAGTTGTCTGCTCACCAAAAGTTGTACCAAGGTGTGTACACCGCATTTCCTGGCAATAATGTAATTTGGCCTCTCTTTTGGTGAGAAAAGATACATTCCTCTATTTTGCTTTGATAAAAAGGATCTAAAAGCATTGCTATTCAGTAATTATCAGTCCGCTTCATGTAAAGTGTGTAATAACACCAAAATTACCTACAATATGGAACCATGCAGGGCAACAAATAAGCAACACCAATAACCACCAGGGGACCCGCATTATGCAATAAAAAACAATTTTATTAATTACATCCTAAAAACATATCACAAGTAACAAATACAAAATAATGGCGGTAGTGCGGCACAATACCAAAAGTAGCTCAGGCTAACCACCTATGACAAAAATCTTGCAAGCTATTATATATTAAACAAGTGTACCCCTTCAAAAAAGTATGATATTTATATCAGGCAGATGAGTACAACATCCAAATTTACCATAACCATACATAAAAAGGGGATACCTGTATAGAATAGATGCTAAACACAGCAAGATCCGGACATAGGGCGGCACCGAGACCCGACGCGTTTCGCTCCGCTTCCTCAGGGGGCATGCCCTTGAGGAAGCCGGAGCGAAACGCGCGGTCGCAGTGCCGCCTATGTCCGGATCTTGCTGTGTTAGCATCTATTCTATACAGGTATCCCTTATGTATGGTTATGAAAATTGGATGTTGTACTCATCTGCCTGATATAAATATCATGCTTTTTGAAGGGTACACTTGTTTAATATATAATAGCTTGCAAGATTTTTGTCATAGGTGGTTAGCCTGAGCTACTTTTGGTATTGTGCCGCACTACCGCCATTATTTTGTATTTGTTACTTGTGATATGTTTTTAGGATGTAATTAATAAAATTGTTTTTTATTGCATAATGCGGGTCCCCTGGTGGTTATTGGTGTTGCTTATGTAAAGTGTGTAAGCAAGCAGGCATACAGCTCACCTTTCTGGTCAGTGTGCCCGGCCATATCCCCTACTAAGAAAATTAAATGTTGTGGTCTGTGTCATTATCTTCATCTTCCCACTCCTCCACATCCAACATGCTGCAGTTATCCTTACTGACAAATTTTGTTGTTTTTTCAAAGGGCTTCAGCAAGCAACAAGCATCTCTGCTGAGCTGCCACTGCCTGACCTCAAAAGACATGCTACCTGCTGAGGCTGTCTGGTGGATACCAAAATACAGACATGCTAGCATGTCTAAAGTGGAATACCAGAGTTGGAACATTGTGGGTTAAGCAGTGTAACATTAAACCGTTTTGTCTCTGCAAGTCCAGGAGAGCGTTCCTTGTCACATACAAATGCTACGTTATAAATGAAATTCTTGGCAAATACATTTTGTATAAAATAACGCTATTTGTGCCTGTCTGCCAGCGTCAAGGCGATCTCTTTAGGACAGGAACTACACTAAATACTACCTCTGTTGGTGCCATACTGGCCTCCATTAAATTCAGGGAATGCAGGTTCCACGTGCATGCTGATCCCACTCTGTATTTTACCTCTCCTGGTGCAGGTACCTCTCCAATAAATGCAGGGAAAGCAGGCTACAATTTTATACTTGCACCAATTAACCTGTCTTCTCCATAGGCCTCATGCAAACAGTCTTTCATTTGGAACCCTTCCATATAACAGACATTTTATTTTAAGGCCTAAGGGTGGCTGCACACGGTGAAGATTAATGTGCAGAAAATCCAAATGAAATCTGCACACTAGTGTTGTGCATGCAAATCTAATTTAGCCTCTATTTCTATGCAGAACATCGCTCTACAGTGGGAAAATCCCTCAGTGCGAGTCTGCGGCTTAGGAGTCCCTGCTCTGACTCCTATAGCTATGTCCATATATGGAGTCAGTGCTTTGGGACACCCCAGTGTATTTAAATCTAATTTAGCCTGTATTTCAGAAAAGCTTCTGCTGGGAGTCAAAAACAATATGACTGCTTCTATATAGCCATCTAAAAGGAAAAAATGGATCTCACAAGTACCTATAAGAAATATATACATTTTATTGAATTACACCATGATATATAAAAAGGTAAATATTACCATTAAAAAGGGGAAGTGACAGAAAACACCATCCCGGCACACTGAGCAGAAAAAGTCCAGAAATAAATAACTAATAATGCAAAAAAAATTGGCAAATGTTTGATGGAAAAATTACTGATCATAAAATAATCATAGATAAAGATGGTAAGTAATAGATGTCATCATAAATTCACAAAGTAAATAAAGATGGTGAGTAATCATAGATTCACAAAGAATACATCATATGGGAATGTAACCAGACGAGGCTGCGTATAAATATGGACCGGTCCCACAATAAGTCTGAGCCAAGCCACAAAAAGAATAAGGATATAGAGCTGCAACTCACCAAATACTGAGTGTGTGTGTACCAGGATGGCGCTACCCCGACGCGCGTTTTCGGCGTGCCTTCGTCCGGGGCTCAACACTATATAGGAATACTTACTAGTAGTGAGCTCCCCTTAGTGATAGTAGTAAGTATTCCTCTACAGTAGAAGTCTTTTTTTTTTTTTAAGAAACTGGCTATGCAGCTGTTTAGTTTCCCACATATTATGCATTCATATATTTTAGAAGTATGATTTTAGCATACATATATATATCTATATATATATTTTTTTTTATTACACTTTTTTAAATTACACATTTATTTTGTGCCATACATTTTGCCTGTAATGCAGAAGGTCTTGAGTTTGAATCCCAGCAGAAGCTTTTCTGAAATACAGGCTAAACTAGATTTAAATACACTGGGGTGCCCCCAAGCACAGACTCCATATATGGACATAGCTATCTATGGAGTCAGAGCAGGGACTCCTAAGCCAAACTAGAGTCCTGACACCCTCCCCTCTTCCGAGCAGGGGGTGCCTGGGGTTCTCCTATTGACTTCCATCGGTAGAGCACACGAGCATCCCGATGTGTTCGGTTAGAACACAGGAACACTTTGGTGCTCGATCAGCACTACTGCACACACAAAAAATGCACGCTCTCTCGTTTCTGGTGCGTTTTTATGCAACGCTTCGAGTCGGTTTTAAGCAGATTTCACACTTTCATTGAAAAGAATAATATTCGTACAAGAAACAGAACAATTGACATTCTGCATACAGAGCCACACTTAAGAAAAAAAGCAAAGTGTACATGACATTTGTGTAATTTCACACACTGTGCTGGTTCTGTATTACGCTGCAATTTTAATGCACAAAATCCACTAAATTTTGCTACTTTTTTTTTAATGTCAAAAACCTGGCATAACACTTTGGTACACAACCTCCCTTACCGTAGATATTTTAAGAGGTAGATAATTATTTTTGGAATGAAAGAAAACGTGATTCTGAGGTCAAAAGAGGTTATTGAAGATCAGCTTGTGTTATGGAAGATGTGCAACTCTTGATGCATTATTACAACATAGCATCAAGTATAGCTCCAATAGGAGTTTAAACTTTTAACTAGAGGTGGTCATACAGCGTCTAAGGTTGATCAAAATGGACAATTCAAACCAAAATGAAATTTAGTCCGGAGAAATGTAACAACGAACAATCGTTTTGGCCAACCGATGAAAGACGATTATCATCTGAAAAGAAGTCAGGGTATTTAGAATTTTCATCCACTAGTTGGACGAAAAACCTTTCATTTAAAGAAAGATCATTTGTGGATGAAAGATCTTCCCTTGAAAGAACATTCCCACTGAAAATGTATGATCAATTTGAACTACTGTATCAGCCAATATATACAAAATATTAATACAAAACTAATATTCTATCTAATGTGTATGGCCACTTTAAATATTAAAAAATAATGACAGTTCTCCACATCATTGGTTTCCAGCAATCACACGTCTTAAAGAATGGACGTGTTCAGGAGGACCCTTCACAACATCGATCACTTTGATCCTACTAGGGTCATAAATACAGTCTTCTTCCTGGTTACTATTCACCATGCCACATCCTGGAGGCACCCAAGCAGAGTCATATCCTTTATCATGCCAGGTGAGCCGCAGTGGGTGGTCTTGACTGTCAATCCTCTTAACCTTTCCCACCCTTACATTAGGCTGCAAAACCACTTTCTCGTGATCTCCATGACCTAGTGGATATTTTGAAGCCTTCTCTATATCTCTACTGACATAGACTCCCCTCCCCAACATCCCATCTTCAGAAACCCGAAATCCATGTTGGATGATACTGTAGGCTGCGTTTACCAATGTCCCATGATACATGGTATAGAACCTTCTTCCAGAATATCTGTTTGACATTTCTCCAGAAGTAATTCAAGTGTGTGAACCTGCAACGGAGTAAAAATGTTTTACTGCGTTAATGTGAATCAAGATGGAAGGATCATCAAATGCAAAGTATTGTTACCACAAAAAGACAATACCAAAGAAGTCTTATGACAACAATGTAGCCTCAATATTTAATGCTTGCAGGCTGCAGCTGGTAACAACTTATTACAGAGGCCCACAGAAGTAGGATCCCATAATAGTAAGAACCCCAAAACTGGCACATCTTAGGGAAGGTTATTTTCACAAACTGGACAATCCATTTCTTTAGAAACAGAAATAAAATAAAAAATAAAATAAAATAAGAGACTGAATTAGGACTAACAGAAGATCTATGAGAGGAGGGGGGAGAACCTGGGTAAAATTACACACAATTTAGTAAAAGTGTTTTTTTGTTTTTTTTAGGGAAAAGACTTATGAGCCTACAATTACCCATGCAAACCAGGGAAATTTAAAGTGGCTTAAAGGGGTTGTGGCAAAATTTAAAGTACTTATCCACTATTCATAGCAAGAATCTGTTTGGTGGGAGTCGCTTAGTGATCACAATAATCGATCCCACAGATTTCCCATATGACTGGACCACTGGTCAATCATGTGTACTTCTGCACCATTCATACCTATGGGACTGCAGAAGAGAGCTGTGCGTCGATAGAAATGAATAGAGCAGAACTTCTCTTGCTTGACTGCTGCTTCATTCATACAGGGTGGACACAGGATGTCCTTTCTCGTGATTGGTGGGGGACCCAGCAGTTGATCCCCCAAGATGAGACACTTACCGCTTATTCTCAGTGTGTTGTATTGGACCCATGTCCACAGGTAAGTACTGAGTGATGAGCTGATAGCAATATTTTATTCTATTATATATACTGTAACTATTCCATTCTATTGGCTAATCTAATCCTACCAAAACTGTTCAGCACAGCTTAAGTTTGGCAGAGCTAAAAGCTAAACCCCTGAACTCAAACTTGTAAAACACAAGTTCGCTCATCCCTACTCTAAAGTACAGTGCTAATCAAAACCCATACACATGCTGCAGGGAAATAAAGTCTGCAGGTTTGAGGGGGCGAAATTTGTTGAAATATCTTCTGAAGACAGGTAATCCATATCATATCAGTGGGGGTCCGACAACTGGCACTCCCCCACTGATCAGCTGTTATTGGCAGCTCTGATTCTCTGCTCTCTGTAATGGTCGTTCTTGGGTTTTACAGTTCATCTCCTATTCAGTTGAATAGTTGTGATTTCAGCTAGATTTTTTGCCACTTTTGTAGTTTACATTATGATAAATGTGCTAGGCCAAGTGGTCCATGTCCCACTTTTTATGAAAACTGCCTTAAAGCGTGACTGTCATTTAATTTTTCATTTTTTCAAATATGTAGGGACAGTGATTTTATGAATTTTTGTAAAACATTAGGCAATTTGTCAACTTTTATTAAAAAAAAAAAAAAAAAAGCCTTTAAAATGTTCCCTTAGCAATTTTGTAAAAAAGCATTGCTAAAGAAATTCTGTGCTCATTGCATACTCCGGCATGGGATCCAGCCAGTTTCCTCCAGTTCTCCAGATACGGTTGTTGAAATTACAACTGGATCGGAGAACCGTGTTACCGGCTGAGTCAATATCCGGTGCTCTGACGGCGGCAGGGCAGCTGGAGGTGTTTGCACCATTGCTTTGCGCTCCACTGATAGTTTAGATCCTTAGTTGTGTGGTATGTGTGTGTACTGTATATATGGTGTATTTATGTGTATTAGGCCCCTTGCACATGACAGTATTTTGCGGACCGTATACTGGCAGTTTTTTCAGTTCATTATACTGACAGTATACTGAACCATTCACTTCAATGGGTCTGCAAAAAATACTGAAGTGTCTCCGTATGCCTTCCGTTTCCGTTTTTCCTGTTCCGTTTAAATATAGACTATGTCCTATTCTTGTCCGCAAATCACGTTCAGTGGCTCCATTCAAGTCAATGGGTCTGCAAAAAAAACGGAAAGCATACTGAAGTGCCTCCGTATGTCTTCCGTATCGGTTTCGTTTTTTGCGGAACCATCTATTGAAAAGTTTAAGACCAGCCCAATTTTTTCTATGTTATTACTGTATACTGTATATGCCAAACGGCACGGAACAACGGAACCGAAACGGAAACAAAACGGAAGCAAAAAACTGAAAAACGGATCCGTTATAAACAGACAGCAAAACACTGAAGAAAAAATACGTTCGTGTGCAAGAGGCCTTACATGTATATGGTGTATGTATATGTAAATGTGTTGTGTGTACTGTATGCTGAACACGGACATCTTTAATGGCAAAGCCTCTCTTTCCCTTCCTGCTGCCTCCCTTACATCTAATTAGGGTGTATTACACAGCCATATGTATTATTTTGCGGTCCACAACTTGCGGAACTGCAAATACCGGATGACATCAATGCTGCATCGTTTCTTTTTTCTATTTTTGCAGACCCATTGACTTCAACGGGTCTGTGGTCAAGAATAGGGCATGTTCTATATTCTGCAACATGGACATACGGATGTGGAAAGCACACGGGTGCCTCAAAATACCGCAATATACATATGGTCGTGTGGATGTAGTGTTACTGTCAGGACTGATCACTCACAGCCTTGCTCTCCTATATCTTCCTGGTGCTCACGAACCAGCCTTAGGCCTATTTCAGATGAGTGTGTCCTGTGCGGAAACCATGCTCCGTGTGTGAGCGCGATTCCCCATTATGGACACTGCTTGTTTTTCAGGAGCTTGTGGCATTATAATGATTTATAATGCTGTGTGTCTCTGCATGACCTTACTTCTATGGATTTATACTGACAGCATTATATCAGTAGAAAGGGGTCATGCATACAATCATTTTTTTCATGTCCATTCTGTTGTTTTTTTTTTGCGGCCTGGATGTGGAACCATTCACTTCAACTGGGCCGTAAAAAAAATCAAAACGGAAATGACTCCATGTGCATTCTGTGTCTGTATGTCCGCATGGCCACAAAAAAATAGAAAATGTATCAATGTCCGCATTACGGACAAGGATAGGACTGTTCTATTAGGGGCCAGCTGTTCCATTCCGCAAAATACAGAATTCACACAGACGTCATCCGTGTTTTGCGGATCTGCAATTTGCGGACTGCAAAACATCCAACGGTCATCTGCATGGGCCCTAATTCAGTAGATACAAATCATTATAATGCCATGCGCTCCAGAGAAATAAGCAGTGTCCATAACGGACACGCTTATCTAAAACAGGCCTTAGGCCAGGTTCACATCACCGCTTATTTTTCCATTCTTCTGATCCATCAGCAGAACAGAAAAATAAACAAAAAAACGGATCCTGTATTTTAGCATCCAAAATGCTCAGTTATGCCCGTTTTGCAACCGTTTTAGCAATTTCCGTCTTAGATCCGTTATTTTAGATGGAAAAAATAAAACTTCCTGTAGGACTTTTTTACGTCTGAAATAACAGATCTCAGACGGAAATTGCTAAAACAAATGCAAAATAACAGATGGTAAAATACAGGATCCGTTTCTTTTGTTTATTTTCCTGTTCTTCTGACAGATCAGGAGAACTGAAAACTAAACGGCGATGTGAACCCGGGCGATGTGAACCCTAAGTTGGTAGATTCACCATTGTGCTCTAATATACATTTTTACATTCTGTGTATATAACTATTTTTTTGGGGTCTTTTGAGTGTACAACACACCATTCATATTCCATACTTTACATGCCCTGGCAGCTTGTTATAATTGTTATTAGAGTTGAGCAAACCTGCCTTTTGGAAGGTTCGAGTTCTGGTCCAGGGTTTAAGTGAATGAAGTAATGGATTCGGTTCTCATGGAATCCATCACTGGCATGCCAAACAGAATGCCTTTTCTGTCTTGCATGCCATCATGATACAAGTGTATGGCCAGCAGAACAGAACCCTCGGGGCCGGCCATACACTTGCAATATGCAGCATGCTGGCATTAAACTACGTGATGGATTCTGTGAGAATGGAACCCATTACATAATTCACTTAAAGCCCAAACCTGCCAAAAGGCCGGTTCGCTCAACTCTGATTGTTATTAATATGCATCCGGACATTTGTCACTTTATTCACCCACGTGATTTATAATAGATTTTTCGGGGCTGCCATCCAATTCTGTCTTTGCTGAGATTCATATTTTATTGATTTTATTAGTTATTTGTATAAAGAATTTTGTATTTTTTTTCTCTGCTTCGGGCTGTAGACTTTTTTTTCTGTTCTTTTGGTCTATGTATATATTTTATTGTAGCATAGCCAGTCAATAAAGAGATTTGTGACTTTTTTTTATGACTAAAAAGCTGCAAGTCCCTTGATAAATGACAGCAATAGCAAATAATGTCAGTGGAAAAAGAAGAAATCCTGGATCTCGCATCCACATGGCGTGTATTCATCTATTGCTTCTCAGCATAATTAATTGCATACAACGCCATATTCTACTGTAGATTGTATACATTTTAAAAAAAATTAATAAATCATAGGCCCATTCACCACATCAATGCTGCCTCTTAGGTCTCATGCACACGACCATTTGTATTTTGCGGTCCGCAAAAAATACGGATGACGTATATGTGCATTCTGTATTTTGCAGAACGGAACAGCTGGCCCCTAATAGAATAGTCCTAACCCTGTCCGTAATGCAGACAATAATAGAACATGTTCTATTTTTTTGCGGAACAGGAATACGAACATACAGAAACGGAATGCACACGGAGTACCTTCCGTTTTTTTTGCGGACCCATTGAAATGAAAGGCAAAACAAAAAAAAACATGGAACGGATACAGAAAGAAAATACATTCGTATGCATAAGGCCTTATGAGTAGATACCTGCTAGAATCAGGTGCGATTATAAAGCCTGCAGGCGGCAACTCCCAGCAGTCCAACAGAAGCCTTGCTGTCAGACTATAGGGCTAGGGCTACACGACAGCATGTGTCAGGCGACACATAGGGCACAACTGCACTGCAACTTGTGTCATGTGACATTGATGTCACGCGACAATTTTTCTAAGGATCGTCTATGGTGTCGCACTGGGACATGTGACTACGATGTGACAGTTGCAGAAAAATCTATCTTAGATGGATATTTTGCTACTGTCGTGTCACAGCATGTCGCATGTCGCAGTGAGACACCATAGACTATCATTATAAAAATTGTTGTGCAACATTGGTGCGACAAAATGTTGCGCGACATGTCGTCGTTGTGTAGCCCTAGCCTTAGGACTCTTTCACACGAACGATATGGATTGTGTCAGAACGCGTTCAGTGAAACTCAGTCCATTTTGCAAGCAAGGTAAATCAGTTTCGTCTGAGATTGCGTTTAGTTGTTCCTCCGTTTTTTCCACTTCGGTGCAATCAGCTTTGATGTTTTTTTTTCACGTGCGTGGAAAAAACCTGAAGGTTTATAAACATCTCCTGCATCCGGATGCAATGCATTTTTCACCGAAGACCCATCTATGGGGCCAGGGCTTTGTGAAAAATGCAGAATATAGAACATGCTGTGATTCTCACACAACGCGGAAATGATGAGTGATAAAAAAAATTGAAATGAATGGGTCAGGATACAGTGTGGGTGCTATGCGTTTACTTCACACATCGCACTCGGTGGTGTAAAATGGGCCTAAGCCCCCTTGGCTCTGGGTCCCACTAATCCACAGACACAGCACCAGAGTGACCACAGCGACCAAGCAGTACTGCACTACTGTATGTGAACAGGTGTCTAAAACTCACCTTTACATATGGTCTCAAAGCTTAAACTGAGATCGAGTAGGCGGCAACCTTATGCAGTCTCCTGCTAAGTAAAAACACCTGGTCCAAATGGGTGGAGTACAGATACCATGGATGGAGGGCCCTAATATCAAACAGCAAATAGAAGAAAACACGGATCTATTGCTTCTCAGCATAATTTATTGCATACAATGCCATAATCTACAACCGTACACGAGGCATGAGCATACTGTACATTTTGATCCAAAAGCATAAGCCCACTCACCAGGTCAAGGTTGCTCAGAAAATTGGTGTATATCACCCTCTAGTCTCCTAGGAGCCCTTGCCAGAGTAAGCCCCCTTGGCTCGGGGTCCCACAAACCCACGGGCACTGCGACATTGCAGCGACAACAGCAACCATGCAGTACTGCACTAAGTGAA
This sequence comes from Bufotes viridis, assembly GCA_033119425.1. Lineage (NCBI taxonomy): Eukaryota > Metazoa > Chordata > Amphibia > Anura > Bufonidae > Bufotes > Bufotes viridis. The sequence goes on along the minus strand of CM065590.1, from coordinate 547,855,167 downwards.
CATGTGTCTAAAACTCACCTGCCCATATGGTTTCAAAACCTAAATGGGTTTTCCAGGATGTTCATATTGAAGGCTTAGGCTAGGGCTACACGCCGACATGTGTCGCCGAAATGTTGCACAACATTTTTTATACTGACGGTCCATGGTGTCGCACTGCGACATGCTGAGACTGCGAAGCGACAGTCGCATATAGGGTTGCCACTAGTGATGATCGAAGCGAGCTTCGGATGCTACATACCGGCAATTATTATTGCTGGGAGACAAAATGACTGGCATCAGGAGGGGCACTAAATTACTGGCTTGGCCGGTGAGTTAACGGCCAGGTGGCGACCATAGTCACTAATGATTCATCGAAGTTGGACTTATGTACATCTGTCGCCTCGCAATTGCAACATGTCGCAGTGCGACACCATTGACTGTCATTATAACAAATGTCGTACCACACGTCTCAGTATAGTTGTTCCCTTTTTGTCACCATGTAGGCCTAGCCTTAAGCCTCATTCGCACGTCAGTGTTTTGGTCAGTGATTTCCATCAGTGATTGTGAGCCAAAACCAGGAGCCTCCACAGACATAAGGTATAAGGGAAAGATCTGCACCCGTTCTGTGTTTAGAGCCGCACCTGGTTTTGGCTCAAAATCACTGATGAAAATCACTGAGGCATTATCCTCAGGATAAGGCCTCATGCACACGACCGTTGTTTTGGTCCGCGTCCGAGCCGCAATTTTGCCCATTCACTTCAATGGGGCCGCAAAAGATGCGGACAGCACTCCGTGTGCTGTCCGCATCCGTTGCTCCGTTCCGTGGCCCCGCAAAAAAAATAGAGCATGTCCTATTAAAGAATAGGCATTTCTACAATGGGCCGTGTAAGGGCTCATGCACACGACTGTATTTTGCTTCCTTGTCCATTCCGTTTTTTTTGCTGATAGGATGCAGGCCTATTCATTTTAATGGGTCTGCAAAAAATGCGGACAACACACCACGTGCTGTCCGCATCAGTATATCCGTTCCGTAGCCCCACCAAAAAAATAGAGCATGTCCTATTTTTTTTCTAGTTTGCGGACAAGGATAGGCATTATTACAATGGATCCGCAAAAAAAAACTCATTTGTTTTCTTTTTGCAGATCCACAATTTGCAGACCGCAAAACACATACGGTCGTGTGCATGATGCCTAAGTCATCAATATCAGATTTGCGGGGATCCCGACTCCCATAACGTCTACTTATTAGCGGTTTGAGGTGGCAGTGGCATTCTGGTGACCTCTGGCTTTGGATCCGAATCAATAAATAGGGGGAATAATTGAGGGATAAAAGAATAACTTGAGTCTAGACCTGGAGATTAAGTTAACGGCAGCTTTACTTAAATAAACAGTTTTCCAAAACAGTTTGCGGGCTTTGTCTTGGTTCCAGCAGGCTTTAGCATATAACTGGCAGGCAAACTCAACTCTTCTATTTCTCTGTTTCTCTCTGACTCTGCTGTACTGACAGGCTGGCTGTATAACTCAGCTTCTTCTGTATGCTGCACTTCTCTCTGTACTCTGACTCTAGGTTATGCCAGTGGACTTTCCTCCTGGCTCCTGAAGCTTTAGGCTTCTGCCTTAATGGCCAGCAGAGCTTTAGGTGCTCTGGCTGGTGTGGGCGGGTCCAGCAGAGACATGCCCCTACACACCCTTCCCCTGTCTAGGGAAGAGTGGAACTCACTCTAACTGGTCCCCACCCTTCCTGCAGGAAGTAGGACTGGCCCACTCCCCTACAGAGGGGAGCTCTGCCATATTTGCTGCCACCTGTTGGTGAACCAGGTATATTACATGAACATAAAAGTTGCATAAAGATTAGGAATGCACAGTGTGGAGGACCTAGACAAAAATACATAAGATGACACTGTGTTAGCCCACTAAAGACAGTAGCAGGGTGCAGGAGTGGTAGCACCACTCTAGGGTGTTACACCGGCAGACTGTTCCGGCCGGGAACAACCTGTCGGATCTGTTCTTGCCTGGCGCAGCCAAGCACTGCTGGCATTCTGCAGAGGAGTGGATGGATGAAAACTGCTGCGTGCAACTGTATTTGTCCGACCACTCCTCACCATATTTGCCAGGTTGCGGCTGGATTTCCGCCGGTCCCTATTATAGTAAATGGGGTCGGATGGAATGCCAGCAGTGCCCAACAAGGACGGATCCGAGAAGTTGTTCCTGGCCGGAACAGCCTGCCGGGTCTGTTTCACGCAAGTGTGAACCAAGCCTGACAGATGCTTGGTGACATCACTGGCCTAAAACGAGTCCTAAGTGCTCATGGAGTTTTGCAGCCTCTTTATAAAGCTGATCGGTGGAGTGAGAACCCCGCTGATCTGACATTAATGTCCTATCCTGAGGATAGTTCATCAATATCAAAATCCTGGGCGAAGGTTCGCCGAAACGCGCGTCGGGGTGGCGTCATCCTGGTCCTTTGGCTGCATTTTTATTACTTTGGGTAAGATCTGCATCTATGCAATGATTATTTTTCTGGCATTCTGGCATTTGTAATGTCATTATTATTGGATCCGTAACATGGAGGCAGTGATTCATGGTGTGATACTTCCTCTGTATAGGGTAATGCTTATAATTAGCAGTATCTAAGTGCAAAACACGTGTGTGTTTGCATGCAGTATCTTTCCCCTTTGTTACTAGCTAATATTGGGTCTAGGATGGCGCTTCAATTTTTGCACCTCCTGTTGCACATATTTTTAAATTCTTTGTATTAATAAAGTATATTTATATGGACATTTGCATTTGGCTCCTTTTTTGGTGTTAGTTTTTGGTTTGTATTGGGAGTATATGTATTGATATATTTGGATATGTGGATGTCTCATACTAGATGCCTAGGTAATTTTACCCGCACATTGATGTTAGGCAAGAGATATCCCCTTGGTCTTTTTTTGTGTTGTACAACCTTATCTAGTCTTTTAGGACTCACATTTTTTTTTAATGAAAAGATGGTCGGAGTCATTTACACAGATCAGTGTTTTACACTGGTCTTTGTCTCTGCATACATTGCCATAGGTTGCACTCCTCCTCATTAATTAGTTGTACCTTCAGAGGTCCGTGAACATAGCAGATAAACTATACCAGCCCAGTGGCTGGTGTAATTTTTCCCCAACATTTATGCCTTTTCAGGTGCAAATGTTAGCAAATTTATTGGACCCATGTTCCGGCTACCACCTCAATCCTGATTCTCCTTTCAAACACAGCACAAAAACACGTTTGCGACAAAATATTGTCACACAAACATTGAAATAGTCACAAACTATTTTTACAACAAAAACGGGTGTAAAAATAATAGTAAATAACCCCAGTTATCTCTTTTTGTTAATTATTTGGAAAATTTTTGCTCTCTTTCTCTTCACCCTCTCTAAACTTTTGAACGCAATGACAGCATTAGAGCAGAGTAGCACTGACATACCTAGCTACAGGTAACTGCATGTTTGACTGCATTAACAAGCAATGTGATTGAAAAGACAGTGCATCGTCTCATGTGTTATGGTTTTTCCTAAGAAGCTTCAAAAAATTAAAGCGACAGCAGCCATATGGTATGTTGCATGATGGTAGGCAGGCAGATAGCGGTAGTGCCAAGATGGGGCACAATTGACGAGTTATTATGATCTATTCACCAGCCTCAGCTGGAGAAGTGTGAAAATCTTCTCGGTTCAATGAATCGTTCATTTTGACAAAAGTGATGTTTTGGACACTAGGAGATGACAAGTTGGCCCATTTGGGTGTCACAATGACCCCGCCATGCTGAAAATCCTTTCTAAGATGACACTGGAAGTTGGGCAAGAGAGAACAGTTCGGGCCATTGTTTCAGTCTGCCTGCCCGGCAGCCCATGGAGTCAAGGAACACTGTATGTGTCGAAGAATGTCCAAAATCCAGGTAGGACTGAACCTGGAAGTTTAGAGGGTAGGCCTCCATTTGCTGATTTGTCTCAGCCTGGTGCGGCACATTGAAAAATTTCTCCATGATGTTGATAATACTCAACTGGCTGCTGTGGCTTCTGACGCTTGTGGTGGTGGAGATGGTGGGAGTTGGGCGACTCTGCAGGGGCGGAGAAGTGATACAGACACTAAGATGGCAGGAGACTGCTCACAGAAAGCTGCAACAAGCTGCATACACAGTGTTTCCTGGTAAATTTGGCCTCCCTTTAGGCAGAAGGAAAACATTCCCCTATATTACATTGTTAAAGAGGGTCTTAAAGCATGGCTATCCAGTAATCATCAGACTGCTTCATGTGAATGATCTACCTATCAATACATAAGAATGAAAGCATATAGCTTGCCATTCTGGCCAGCGTGCTCGAGAAGCCAGTTCTTTCCAGTTCTGCCCCCACTGAGATGATTGGGTGTTATGGCCATTGCCCTTATCATCCTCCTGCTCCTCCACAATCGACTCCTCCTCCTTCTTCTCCCATGGCAGGTCCTCCTCTTTTCTCTCCATGAGACTATCTCCTTGTGGGTATGCTACAGGGTGAACAGCACGATGCATTAGCTGTCCATCTTCTGCCACTATCCCCTGTTGCACGTGCGCCTGTTTTAAGATAAATATGAGAGGGATGACATCGTTTATACTGCAGTTGTGCCTACTGACAAGTTTTGTGGCCTCTTCGAATGGCTTTGGCATGTGCCAGGTGTCTCTGATGAGCTGGCAATGCCTGACCATGAAACAACACATTCTCCCTGCTGAGGTGGTCTGGTGCAGGACAAAATCATTCATGACTTTACACTGCTCATACAGACGCTCTAGCATGTGCAAAGTTGAATTCCAGAGAGTTGAAACATGGTGGGTTAAACGGTGTAACAGCAGATTGTTCTGTGACTGCAAATCCAGGAGAACATTTCTTACCACATAAGATTGGCTGAAATGTGAGGAAAGTTTCCTGTACATGGCTAACACCTCCTGCAAGCCAGTGTACGCTTTAAGTGTTGCACAACTAAGCTTATCATGTGCACCATGCAGGTAGCATGTGTAATTTCCCACAAATTCAGCACAGCCACGAGGTTGCAGAAATTGTCGCTGATCACTTTCTCTAGTTGGAGTTGGTCGGGAGACATCCAGTGGATGTTTGCTGCAGCTTAGGGCAAGTTCACATCACCATTTATTTTTCCGTTATTCTGATCCGTCAGAAAAACCGAAAAATAACGAAAAAAATTCATCCTGTAAAAAATGGATCCTGAGCATCCGTTTTATTAATTTCCATCAGAGATCCATCATTTTTTATGGAAAAAAGTCCTGCAAGTTCGTTAGACAAACTAGAGAATGTTACAATAACTCCAGCCAGAATGCATTATATGCTACACAGGGCAGGTGAGCTGGCTGATTCCCAAATTCTCCCATTTTTTGTGGGGATCATAACCTAATACTAAAACCTCTACAGGGTTCCACATCCTCAAGATCATCCACATCTTTTTCTAACCTCTGTAGGCTTAAAAGGGTTCTGCAGTAATTTTGAACTGATGATCTATCCTCTGGATAGATCATCAGCATCTGATCGGCAGGGGTCTGACACCCAGGACCCCCGCCGGTCAGCTGTTTGAGAAGGCATCCGCACTGGCAGTAGCGCCGTGGCCTTCTCACTGTTTACCTCAGGCCCAGTGATGTCATGACAAGTATCAGTGACCTGGGCGCGGCTAAGCTCCGTTCACTCGAATGAAGCTTAGCCCTGCCCAGACTAGTGATACTAGTCGTGACGTCACTGGGCCAGCGGTAAACAGCGAGAAGGCTGCGGCGCTACTGCCAGTGCGGCTGCCTTCTCAAACAGCTGACCGGCGGGGGTCCTGGGTGTCCAGAGGATAGATCATCAGTTTAAAATGAGTGCAGAACCCCTTTAGGTCTCAGCTTGAGGACCTTGTAGATGCATGGTGAACCATGTATCCTGACTCCAAGGATTTTTTTTTCTCTCAGATATACATAGATGGTATCAACATATTAATTATTTCTGTGTGAAATCATATAGAGTTTTAAACCATGCCCCAATTCAGATCTATCTACACCTTTCAACTTCGCCACAGAGGGCATAGACATGGCGACTGGATGAAACATTATTGGGCGACAACTCTTTCTTTACATCTATAGGTGAGAAGTTGACTACCCCGTTTACAACTAATATAACACCAGATCTCCCATTTCCAGTAATATGGATAGCCCAAAAGTCCTATACCAGAGAAGATAGTTGATAGCACTAGGTTCTGTGATCAATGCAGCAAAATTATGTCAACCCTATTGAAATGTTCCTGGTGCCATACACATATTGTATCTATATGGTCCTCTTCAAACATTTTATTCTATCAAACAGAATGTATAGCTTCATAATTTGCTGATTTCTGTAGCTCTTTATATAATATTGATGTTCACAGATCCACACAGGTTAAAGACTCACATGTTTCTAAAATATGCTCATTCCTTCGCTCAGTCAATCTCCTTAGTCTTTCTCCCGCAGGGACTTCTACATTAACTGCTGTCATGTCAACAGACTAAATCATAGTTGCTCTATCTTCGACCCCCTTCGGCAAAAGCCCGGGCCTGGATGGCCTTTCTGTATGGGCAGCACAGTGACACATTGGTGCCTTGCAGCGTTGGGGTTCAAGGTACAAATCTGACCAAGGACAACATGCATGGAGTTTGTATGTTGTCCATGGGCGTAGCTATAGGGGGTGCAGAGGTAGCAGTCTCTACCGGGCCCAGGAGCCTAAGGGGGCCCAAAGACCCTTGTGCCGTATAAGAAGACACAAAAAGCACTGAGGGAAGGGGGGCCCCAAGCTGAACTCTTGCACCAGGGCCCATGAGCCGTTAGCTACGCCCCTGATGTTGTCCCCATGTTTGCTGAGCTTTCCTTTGGGTACACTGGTTTCCTCCCACAATGCAAAGACATACTGATAGGAAACTTAAATTGTAAGCCCCATTGAGGACAGTGATTGATGATAATGTCTAAATAATGTCTGTGTGTCTAGCTCTTTATAAGTGAGTAAATAGAATAAACAGTGTACCATAAAAAGTTTCAATCCATCTTACATCTACATTTCCAGACGTTATGCCAGGCCATCTTAGAAGCCTATACTGCTGTTATGCCCGAAGAAGGGAAGGATTTGACATATTCCAGTAGCTACAGGCCAATATCCCTTTGTAATTGCAACATGAAATTATGGACCAAAATCTTTGCTACGAGACTTCAGAAATGTCTTCCCTTCCTAATAAAAAAAGAACAAAGTGGCTTTGTCCCCTCTCGGGAAGGCGTGCGAGATGCTCTATAGTTTGCCACATTTTTTAAAAATATTCCTGGTCCTTCTCAACACAGATTCAGACAAAACCTTTGACTGGACTGACTGGTCCTTCGTGAGAGAAACATTTATTAGATTCGGACCTCCTACTAAATTTATAACTGTGATCTTTTTTCATTATTCTCCTCCTCCTCCTTTATACCTGAGTTAAGATAAATAATTTCATGTCACCAGCATTTACCATTACCAATGGCACCAGACAAGGGTGTCGATTATCTCCTAGACTTTGTATTGTGTGTATGGAAAATAAGGAGCACCCTCATATTAAAAGTTTACATTGCCCTTCTGGTGTTCACTCGGCAGCAGCATATGTTGATGATTTACTTCTCTTAATCACATACCCAGACCAGGTTCTTCCCTATATTGTTTTTCTATTTGATAGATTTAATCACTTTCGGAAAATCTGAGATCTTAAATATCACTTTACAGGAGGAGGAAGTACGAATATTACATCTCTCGCCCCATTTATGTAGCAGGACTCATATGTTACCTACCTGGGTCTGAAAGTACTGAATTACCTCTCTAATGTATGCACATTAAAATATTTACCTCTTACTAATCAAGTCAGTGCATAATTAATGGATCTTAGAATACCTTTTCTTTCTTGTATAGGCAGGAAACATTTGAATACTACCTTTATTTTACCCAGATGCAATTGGCCCCCATTTACCTGCCCACCTTCTTTCTCCACATGTTAAGATTCTGTTCTCTAGATCTTTAGGGAAATTCTCTCACCCCCACATTGCTTTTCAGAACCTCTCTCGAAGTCTCAAGGAACGATTGGACTCCCAGACATCAAATTATATTATGTGGCCATCCAACTACAATGCTGGTTAAATATCACTAAACTGACTAAACACCTTGTCAGCCTCTATCCCATATATTCTGATTGAACGCCCACCCACTAATTTTGGCCAGTATACAAAGTACACTGACCAGAGGCTTGCTACACGTCTGGCACTAGTTGAGTTCGAAGTGCTTTCTTTCCACATTCCCCTCTTGTGTGAATTCATCACAATAACTACCATACCTGTTGGTAGACGCACTACTTTAGACACACACTGAACAGTTTAGCATTTTTGCGGATCCGCAAAGCACTTCGGCCGTCTGAATGAGCCCCGAGTCCTTATACTGTAGGAGGTACATTCATTCTTGCACAATTTCTCAAACAAAAATAATTGCGTGAACGTTAAAATGAAACCAAAAAGTCTTTATTAGGTAATCGTAGTAAAAACATGTGGGTGTAACTCATATTACTATGTAATGGCTGTCGGCCCTAGTGATAAGGCTAAAGGTGTAACCTGGGGCTAAATAGCCCTATACTGTGGGTGTAGATACCAAACACAGTATCTGGTAGCAGTAATATATAATTAGCAGAAGAATTCAAAGCCTTAGCAACAGTTTAGGCCGGGCAAGCTTCTTACTATCCCTGGAGACTAGCTGTGCACACGCCGATCCCACTGGGGGATATACTACAGATAATCTCAACAAACCCCCTAAAGTCCCTCTGAAGCCGGCACTCAAGTACGTGCCTGTATATTATGACTCCAGGAGAGAGGGGTGTAAGAGAGGAACAGGTGAATAACGGCTCAACGCGTTTCTGTGTGGTGAGAATCACCACACTTCCTCAGGAGCCACAGTTCTGTATTCGATACGGTGTTTCTGCCTAAGCCAGTCTCCCTAGATGTGGGAGCTGGCGTTCACAGCTGAAAGCAAATGCCTGCCTAGACCGCGCTCTCTAGGTGTGAGAGCCGGCGTGCTGTGTAGCTTAGTATAAGCACCGGCACTAGCATGGCCGCCAGTGCCGGTGCTTATACTAAGCTACGACAGCCATTACATAGTAATATGAGTTACACCCACATGTTTTTACTACGATTACCTAATAAAGACTTTTTTGTTTTATTTTAACGTTCATGCAATTATTTTTGTTTGATGCATAAGCTAGCGGAACGTGTACCTATACACTTTTTTCTTGTTTAACATTGCACAATTTCTCCCCTACTTCATGACAGTAAGATCCCTTTACCTATACTTGTGTGAATGGACCTTCGGATTCAAGGAAGAAGTGGAGGAGGATAAGGATAAGTAGGAGAGAAAGAGGAGCAGGTGGAGGAGGAGAAGGAGTTGGTGGTGCAGGAGGACGAGGATCATGATGACAACACCAACACTGGTCATGATCAATCACAGTAGGGGCAGAGCCTGAAAGAACTGGGTCCTCAGGAATGTTTGCAGACATAGCAAGCTGTGTGATTTCTACCAGATAGTTTTGCTTTTAGACCCTTGCAAGCAAAGCAAAATGGAGGAATGTTTTGCTGATACCGAAAGGGAGACAAAATTGTTGTATTATCAGGATAACCTCTGTACACAGCTTCCTGCAGCTTTAACCAGGCTGATGCCTGCCGTCCACGTGTCTGACCAGGAAGTCCTCTCCGTCCCCCAATGAGTCACCCACCTCCTCCTGTCTTTGCTACGACAAGTAGAAGAAGCAGCATCAGCTAATTCAGTTTGGTGAACATGATGGAGAAGTATTTTCAGGTACTGTACTATGCCAAACATGCCCATTTTGCTATCAGTCCAGGCTCAGGTGTAGTATCAGGTGTACTACCATTTTTTTGGACTGATTTATTAGAATAATAATAAAGAAATTCATTCATCTCTCGTCATGCTAGTCATCTGGCTCAGCTCTCTCTGAAACTGCCGAGCCCTCTCCACTTTGACAGGACCAGGCAGGTGTTAAGACATTTTCACTGCCTGTTCCTGACAATCAAAGGGCAGAGAGCGCCGAATGGAGAGCCTCTAGGTGTAACGGCAACGCCCCCGTTTCTCCTAGAGGCTAATTTGCATATATTAGAACTTTTTCTCAGCAATGCGGGCACATATGAACATGGGACCAACACAAATGCCTTCAGCTGCCAACAGATCAGCCCATTTCATAGGTACAAATCTGCTGACAGATGAACTTTAACCCATATTCTTAACAGTTCCTGATAAGGTAATACCCACAGCTCAAAATAAAAATGAAAGTAGATACTTTAAAGATAGCATGAAACTTAACTCTTAACAACTTTAAGACAAAAAAAAACGTCTGAAAATTTTTGAGAAAGACCAATTGGAAAAATGATTGGCACTGGCAACACTGATTGGACAGTGTCACCTTGTGCAGGGACATGTCCCTAACAGGTAACACTTAGATTTTGATTCTGGAATAAACTTCTAGTAGCAATAACTGAGAGAAAGAGAACCACAATTCTACGTAAAACTGCTCCAGAATTGTTATTACATGGGGAATGCAAGTAGTTACTAAAACAGACATGTCAGGAGAGGGGAGAGGTTGTGTTAAAAGCTAAAATCTTCTAAATTGATTTTTGTCCAAATCAAGGTTGAACATTGATTTGGTCATAAATCCACTTTGAAAATCTTTTAGAAGAAGATAGCACAGAGCTGAGGACTAACCCACGAGATAACCGGTCTGACAGATTTATTAACACATCATTCTGCAGCTGCTATGTACTGTGCAATGTATGATACTGTACAAGCCAAAAGAAGCAATCTTAATCAATACCATTTACAAAAAGGTTTGTTTTAGTCCAAAAGTATCTATATTAATTAAGAAAATTGCAACCAGAGGCATCGCTACTACTGTTACCCTTATATATTAACCTATTAGTATCATTTTCGGTTTGCATTTTTGTACGTTTCCTGAGAAATGAGTCATGCTTTTCATAATTACATCTGGTCCAGGCTCACTCTTTAGGGCTGTCTAGACTACAAGCTTTGAAATGGTATTAATACCCCTTGAACCTTTCCACACTTTTTCACAATACCGCAAACTTAGAGCGGGTTTTCATCAGTGTAGATGATTCCGTTATAGTGTTCCATTATATCAGAGTTATAACGGATATTTATAGTTTAGGACGGAATACAAAACGGAATCCTTTAAGAGGCATTTTGTTTTGCTCCATCCTAATACATGTTTATGGGCACAAATAACACTGTCGACAGGACTTTTTTTCTGTCAGAGCAAAATGAAATGCCTCTTAAAGGCTTCTGTTTTGCATTCGGACCTAAAATTTCATTATATTCCACTATAACTCTTTTATAACAGAACCCTATAACGAAATCCCTAACGCTGCTGAGAAACCCCCCCCTTAAATGTATTTTATTGCCATTTTATGTGATAGACCAACACAAAGTAGCAAGTATGTGTTAAATGAAAAGAAAATGATACATGGTTATCAACATTTTTAATAAAAAAAATCTGGAAAGTGTGGTGTACATTTGTATTCATCCCCCCCTATGGTCTTTGTCCTGCTGGAAGGGGAACCTCTGCCCCAGTCTCAAGTCTTTTGCAGCCTCTATGAGGTTTTCCTCCAGGATTCCATCCATCTTCCCATAAAGTCTGATCAGCTTCCCCGTCCCTGTTGAAGAAAAACATCCCCACAGCATGTTGGTGTGTTCAGGGTATTGTGCAGTGTCAGTTTTCTGCCACACATGGCGTTGCATTTTGGACAAAAGGTTAAACTTTGGTCTCATCTGACCAGAGCACCTTTTTCCACATGTTTGCTGTGTCCCCTACATGGCTTGTGGCAAACTGCAAATGGAACTTCTTAAGGCTTGCTTTAAAAATGGCTGTCTTCTTATCACTCCTCCATAAAGGCCAGATTTGTGGAGTATACAACTAATAGTTGTCCTGTGGACAGATTCTCTCACCTGAGCAGTGGATCTCTGAAGCTCCTCCATAGTGACAATGAGCCACTTGGCTGATTCTCTAATTATTTTCTGCCTGTCTGGGCTGTCAGTTGTGGTGAACAACCATGGCTTGGTGGGCTTGCAGTTGTGTCATACTCCTTCCATTTTCAGATGATGGATTAAAAAGTTCTCCGTGAGATGTTCAGAGCTTGGGATATTTTTTTTATAACCTAACCTTGCTTTACACTTCTCCAAAACTTTATTCCTGACCTGTCTGGTATGTTTTTGAAAACCATGTATCATTTTCTTTTTACTTGACACATACTTGCTACTTTGTGTTGGTCTGTCACATAAATTCCCAATAAAATACATTTAAGTTTGTGTGTGTAACATAAATTTTTTGGGAAAAGTTCAAAGGGTATGAATACTTTTTCAGGGCACTGTATATTATGGCATCCCCACTAAAATGTCACAGTTACTTTCTGTAGTAAAGCAATACAAATAATTTTCTTTCTTCCACAATGGCAAGGAAGCTCGATGGCTACTGCCACTTTAAATGGCACAATGCAATTAATGGTTTGGTTCCTCTCACACTGGGCAAATGTTCTTGAACTGGGCAATAGATGTAACACTTAACGGACTCTTTTCTGTGCCTAGAGGTTTGTGTATTTTAGCACAAATCCTCCAGGAGGTTAGATTGTGCCTTACGATTCTAGACAGCTCTTGCCTGAATTCAACATGTCACTATGGACCTAAAGGAGAACACCCCTTTGCTGTGATACAGGCTGACACTGTGGCTTGGTAATGGTTATACAGATGTTGGATGTCCTCCTGTGGTATGTCATTCAAAGATGTTTCAACTTGGAGCTGTAGATCAGCCAAGGTGGTTGTTGGCAGTTGTGCATGGAAGATCTGTTATCCTATACATTCCAACATTCTTGGTAGGGGGTGATCAAGCTGACCAGGTAAGCTGCTGGATACCCCGAAGAACACTTTGTATAGCATGGGCAGTGTGTGGGTGGGTATTATCTAGTTAGAACACCACATCTCCAGAGTACAAAAAAAACAATAGGACTGGTTCCACAATGTCCTGGGCATACCAAAGGCTGGTCAATGTACAAATACCAGACTGGAATGCGTATGGTAGCTAATGGTGCTCTACACTTTGACACCTGGTGTTGGTCCTGTTTGTCACCACACTATGCATATGCATGATAGCAGTAGGCATTCTCCAGCTCTGAGCTCTAAGGTGGCCATCATTAATACCAAGGCAGAACCTGCTTCAATCATTGAACACTGTTGTTTATCATTCATGCCTCCAATGGGCTCTCTTGTGGCACCAGTGCAGGTGCTCTTGACGGTAAATAACAGTGGCAAATGAGCTATTGGAATGCGTTAATGCTTCCCTCTTCAAGTAGATGGTTTCTAATGGTTTGGGTGGATATGAAGGATGGACCATCCAGCTTCTTGAAGTTCCACTTTTCTTCCCTTTTCAAAGTCTGTCAAATGCACAAATGGAGCACACATTTGTCTAGCAGGCATCTAGACACCTCAACACTGCCAAATCAACTGCCCTGTAAGAGAGGAAGTAAATAACAGTGTTGTCAAACAAAAAACTACAACAGTAATGCATGACAAAAAACGTCAGTGGAAGATCTGTATGTAATCTACTTTATGTAATGTAATGTAATGTACACCACTGTGTTGGTAGTAGTCATAGTAGTGGCTGCTGTGTAGGGGTAATGGTAGTGGCAGTAAAATAATGGAGGAAGCAATAAGGGGATTAGCAGCAGGGAGTAGTAACTGCTGCAGTGGTAGCAGCAACCATATGGTATGGAACATGATGACAGGCAGGCCGACAGCAACAGTGGCGTAATGGGGCTGTCTCAGCAATGAAAGAGCTATTCATTGACCTCAGCTGGAGATGTGTGAAAATACTCACTGATCATACCTGATTCATTCTGAAAAAGGTGATGTCTTGTACAATGGCGGAGGACAACGTTGACAGTTTGGATGTGACAACACCACCTGGCATGCTGAAAACCCTCTCTCCGATGACACTGGAGACTGGACAAGACAGTAAAGAGAGCAAACTGGGCTATTTTTGGCCAATGTTCCAATCTGCCTGCCCAAAAGTCTGTGAGGTCAGGAAACAGGGCATGTAACAAGGCCACATTAATTTAGAAAACAAGACTATTTTTTGAAGAAAAAAAAAAAAGTGGACAGCTGGGCAGAAGAATTAATATCATACATCAGAATTAAATTCTGGTGAAGTCCCGGAACTTCACCACATTTCTATAATAACAAGGCCATTTTTACAGACACCTGCCTAAACAAAAATTCCAACTGCTTGCACACAAGCCAATTTTTGTTTTAGAATAGTTTTCTCACAGCCACACATTCTGTTATAGATGTTTCACAATGGAGCAGAGGACAAGGAGGAGGAGGAGTCTGAGCATGATGATGATGGTGACAAGGACACTGTACTGCTTGGGAATGTGACCTGGCTGCCACAAGAAGATTTTGGCGGGACAGCTTTGTTCTGATTTGGAATGCTTGCCAGTTCTATTTTCTCACAGGATTCGGTGATGCCGCCTCTTGTGCTGCAATAGTTCCCTGGTACCTATGTTTGTGTTTGAACAACGACAGTGTATTTTAATCCTGCCGATCTTGCACAAGGCTTTAGTTTTGTGTTTCAGTCTTGTGGAGAAAATCCACCATACTGGAGATACTCACACAAAGTCAGCGGCAGCTTGAAGTGATATAAAACGGGTTCGCTAACATGGCTTTAATAATTGCATTTTTGCCATATTGCTTTCGGTAGAACAGTGAACAGTTTCTTGAGGAAATAAAGCAATGCGTTCAATAACACAGATATGATAATGGCGTTTTTGTCATATTGGTTTTGGTATAACACTGAATGGTTTCCTGAAGTAATAAAACAATGCATTCACTAACATACGGTAGGTATAATAATGACATTATTGCTGTGTTGCTTACTTGATTATTTACTTGAAGCAATAAAAAAACATGTTCACTAACATAACTATAATGCATTGAAATGCCCAATTACAAACGGTAAATAGAATTTTTTTTCAGTAAATATATGCTATTGGGGTGCTGACAATAAGCCTATAAAATTTCTAAATTTATTTTTTACAAAAAACAAAACAAAACAGGTTGGAACTTGCTAGCAAGCTGCATTAAACAAGTGAGACAGTGAGCACTCCCTCCCTCAATCTGCTATGCTTTCCCTGATAAAAGTCTAATGTCTACCCAATTATATCTCTAATTCTCTCCCTATATTTACCCCATAGTGTTCCTAGTAACTGGCTTGTGTCTACAATGTTTTATTGTCAGACACAGCTACAACACATTCTATGACATCGACAGTTAGGAACAGAATGGTGTTTCTTCTTTCTGAGCATAAGGACCTGCCTACTGCCCCCTGGTTGGCTAATCAGGCTTACAGCCTCTAAGCGAATTAGGGCAAGACCTCCCTGTTCCCTCCCAGGGTCATGTGATCTTCTTCCTTCCTGTTTGCCCTACTAATTTTCACAGTAAAATGGACAATTTTTTGTAAAATTCATAACAAATCCGATTTATTTAGAATGGATTCACTCATCTCTAATGTGCATCAAAATACTTACTAAATAGCTCCAGAATCTGCCACCACACTGTCACCCCCACCACTTTAGTTTTGACCATACAAGGGTCCTTGCTGCATCCCACTTCCTGCTACTGTTTCAACGTGGCAGTTAATGGCTCTGAATGCTGCTCAGCCAATCACTGGCTGCAGCTATTACTCCCCTTAGCCAATGATTTGACCATCCAAAAAGTTGTGTGGTATGGCTATATCGTACTCTAGACAGTGGAGAAGGAAATTGGGAGGGCATTATGTAACATATGTATCTTTTGGCTACATGTTAGGAACTATTTTTTAGGCAAGGGAGGAATGGATTAATGAGAGCTGACTGCAAGGCATCCTGGGAGATGTACGTGCGCAATTTCATCATGTGAAAAGCTGCTGCTGCCGGCAGATAAAGTTAGTAAAAAGAGAAAAAGGGTGTGGAGTAGTGTTTTTTTTTTAAACTGATGTACTTAAAATAATGATGAGCATTACTTCAGATAACCACTTTAAAGTCTAACTGTCGTTTCAGTTTATTATTTGATATTGTGTAGGGAGAGGGATGCCAAACATTTTTGCAATATACTTTATTTGGGAAAGATGTTTCTTTGTAATAGAAAACAGGAGGTAAATATTCTTCTTAGCAAAGCTCTAACAGCATTGTTAAGACAATTCTGTCTTCATTCTTCAGTTCTTTACTGAGCACTGCCTTTTGTCACTATCTCAGTCCATGATTTTGCCCTAACAATATGTCAGCACAGTAGACAGGATCACACAGAAAGTGAGCCCTAATTGGAACCCTGTCCGTTTTTTTCTGCCTACTTGCAGTGCAATCCCTAGGTGGCAAGTCCGCAACTGGTCAACGTTCCCTACTCTGTTAGGTGCAGGATTGACACACACAGAAGAAACACAAAGACTAAGTTGGACAGTAATGGGTCGGAGATGGGAGGACAGTGCAGTACCAAATCAGATGACAGAGGCCAGTCAGAATAGCCAAGCCAAAACCAGACAGGAAACACAGTACCAAATCACTAAGGCAATAAGCAATCCAAAAGCACACAGAACAGAACTGGGAACACAGCTAGGGAGTCAATAACTATCACTGGCAATGGTATATAGCCAGGATGCGGTTTAAATACTGTAGAGCACCGAGTCTCAGGATCAGAATCTGATAGGTCATGACTTGACACTCCATTAGTCAGACACAGCACAAAGGAATAGAACAGCTGAACAATCAGCCCACTGCTAGTCTCCTCCAGCACACGCCCGCTGTGTGGAGAAACAGAGCATTGCATCTTATTGCTAAGCATGTAGTCGCATCACCAGGGGGCATGGCTTTACAGCACATCTCGCCACTGGGGCCCGGCAGGTAAGTTTGTGACACAATCGCTGCCCAATAAATAAATGATCCCGTCTAATATTTTTTACTCATTGATTTGATTTGGTTAACTTTATATACATTTAGTGAATGAGCCCACTGACGATCAGTATGTCCTGCTGCTTGGGCCCCAGACTTCAGATATAAACTGTGGAGAGAACCTAGCAAAATTTGTTCAATTTGCATGCAGTGACACAACAGGGAAATTAGGCAAAATGTTTTGGTTGTCTAAAGGGGTTAAAATATCATTCAAATGCATAGAAGGACACCATTTTTACAAATAGCACATGTAAACTGAGTGTCAAGCTGAAGATTTAGTCTTGGACACGAGAGCTCTAGGGGTGTTTTTCCCCACAGTATAGGTGAAAAATGCATGAGGGGCCAACCACTGGGATTCATGCAGATCATGAGAATGGGGGTTCCTAAGTCTAATTTTGCCAACAGTCTCAAATTTGCATGGACTCTGTCCTTAATTTCAGAGACAGTCTCTGCAAATTCAGGCTTATATTGGAAAGGATGGGGCCCATCTACCTGGGACTTCTGAGCACAGTATTAATGTAGCTGGTTCCTACACTGCCCTGAAAATTGTAGGCTTAGACTTGAAAAATAAGTTTTGTAAGCTCCGAAACGCATTGTCATCTTTGAATAAATAGAAGTTTAAATTCCTATCCGCCTGGTCGTTCAGTTGTGCCGACAAAGTGTCTTCACTGAGGGTGTGGATCTCCACGTGGGCCCCATCCTTTCCAATATTACCACTTACCTCCCAGGGGCTGGCAACCCATCCTAGCGAGGATTAGATGACGCTGGCAGCACCGACCTTCAAGTACCACCTGTGTACACTAGGGTTGTGCCTGCGTTTGCACAACCATACAAGGGGAGCTTAATCATCCTAAACAACCTTCTTTCCAATATGCATATCACCCTATGAGCACCTCTCCCTTCCTTGTTGCCCATTTTTGCAAGTTCAGGCTGTCCTGGAACGTAAATGGGCCTACATAAGCCCCACCCATAAATGGATGGTCCCAAATTGATGGCGTTCCTGAGGGAAGGGACAATTTGTCGTGTACATTTCTAAAACAATCTATATATATGACCTGATTTGGGGGATTTGAATTTGCTCTTTATATACCTCATGGCATGTAATCTGTCTATCATGTTAAAATGTCTTCATACCAAATAGATCAAATAGATAACACATCACACTATGCAAATAATATATGTAGGTATAAAGGCAAATAGGTTTAGATGGGCTCTCTATCCTGGCTCAGAAAACTTGATAAGCATGCAAAACAGTAACTAAAACATGGATGGTGAAGTCCAGTCAGGTCTTCAGTATTATCATTTCAGATCAGGAGACAGATGCAGATAACTGGAGGAGAGGTTTAGCGTTTTCTTCAATCTTATCTGAGAAATAACTTGTGGTATAAATGTCCCTGCACTGTCCCTCTGTAAACCTCTAAAGTAGCCTAAAATGTGTTGGAACTCAGATATGGAGCCATGGTATGTTTCTGCTGGTGTCTGAACCAGCTTAATCACTGGGTAAAACGTTTGGAGAAATATTAGCAATAAAGGTGTATGGTCAAAGTAGGACTGGTACCCAGTACACTGGTATATCCCGATTCAGGGCCATCCTAGGGTGGTCAGGAGGTTCCTGATGCGAGATCGCCCCTATCGGGGCGGCCATTCCGTTTATAGGCAGGGTACGAATAGCGACAGGGTTAGCTGTAGGGCTGGAGCCCATAGCTAGATATTGGGCCCAACATCTGCCTTTTAAGCCTGAAAAATTAAGTATCAGCTCACTGGTCATTCGTTATTTTCTGTTATCTATTTTTTATTTAATTTTTCGGGTCATTTTGGAGGGTCTTTTGGTTTTAAAAGTTATAGTAAAAGCTAATAAAAAATATGCATCATTATCTGGTTTTAAAGAGCCTCTGTCAGCATCAACACTATTAAGCTATCTCTTCTATATCGGGAGACATACCCTTTAGAAATTATGTCAGGAGTGATAGCAGCTGAAAGTGAAAGCAGATTTCAGTTGCTTTCACTCCCATTCTGATTTATAAAGGCTATATCTTCTGAGGTTGAAGAGATAATGCTGTGGTCTTGTTTTAAAGCTCTCTAAATATCTTCTACAGAGCTTGAGATGAAGGCTTAAAGCAGCCCCCCCCCCCCAACTCCCTTCACCCTGGCTGTGATCTCAGCCAGTCTGCGGGGGAGTGGGGGAGCAGTTGGGGAAGCTGACAGCCTGCAGTATAGGAGAGAAAAAAACATCTTCTCACATAAAAATGATTATCAATAGAGACTAGGAATATCTATTATATTAGCCCTCACACAGTTATACTGTTAGGTTTGAAAATGCAACAGAAAACCAGATCACTTTGTAAAAATAAGTGTTTTTATTATACAAGTAGTATAACATAATAAAAACTACATAAATTTGTCATCAACATAATCATACTGCCCAACAGAATACAGTTATCATGTTATTTATACCACACAGTGAACACTGTACAAATAATCCCGAAGCGAGCACCATAACTACCAGATGCCTGCTGTTTCACACAACAGACACCCGAGGCTAACGTCTGCAAATGGCAGTAATGCAAATAGCAGCAATTTAACCGCTCAGATCCCATGGTCAAATGTGACCACAGAATCTGAAAGTCAAAAAACCCAGAAGGACACTCTTCCCAGGCAGGAAAACCTCTCCCTGCTTAAGAATGGGGAAGGCATTCCATTGCAGTAATAAGCCAGGGCATGTACTAGGCTTCTAAGTTTATGACTGGTATATTACAATCCAGACCTGCAGGTGGCAGCATTGAATTGTAATATACTGATCTTTGTATATTGTAATGGATAAAATTCCATTACTTTTTACAAATTGCAATCTAATGATTGCATGCTGGGGTTCACTTGGGGGCCCAAAAAAGAAAAAAAAAAGTAACAAAAAAGTTTTTTAAAAATAAGAAAAATAATAAAATATAAAAATTCTAATTTCCCCCCCTTCCCAAAAATTAAAATAAACATAAATTAAAAATCACAAAATAAACAACATAGACACTACTGTGTCCAAAAACACCTGAAAAAAATCAAAATGGCCGATTAGCCATTTTTTATTGATTTCTCTACCCCAAAAAATTTAACAAAAAGTGATTGTCAAAATAGTATCAATAAAAATTACAGATTGCCCTGCAAAAAAACTAGGCCTCACACAGCTCCAGTAGACGTAACTATAAAAAAAAGTTAAACAAAAAATGACACCGGAGGTATCTCATGCCCATCAACAAATTGCACACTCAATAGTGGGGCCTCTATTGCTGAAATACCTACAACACATATATCTGCATATACTCTGCAACGACCGTATCAATAGCCAAAGGAAAACAAAGAGCGACATGCAAAAGTATTGAAAAATTATCAAAAACTTTATTAATCATATAAAAATTACAAATCATAGAAGGAGGTGACAGGAAAACACAGACGCCACCCTGGACGGCGTCAGCCCCGACGCACGCGTTTCGGTGAACCCCCGGACGAAGGTTCGCTGAAACGCGCGCCGGGGCTGACGCCATCCTGGTCCCTTATTTTCATTTACTTTTTGGTGAGTACCCTTTTGGGTTCTGTGTTAGCACTGCTGGTGTTATTACTGTTGCCTCATAATTCCCGCATTGCAAATGTACAAAGACACTTGTATTTAGTATGGCTTTATTTGCGGATACGTTGACAGGCCTTAGTAAGGCTTGATATACCATATTGATAATACAAAAGTTAAGTGATAGGCTTTCTTGTAACATCTTTTCAGTGGTGCTAGATATGTGCTAGGGTCCAGGGTGGCGTCTGTGCTTTCCTGTCACCTCCTTCTATGATTTGTAATTTTTATATGATTAATAAAGTTTTTGATAATTTTTCAATACTTTTGCATGTCGCTCTTTGTTTTCCTTTTGCTATAAAAAAAAGTTATGGGGGTCAGAATATCATGATGAAATTTTTTTTTCCCAAAGTTTTTATTTTTTTGAGTATTAAAACACAAGAAAAACTATATAAATGTGGTATTGTTGTAATTGTACTGACTCAGAGAATTAAGGAAAATGGTTAGTTTTACCAATTAGTGAACGCTGTAAAAACAAAACCCACAAGACTATGGAAAAATTGCATTGTCTTCCAATTCCACCACATTTGGAATTTCTTTTTGAGCTTCCCGCTACATAATATGCAATATTAAAAAGTGCCATTTGTCCCACAAAAAACAAGCCCTTATGTGCTATGTGCACAGAAAAATAAAAAAGTTTGGGCTCTGGGAAGGCAGGAAATAAAAAATTAAAATGCAAAAACAGAAAATCTCCATGTCAGGAAGGGGTTAAATTATCTTCTCTCATAAAAAATAAAGTTATTTAATACAATATAAGTATCCCAAAATAGTTAAAAATAAACCCCTGCAACTCATCCTGCAAAATTCAAGGTCATATAGCTAAAGAGAAAAAAAAAAGTTATGACTGTGGGAATGCAGTAAGGGGGGGGGGGGGGGATTAATGTTGCTGATCCTTAATGCTAAAATTAGTTATATCACCAATGGGTTAAAATGCACCTCAGTCACTGAACTAATACAAAATCTACAACTAAAAAATTGCATTTTCCGTTTTTTTAAATTTTAATGTGACTTTTGGGATGGCTAAACATCAGGGGGCACCATTATAGTGAAGTGAAGAAAACATCTCAGAATTTGACATTTTTGTAATAAAGTAAATAAAAGTAACTTTTATTTCATGCAGAATTACATGGAAAATTGTAAAGGAGTATTCTTTAAGAACTACAATTTTTCATGAAACAAATTGAACACATTTTTGGGACGAAAAAAACCCTTCATAGTCTACATCACAACCACTGGTGGCCTCACAAACACATATAGGATAGACATCTTGTGACAGTCTCATAAAATCATGTCTTTATTAAAAGCTTGTCATCTTGTGACACACACCCCAGGATATACTGAGCCAAGAAAAAGGTAGGGAAGGACACATCTGTATGTTATTGTTCTGACCTGTTGCCTTAAGCCAGAGGTCTTCAACTTGCTGTTCTCCAGCATGTTCAAACATCTGTGACTGGAGCCCCTCACAGTGGAGACCACTGCCTTAGGCTAAAATGGAAATACTATGGGGGTCTTTTACTAAAGGACGACATTTCACATGCAATCACATACAATCTTTGTAAAAGCTCAGATGGAGGAAGATCCAACAATTTATTAACAGGCGCACTCCGTGGACCAGAAACTAGAAAAAAAAGACTCCAGGAGCTGGAGTAGATTTCAGTTTTAATTTTCTGACATAAATCTATAGTAAATATATTAGGCCATCATGGCCCTGCTCCTTCTGATAAGTTCCACCCACTTAAAGGAGAAAGTGGTGGAAAACTCAAAAAATAGCAAAATGTTTATTCAAAATACCTTTTGCCCTGAATTTTGAGACTTTTACACCAAACGCCCGGTGTAAAGCTTTGGTAAATGACCTCCTACATGTTTTATTGCATTTAGACATTTTAAGGGGTAGATAATTCTAGAATGCAAGTAAACCTAATCCTGAGGTCACAACAGGTTATTGAAGATCAGCATGAGTTGTGAAGGATGTGCAACTCTTGGAATATGATGATAACATCACACAGTGTAAAATGCAGGTCCAGTTGGATGTTAAACTTTTACATAAATGTTAGAAAATGTTATAAGCACACATTCAAGCTCTTGAAAGTTCTTCATGTCATCATTTTCTGACAATTAAACCTTTTAAAGAATGGACGTGTTCAGGAGGACCCCTCACAACATCAGTCACTTTGATCCTCCAAGGGTCATAAATACAGTCTTCTTCCTGGTCACTATTCACCATGCCACATCCTGGAGGCACCCAAGCAGAGTCATATCCATTATCGTGCCAGGTGAGCCGCAGTGGGTGGTCTTTACGGTCAATTTTCTTAACCTTTCCCACCCTTACACTAAGTTTCAAAACCACTTTCTCCTGATCTCCCTGACCTAGTGGATATTTTGAAGCCTTCCATACATCTCTACTAACATATACTCCTCTCCCCAACATCCCATTGTGTGAAACTCGAAATCCATTTTTGATGATACTGTAGGCTCCATTTACAGATGTCCCATGATACATGGTATAAAACCTTCTTCCAGAATGTTTGTTTGCCATTACTTCAGAAGTAATTCCAGTTTGTGTGTACCTGAAGCCTGGAAGAAGAGTTATACTGTGTTAATGTGAAGCAAGACGGAAGGATTATCAAATCCAAAAATAGCATTTTTCTTATTACAAAGACAATACCAAAGATGTCATGTGACAATATAATGATGTAGCCTCAATTTTTATTGCTTGCGACTGGTAACATCTCATTACAGAGACCCTCAGGAGTAGGATCCCATGATAGTAGGAACCCCCAAAATTAGCATGTCTTAGGGGATGTGCAATTATATTTTTTTTCTTTTGCAAACTGGACAGTCCCTTTCTTTAGAAAAAAAAAATAGTAATATAGGACCAAAGGAAGGTCTATGTTTGGTGGTGGAACATCCTACAGTTTCACTAAAGCAAAGCTCAGGTAAGACCTAGATCACACTTCACTGATTTGGTCAATGATTTTCATCAGTGATTGTGAGCCAAAACCAGAAGTGAGGGCTATACAGAAATACATTATAATAGAAATATCTCCACCTGTTCCGTGTTTTTGATCATCAACTGGTTTTGGCTCAAAGTCACTGAAGGAAATCACAAATCAAATCACTGAAGTGTGAATGACCGTAGGCTTAAAAGTTTTTTTGTTTTTTTATTGAGCAACAACTCATGAACCTATTATTACACAAGCAAAGCAGGGAAATTAATATTGACTTAAATGGGTTGTGACTAGAGCTGAGCGAACACCTGAAAGTTCGGGTTCGCTGGGTTCGGCCGAACTTTGCAAAAAAGTTCGAGTTCGGGACCCGAACTTGACCCAAACTTGACCCCAAACCTGAACCCAACTGAAGTCAATAGGGACCCGAACTTTTGGGCACTAAAATGGCTCTAAAAATTTCATGAAAGGGCTAGAGGGCTGCAAAAGGCAGCAAAATGTGCTTAAGAGCATGGCAAGTGCTCTGCAAACAAATGTGGATAGGGAAATAACTTAAAATAAAATAAAATAAATAAAAATTAAAAATAACAATCTTGAACTAGGAGGAGTAGGTGGAAGTGGAGTGGGAGGTTGAGGAGGCGGTGACCGTGGAAGTGTAGGTGGAAGCGAGGGTGGAGGTGGAGGAGATAGCCAACACTGGTTTGAGCTGGTCCACATTAGCATTGGACAGGCGGTTCCGCTTGTCTGTGATAACGCCCCCTGCCGTGCTAAATACAGTAAATACAGACAATACACTGGCTGCAGGGCAGGCCAGCACCTTCAAGGAGTAAAGGGCAAGCTCAGGCCATGTGCCCAATTTGGATACCCAGAAGTTGAATGGGGCAGACCCATCAGTCAGTACGTGTAGGCGTGTGCACACATACTGCTCCACCATGCTGCTGAAATGCTGCTTCTTGCTAATACGTTGCATATCAGCTGGGGGTGCATATCAGCTGTTGGCGTGGTGACAAAGCTTTTCCACATTTCGTCCATGCTAACCCTGCCTTCTGAGGTGCTGGCGGTGCCCCGGCTGTGTCGGCGACCTCTTTCTCCTCCTCTGCCTTTGCGTTGTGCTTCCACTGAGGCCCCGGTGTCAGGTGGGAATGCCATCAGCAGCACGTCTACCAGAGTGCGCTTGTACTCGTGCATCTTCCGATCACGCTCCAGTGAGGGAATTAAGGATGGAACGTTATCCTTGTAACGGGGATCCAGCAGGGTGGCCACCCAGTAATTAGCACAAGTTATAATGTGGGCAACTCGGTGGTCGTTGCGCAGGCACTGCAGCATGTAGTCGCTCATGTGTGCCAGGCTGCCCAGAGGCAACGACGAGCTGTTCTCTGTGGGAGATGTATCGTCTGTATCCTCGGTATCCCCCCAGCCACGCTGCAGTGATGGCCCTGAGCTGCTTTGGGTGCCACCCGGCTGTGAACACGGTTCCTCCTCATCCTCCCCTTGCTCCTCATCCTCCAGAACTGTGCCCTGGCTGGACAATTGTGTACCTGGCCTATGTTGGTGCAGGAACCCACCCTCTGAGCCACTTGTGAATGACTGGCCTGATAACCATGGAAATGATCCCTCTTCCTCCTTCTCTTTCTCTTCCTCCTCTGCCACATCCTCTTCCATCATCGCCCGAAGCGTTTTTTCAAGGAGACATAGAAGTGGCATAGTAACGCTGAGAACGGCATCATCGGCACTGGCCATATTGGTGGAGTAGTCAAAACAGCGCAACAAGGCACACAGGTTTCGCATGGAGGCCCACTCAGTGGCAGTGAAGTAGTGCTGTTCCGCAGAATGACTCACCCGTGCGTGCTGAAGCCGAAACACCACTATCGCCTGCTGCTGTTCGCACGGTCTCTCCAGCATGTGCAAGATGGAGTACCACCTTGTGGGCACGTCGCATATAAGGCGGTGAGCGGGAAGGCCGAAGTTACGCTGCAGCGCAGACAGGCAAGCAGCAGCAGGGTGAGAACGCTGAAAGCGCGCACAGACGGCCCGCACTTTCTGCAGCAGCTCTGACCTATCGGGGTAGTTTTTCAGGAATTTCTGTACCACCAAATTCAGCACATGCACCAGGCAAGGGATGTGCGTCAAATCGGCTAGGCCCAGAGCTGCTACGACATTTCGCCCATTATCGCACACCACCAGGTCGGGCTTGAGGCTATGTGGCACTAGTGATGTCGCGAACATAAAATTTTGCGTTCGCGAACAGCGAACGCGAACTTCCGCAAATGTTCGCGAACCGGGCCATAGACTTCAATAGGCAGGCAAATTTTAAAACCCACAGGGACTCTTTCTGGCCACAATAGTGATGGAAAAGTTGTTTCAAGGGGACTAACACCTGGACTGTGGCATGCCGGAGGGGGATCCATGGCAAAACTCCCATGGAAAACTACTTAGTTGACGCAGAGTCGGGTTTTAATCCATAAAGGGCATAAATCCCCTAACATTCCTAAATTGTTTGGAATAATGTGCTTTAAGACATCTAGTGTGTGTATACGATCAGGTATGATGTTGTATCGCTCAGGTAGTGTAAGGGTAACGCCCGCTTCACAGTGACAGACCAAACTCCCCTTTTAACGCACCGCAAACAATCGCAAAGAGTTGTCAATAGTTGACACACTCATGACATAAATTTTATTCCTCTATGCGTCAATCTTGGTGTAGTGATGACTGTGCTCGTGCGCACGTTTGGGAGATTGCAGGCGATGGCGGTTTTTCAAAGCCTATGGTCGTGCTGAGTTAGTTCAGTGACAGTTAAGTGACCCAGAAAACAATGATTCTGCAGTGTGGGCCCATTGTTGGCCTAGTAGGCTTTAATGATCACCTTAGATGATCACAAAGAAAATTAATGTTTTTTTTATGAAAAATTATCCAGCCGATCGCTTTTGGTCTGTTCACAATGAAGCAACGACCTTATCATCTGGGGTGTGCCAACACTGCCAACACACTCTTAGAGGTGATCGCTTCATTGTGATACGCAAGCCCCTTCACCACAACAAGGTAATGATCACGAAGAGGAATTGACACTTGTATGTGCCTTTTTTTTGTTTTGTTTTTGCAGCCACAGTGCAGCACCAGAGGCCAGAAAAATTAGGTATGTACACATGCCTGAAAAACTAGGTATTGTTGCAGCCACTGCTGTAGCAGCGGCCGGAAAAATTGATGTTTTCCAGGCAGAAAGTGTCCTAAAATATTGCTTGAACCCTAGTTGGTGGCGGAGAAGTCACGCAAGTCATCCGGCATGCAGAGATTAAATACAGCAGTGTGGGGACCATTTTTAGCCCAAGGCATCTCATCAGGCCTTTTTTAGTCAAACGTATCCCCCACTGTCAGTCCCTTCGGTATCCACGCCTCATTCATCTTAATAAAGGTGAGGTAATCTAGACTTTTTTGACCTAGGCGACTTCTCTTGTCAGTGACAATGCCTCCTGCTGCGCTGAAGGTCCTTTCTGACAGGACACTTGAAGCGGGGCAGGCCAGAAGTTCTATCGCAAACAGACTTTTTTTTAGCTTTTTCTTGTTGGAGTAGGCGGTCGAACATTAGGAGTGTTGAATTCCAACGTGTCGGGCTGTCGCAAATCAAGCGCCTCACTGGCATGTTGTTTCGCCGCTGAATTTCGGAAAAGTGCGCCATGGCCGTGTAGGAACGCCTGAAATGGCCACACACCTTCCTGGCCTGCTTAAGGACGTCCTGTAAGCCTGGGTACTTAGACACAAAGCATTGTACGATGAGATTCAACACATGTGCCATGCACGGCACATGTGTCAACTTGTCCAAATTCAATGCTGACAACAAATTTGTTCCATTGTCACACACCACTTTGCCGATCTCAAGTTGGTGCGGGGTCAGCCACTGATCCACCTGTGCGTTCAGGGCGGACAGGAGTGCTGGTCCTGTGTGGCTCTCTGCTTTCAGGCAAGTCAACCCCAAGACAGCGTGACACCGTCGTATCCGGGATGTGGAATAGCCCCTGGGGAGCTGGGGGGATTCAGTTGATGTGCAGCCAGATGCCGCAGCAGAAGAGGACTCAGCCGATGAGGATATTGAAGAGGATGGAGTAGGAGTAAAGGAGGTGGCAGTAGGCCTGCCTGCAAGTCGTGGCGGTGTCACCAACTCCGCTGCGGAGCCACGCATTCCATGCTTGTCAGCCGTCAGCAGGTTGACCCAATGCGCAGTGTACGTGATATACCTGCCCTGACCGTGCTTTGCAGACCAGGTATCAGTGGTCAGATGGACCCTTGCCCCAACACTGTGTGCCAGAGATGCCATGACTTCCTTTTCAATAACATAGTAGTGGTTTGGGATTGCCTTTTTTGTAAAAAAATTTCGTCCAGGTACCTTCCACTGTGGTGTCCCAATAGCGACAAATTTTTTGAAGGCCTCAGACTCCACTAGCTGGTATGGTAAAAGCTGGCAGGCTAAGAGTTCAGTCAAGCCAGCTGTCAGACGCCGGGCAAGGGGGTGACTCTGTGACATTGGCTTCTTACGCTCAAACATTTCCTTGACAGACACCTGACTGTGGGCAGATGAGCAGGAACTGCTGAAGGTGAGAGGCGGAGTGGCGGGTGGTTGAGAGGGGACAAGGAGGACAGCAGTGGTTGACGTGGCTGAAGATGCTGGACCAGGAGGAGGATGGTGGCTTTGAGTTTGTGTGCTGCTTGTACGCATGTGTTGATCCCATAGGCATTTGTGATGTGAGATCATGTGCCTTCGCAAAGCAGTTGTACCGAGGTGGGTGTTGGACTTCCCACAACTCAGTTTCTTTTGGCACAGGTTGCAAATGGCATTGCTGTTATCAGAGGCAGACACACACAAAAAATGCCACACTGCTGAGCTTTGCAATGACGGCATTCTGGTGGTGGGAACAGCATGCGTTGACTGGCGTGCTGTCTGGCTGACCCCGGGTGCCGATACATGCTGTCTGACTGTGCCACTAACTCCTTGCGACAACCTCCCCATGCTTCCAACTCGTCTCCTCCTCCTCTCTGTCTCCCCTTCTGAACTTTCCCCCTCTTCTTATCTTCGAGCAGGCACCCACGTGGCATCCGTGGACACATCGTCATCATCAACCGCTTCACTTGTATCTGACACCTCAGCAAAGGAAGCAGCAGCGGGTACAACATCATCATCATCACACTGTACGTTCATGTGTGTAAACCTGCCTGACTGAGATATATCCCTGTAGTCTACATCATCTGGCAATAATGGTTGCGCATCACTAATTGCATCCAACTGATGTGTAAATAACTCCTCTGACGGATCAAGTGAAGCGGCTGTGGTGGCTGTGGTGGTAGTGGTGGTGGTGGCGGCGGGCGGGAGCGTAGTAACTTGAGAGCAGGTGACCGAAGCTGAGCTGGAGGAGGATGGTGCGTCAAGGTTCTTAGTGGAAGGTGTTGAAGATTGGGTGTCCTGTCTAAGCCAGTCAACTATGTCCTCAGAATTTTTCGGGTTCAGGGTACGTGGCCTCTGAACACTGGGCATTATTCCTGGGCCAGGGGAAATCACAGCACCACGACCACGACGGCCCCTGCGGGGTGGCCTGCCTCTGCCTGTCATTTTTTTTAGATAAGTGGTACTACACGTGCTAGGTACTGTGCCACCCGGTATGAGTGGTGGGCACTGGCAGTGGGCACACTACAGTCTGTGGAAGTCGGCCTGACACACACTGGCAGCAGGCAAGCAACTAAAATTAGACTAAAGTGTAAAAATTAAATGCCTGTGCCACCCGGTATGAGTGGTGGGCACACTACAGTCTGCGGAAGTCGGCCTGACACACACTTGCAGCAGGCAAGCAACTGAAATTAGACTAATGTGTAAAAATTAAATGCCTTATTTATCGGCAAGCTACTGTGCCACCCGGTATGAGTGGTGGGCACTGGCAGTGGGCACACTACAGTCTGTAGAAGTCGGCCTGACACACACTGGCAGCAGGCAAGCAACTGAAATTAGACTAAAGTGTAAAAATTAAATGCCTGTGCCACCCGGTATGAGTAGTGGGCACTGGCAGTGGGCACACTACAGTCTGTGGAAGTCGGCCTGACACACACTGGCAGCAGGCAAGCAACTGAAATTAGACTAAAGTGTAAAAATTAAATGCCTGTGCCACCCGGTATGAGTGGTGGGCACTGGCAGTGGGCACACTACAGTCTGTGGAAGTCGGCCTGACACACACTGGCAGCAGGCAAGCAACTGAAATTAGACTAAAGTGTAAAAATTAAATGCCTGTGCCACCCGGTATGAGTGGTGGGCACACTACAGTCTGTGGAAGTCGGCCTGACACACACTGGCAGCAGGCAAGCAACTAAAATTAGACTAATGTGTAAAAATTAAATGCCTTATTTATCGGTAAGCTACTGTGCCACCCGGTATGAGTGGCGGGCACCGGCAGTGGGCAGACTACAGTCTGTGGAAGTCGGCCTGACACACACTGGCAGCAGGCAAGCAACTGAAATTAGACTAAAGTGTAAAACTTAAATGCCTGTGCCACCCGGTATGAGTGGTGGGCACTGGCAGTGGGCACACTACAGTCTGTGGAAGTCGGCCTGACACACACTGGCAGCAGGCAAGCAACTGAAATTCGACTAATGTGTAAAAATTAAATGCCTTATTTATCGGTAAGCTACTGTGCCACCCGGTATGAGTGGCTGGCACCGGCAGTGGGCAGACTACAGTCTGTGGAAGTCGGCCTGACACACACTGGCAGCAGGCAAGCAACTGAAATTAGACTAAAGTGTAAAAATTAAATGCCTGTGCCACCCGATATGAGTGGTGGGCACTGGCAGTGGGCACACTACAGTCTGTGGAAGTCGGCCTGACACACACTGGCAGCAGGCAAGCAACTGAAATTAGACTAAAGTGTAAAAATTAAATGCCTGTGCCACCCGGTATGAGTGGCGGGCACTGGCAGTGGGCACACTACAGTCTGTGGAAGTCGGCCTTACACACACTGGCAGGCAACTAACCTTAGATTAAAGGGTAAAAATTAAATGCCTTTGTTTGATGCAAAGTCCTGTGCCACACGGTATGAGTGGTGGGCACTGGCACTGGGCACACTACAGTCTGTGGGCCTGCAGCTCCTCACACACAGGCAGGCCAGGCAACTGCAATATATATATGGAGAAAAAAAAAAAAAAAAGCTGACTAATGTTGTAGCCCTAAAAAGGGCTTTTTGGGGTGCTGTCAGGACGCTGTCCTTACAGCAGAGATCAGATGAGTCTTTCAGGACTGGAGTGGACACTGAATTCACTAGCCTAGCTATTGATTTCCCTATTAAACCACCAGCAGCAACTACACTGTCCCTCCTCTCACTAAGACTGCAGCTTCAGAATGAATCTAAAATGGATGCTGTGCAGGAGGTGGAAGGGTCTGGGAGGGAGGGTATGCTGCTGATTGGCTGGAATGTGTCTGCTGACTGTGAGGTACAGGGTCAAATTTTGCTCAATGATGATGTATGGCTGGGAACAACGTACTGTGAGACAGCCAAGGCCATAAGGTTTTTAAAACTCTCTGTCTCCACCAGACGGAATAACAGCATTTTAAAGGCCAGGAATTTTGAAATGCTGGCATTCAGGGCCAGAGATCGCGGGTGGGTAGGGGGGTACTTCCTCTTTCGCTCCATTGTTTGGAAGATGGACAGCTGAACTCTGCCATGGGACATTGTGGTGCTGCTTGTTGAAGGTGACGGACGTTGCTGACACATCCTCTTTTTGCGGGGTGGCCGGTGCCACTGTCCCTCCAGAGGTGGAGGAAGAGGCCGAGACTGCAGCAGAAGAGTGAGCAGGAGGAGCCTGAGACCTTTCTTGCTTTTGGAGGTGTTTACTCCACTGCAGCTCGTGCTTTGCACTTAGATGCCTGGTCATGCAGGTTGTGCTCAGGGTTAGAACGTTTATTCCTCACTTCAGGCTCTGATTGCACAGCGTGCAGACCACTCGTGTCTTGTCGTCTGCACATTGTCTGAAGAATTGCCACGCCAGGGAACTCCTTGGAGCTGGCTTTGTTGCGCTCGGTCCCTGGGTGCGGTGGGCAGTAGCAGGCGTACTGTCTAGGGGACGGCCGCTCAGCTTTTGCACCCTGCTCCCTCTTTTGCTGTGCTGGTGCTCTGTGAGACCACCGCCTCTCCCTCGGCAAAACTGGCAAAATGTCACCCACCAATGTAACAGATGATTTTTAGAAATTTACCTCCCTGCCACCTATGCAGAGCAGGGGTTTGTATGCGGCAAAACTGGCAAAATGTCACCCACCAATGTAACAGATAATTTTTTTAAATTTACCTCCCTGTCACCTATGCAGAGCAGGGGTTTGTATACAGTATGGCAAAACTGGGTTAATGTCACCCAATAATGTAACAGATGATTTTTACAAATTTACCTCCCTGTCACCTATGCAGAGCAGGGGTTTGTATACGTCAAAAATGGTAAAATGTCACCCACCAATAGAACAGATGATTTTTACAAATTTACGTCCCTGTCACCTATCTAGCACAAAAAGTGTGTTTTTTTATAGCACCAATGTAACTGCAGTATGTTACGTTTGTATTGGACTGTCAGAAATGCAGCATAGCCCGTAAATTTACTATCTAGCACAAAAGAAATTAGCTTTTTTATAGCAGCAATGTAACTGCAATATATAACGTTTTAATTGTACTGTCAGAAATGCAGCATAGCCTGTAAATTTGCTATCTAGCCCCCAAAAAATGTGCTTTTTTATATAAGCAAGGTAACTGCAGTATTTAACAGTTTTATTGGACTGTCAGATATGCAGTGCCTGTTGCAGATAAGATAAAAAAATCGCTTTAGGTCACAAAAAAATGTGACAGACTAATGTAATTGAATCATTTTCACTGCCAGTTATGCACTGCAAGCCACAGGGGTACTTGAACGGGCAAAAAACGGAACTTGTCCTCCACTGAGCTACCAGAACAGAATTAAAGAAATGTCCCTGGCACACATGCAGTTCACATGCAGTTGCAAGGGCACTGCACTTTCAAAAATGGCCGCCGACGCCCATTGAACTAGCAAATGGATTAAAACTTATTTTTCAGTGTCACTGGGCTCAGGGCTGGGTACAAAAATGTAGCATAGCACCCTCAATAATCTCTGTAGTTTGAAGATTGAACACCACCAAGTTCAACAGAATTCTTACCTAATCTCTCCCTCAGAGCAACAGCATCCTATCCCTACACTGAGAAGAGGCTGGGTCACATGCTGCTCTTGGCCAATCACAGCCATGCCATTAGTAGGCATGGCTGTGATGGCTTCTAAGGGCAGAGTAGTGAAACACTTGTTGATTGGCTGCCCTGCAGCCTTTTAAAAAGCGCCAAGAAATCGCCAAACACCGAACTCGAACCCGAACTTTTATTGAAATGTCCAGGTTCGGGTGCGAGAAACCCTAAAGTTCGGGTTCGCTTAACCCTAGTTTTGACAAGATTTACATAATACATGTCCACTGGGAGTGTCTGTTTGGTGAGGGTCCAACGGATGGCTTGTTGAGCACGTGCATTATTGCTCAAATCTTCTGTATCGCATTGCCAGCTATTCATTACAGATGATTAAAGCAGCAGCATGCACTGCTCTCATATGGGGAAATAGGATGTTTTTTCTTGTGATTAGTGGGGGTCCCATCAGTGGAAACCCCACAATCAGGCACTTATCCCCTATCCTCATTGTGTTGTCGGACGCTGAATATTGGACCAGTGTCCCCAGGTAAGTTTTGAGTGATGGTCTGTGACCACTGTTATAAGATATATTTCGCAACAATTGTCATTGCGGCTGTGGGCCCCTATCTATACTATAAAACCATTCCTATAAAAAGTACTGGTGGTATCAAAAATCCTACAAATACTGTTCTGCTCTGCCTTGGTTCAGTTTAGACTCATGGGGTCTTGGCAATGCAATAGTTGTGTGAAAGAAGTATGATCAAGAGCATGTAATGTGATCACTCACCTGGTTCTGATGTATAGCGAAATAGGCACAATACAATTTAATACCGGATACTAATGCTGTCTTTATCCAAGGTCTCCGGTCTAGAAAAAGCAATGCGTAAGAGTCAAGAAAAATGTAGATAGACCAGTTCTGATATATCCTCACCTGATGTATAGTTACAGGACCAGCCTGATCCCATCAGCATACATCACTGAATACCAGCGTATAAGAAGAAACAAAATCAAGTAAAATAAAGTAACATCTTCTAAATATGCGGTTTAGCACAATTATGAAATCTATATTTAAAGAAACATCAAAAATATTTTTGGTCAGAAATTAAGAATAAATAATAGAAAAAGTGAAACCTAAAAGTATAAATTAAAAGGTCGAAACCTTGCTATAAAGGAGGTAAATTTTTGGTCTGGAAGGCCACATTTCTAGGTTTCATTCATCTAACCAAAAAACATATGTCACTGACTAGGGATGAGTGAACCCGGTGAAGTTCCGGTTCGCCAGGTTCAGCCGAACTTCAGGTCAAAGTTGACCTGAACACTGAACCTGGACCCCATTAAAGTCAATGGGGACCCGAACTTCACTTTATTATTTTCCGTTATAACATGGTTATAACGGAAAATAATAGCATTCTTAAGATAGAATGCTAAATAAAATCCCCCTCAATAGCCATTTTATTTAGCATTCTATTTTAAGAATGCTATTATTTTCCATTATAAACATGTTATAACAGAAAATAATAAAATCACCCGAACACCGAACCTGAACTAGAACTTCAGTGGAAAAGTCCAGGTAGGTTCAGGTCCGGGTACCAGAACTCGCAAAGTTTGGTACAAACCCTAACCGTCAACCCTAACCCTGACCAAATTAGGGTACTTTCACACTTGCGGCATGGCTATCCAGCAGGCTGTTCCGGCGGGTGAACAGCCCACCGGATCCGCCATGCCGCAAGTACCCGTGTGCTGCCGCTCCGTCCCCATTGACTATAATAGGGGCGGGGGGTGGAGCTACAGCGCAGCACGGCAGTGCATGGCAGTGATCGCCGGACTAAAAAGTCGGGCCTGCAGTACTTTTAGTCCGGTGACAGGTACTTGCGGCATGGCGGATCCGGTGGGCTGTTCACCTGCCGGAACAGCCTGCCGGATAGCCATGCCGCAAGTGTGAAAGTACCCTTATACCAGAATATATCTGCAGATAAAATACACATGTAACAATTCTTATCCTGACAATAGTTAACTAAACAGTGAAAGAAACTCCTACTTGAATTTTTCTATGGTTTTTGTGACGTGAAATCACAGTCAAGTTAAGGCCCTTTTGCACAGCTTTGATCAGGGCAATTATCAGGAGGGAGATTTCCGAGGAACACTCATTCCTGGTAATTGCCCTGTATAAAAGTGCGACAGGTCACCTGACAATTGAGCAAATGCTCATTCATTGGTTGAATGCATCTTTCATGTGGCACCTTAAATCATTGTTGGCAGCAGATCCCCCGGTGTAAACAGGGATGTGATGGCCACAAGAAATGAGTCTGCATAGGGAAGAATGATCACAGTTGCATTTGTTCATCCCCATACAAGAGAGATGAATGTTGCATGTAAATCCATCTGTACTGCACCTCAATAGGGCAGTGATCTATAACAAACATTTCCCTCCCGATCACTGCCCTGTGCACGGGGCAGTGTAAAAGGGCCCTTTAAAAAAAGGCTCCAAGTAACTACTTAAACCTACTAAATAAAAACAATCTCAAAATAACAATATTAATAATAATAATCTTTCTTTATATAGTGCCAATATATTCCACAGCGCTTTACAATCAGGGGGTTTAGGTACAAACAGAGCCAGAAATTACATAGTAACAGACAAGTTAATGATTAAAACAAGAAGAATGAGGTGAAGACCCAAATTATAATCTTGAACTAGGAGGCGGAGGTCAAAGTGGAGTAGCAGGTTGAGGAGGCGGTAGACGTGGCGTTGGACGAGGAGGAGATAGCCAAAACTGTTTTTGTTTTTTTGTTATTTATTTATTTATTTTTTATAAATTTGGGAAGACCGCAAAACATTGGGAAATGGAAAAGAGAATGCAAAGAGGAGTATAACAATGGGGTGCAGCCGGTATACTTGTCTATTCAGCAAAAGGTACGGACAAGTCCTGTGGGATCCATGCCTGGTTCATTTTAATGAATGTGAGCTTGTCCACATTGGCTGTGGACAGGAAGCTGCGCTTGTCTGTGATAACGCCCCCTGCCGTGCTAAACACACATTCGGACAATACACTGGCCGCAGGGCAGGCTAGCACCTCCAAGGTGCAAGCTCAGGCCATGTGCCCAATTTGGAGACCCAGTAGTTGAATGGGGCAGACCCATCAGTCAGTACATGTAGGTGTGTGCACCCGTACTTTTCCACCATGTTGCTGAAATACTGCCTCTTGCTAAGACGGTCCATATTAGCTGGTGGTGCTGGTTGTTGTGGCGTGCTGACAAATGTTTTCCACATTTCGGCCATGCTAACCCTCCCCTCTGAGATGCTGGCGGTGCCCCAGCTGCGTTGGCAACTTCTTCCTCCTCCTCTGCCTTCTCCTTGTGCTTCCTCTGAGCCCCCGCTGTCAGGTGGGAATGCCATCAACAGCGCATCTACCAGCATGAGCTTGTACTCGCGCATCTTCCGATCACGCTCCAGTGACGTAATTAAGGACGGCATGTTGTCCTTGTAGCGGGGATCCAGCAGGGTGGTCGCCCAGTAATCAGCACTGATTAGAATGTGGGCAACAGCAGTCATTGTGCAGGCACTGCAGCATGTAGTCGCTCATGTGTGCCAGGCTGCCCAGAGGCAACGACAAGCTTTCCCCTGTGGGAGGTGTATCGTCTGTGTCCTCGGTATTCCCCCAGCCACGCTCCAGTGATGCCCATGAGCTGCTTTGGGTGCCACCCTACTGTGAACACGGTTCCTCCTCCTCATCCTCCAGAACTGTGACCTGGCTGGACAGTTGTGTACCTGGCTTCTGTTGGTGCAGGAACCCACCCTTCGAGCCACTTGTGAATGACTGGCCTGATAACCGTGGAAATGATCTCTCTTCCTCCTGTGCCACATCCTCTTCCATCATCGCCCAAAGCGTTTTTTCAAGGAGACATAGAAGTGGTATAGTAACGCTGAGGATGATGTCATAGGCACTGGCCATATTGGTGGAGTACTCTAAACAGTGCAGCATGGCACACATGGCCCGCATGGAGGCCCACTCTTGGTGGAGAAGTGGTGCTGTTCCGCAGAGCGACTCACCCGTGCGTGCTGAAGCTGAAACTCCACTATCGCCTGCTGCTGCTCGCACAGTCTCTCCAGCATTTGCAAGGTGGAGTTCTACCTTGTGGGTACGTCGCATATGAGGCTGTGAGTGGGAAGGCCAAAGTTACGCTACAGCGCAGACAGGCGAGCAGCAGCAGAAGGAGAACGACAAAAGTGCGCACAGACGGCCCACACTTTCTGCAGCAGCTCTGACATATCGGGGGGAATTTTTTTAGGAACCTCTGCCCCACCAAATTCAGCACATGCGCCAGGCAAGGGATGTGCGTCAACCCGACTAGGCCCAGAGCTGCTACGAGATTTCGCCCATTATCGCACACCACCAGGATGGGCTTGAGGTTCAGTTGAACCAACCACTCATCGATCTGTTGTTCCATGACCGTCCACAGCTCCTGCACAGTGTGGGGTTTACCCCCAAACAGATGAGTTTCAAAACAGCCTGCTGTCTTTTTTCTCTGGCTGTGCTGAAGTTGGTGGAGCATGTGTTACACTGACCGGATGAGAAGGCGGTAAAGGAGGAGGCAACAGGAGGCCATGAGGAACGGTGGCAGAAGGACATGCGCCAAACTGCTTTCCGCCTCAGGCCCAGCCACCACTGCATTTACCCAGTGTGCAGTTAGGGAGATACAGTGTCCCTGCCTGTGCTTACTGGTCCACGTATCGGTGGTTATGTGGACCTTGCCACAGATGGTGTTGTGCAGTGCACCCCTGATTTTGTCCGCCACTTAATTGTGCATGGCAGGGATGGCTCGCCTGGAAAAGTAGTGGTGACTGGGGCTCAGACTGCTTGCCTGATTTGCAAGGGGGTGAGGTAAAAGACAGATGCCCATGGGCTGCAGGTGCCAACTCTGCAATTTCAGCAAGTGACCGGGTGGGAGACAATGTGAAGGAACTGGAGGCACTGTCAGCCACCCAATCTA
Organism: Bufotes viridis; assembly: GCA_033119425.1. Taxonomy (NCBI): domain Eukaryota; kingdom Metazoa; phylum Chordata; class Amphibia; order Anura; family Bufonidae; genus Bufotes; species Bufotes viridis. Next base: position 547,817,393 of record CM065590.1, on the reverse strand, counting down.
CTACCGCCTCTACTTGTTCTGGCCTCACCATTTGTACACCGGTATTCAGGCCTACAAAATAACGCTGAATGTTCCGTCGCCTACATGCACCTAAGGAAGGTGTTTTATTTGGACATGTAGCTGGCACAGATCGACCAAGTCCTCTCCCTGCAACAAGAGCTCCACCAATACCAGCAGGACCACGACCAGGGCCACTTCCCTTATTTGATGCTCTCCTTATTCTTTGAGGTCACCCACAGAACTAACAGACAGATTAACTATATTAATTTTCCTGTCAGTATGCAGTGCAGGTGTACCTCACACCAAAAATGTGTATATGTCACCCACTGATCTGACAGACGGATTAACTAAATTAATTCCCCTGTCAAGTATGCAGTGCAGGTGTACCTCACACCAAAAATGGGTATATGTCACCCACCGATCTAACAGATGGATTAACTATATTAATTTCCCTGTCACAGATGCAGTGCAGGTGTACCTCACACCAAAAATGGGTATATGTCACCCACCGAACTAACAGACAGATTAACTATTATATTTTTGTGTCAGGGGTAAAAAGATGGTGCATTGCAACCACAAAAAATCCCTATAGGTCACCCACAGAATTAACAGCCAGATTAATATTTATATTTCTGTGTCAAGGGTGCAAAGCTGGTGTATAGCACCCACAAAAAAAATCACTATAGGTCACCCACAGAATAAATAGCCATATGAAATTCTTAACACTCTGCCTCACTTCAGCTGCCTGCTTCCTGTCCCTGCACTACTCAGAGCTGATGGGCGGTGCTACACGTGATACAGCTTTTATAGAGGCTGGGTCACATGATGCACCGGCCAATCACAGCCATTACTAGGCATGGCTGTGATGGCTTCTAAGTGCCCACAGCTTAAAAGCTTGTTGTTTGGCTGCCCTGCAGCCTTTCAACAAGCTTTATTAAATGCCCGAACACTGAAGTTGAACCAGAACTTTTGATGCTAAGTTCAGGTTCAAACTCACAAAGTTTGGTACGTACCCGAACTTTACAGTTCTGGTTCGCTCAACACTACTTCTGAATGCATGGGCTGTGGATATTTGATGATGGATTAGGTTCAAAAGAATGATGCTGAAGGGATGGCAGGGCAGTGAATGTTGGAGACTTACGGTAGATCAAGAGATGTAATAGTCTAACCTAAAAAGATGTGTTTTTAGTGAGAACCTAAAACTGTGGATGTTATGAATTAACCTAGTTGCTTGGGGTGCAGGTCAGGAGAAGTCTTGGAGACAGGAGTGAGAGGTTCAGATTATGGTGGGTGTTAGTCCTAAATCATTGGCTGAACAGAGAGCATGGGTAGGATGTTAGTCAAAAATGAGAAAGAAGATGTTGGGGGGTGCAGCACTGTGGAGAGCTTTGTGGGTGAGAATGACCAGTTTAAATTGAATCCTGTACATTATGGGTAACCAGTGCAATGATTGGTACAGGTTGGAAGCATCAGATTAGCTGTTAGACAGATAAATGAGCCTGAATAGATTGGAGAGGGGCGAGGCTGGTGAAAGGAGACCAATTAGTAATGAGTTACAGTAATTGAGATGGGAATGGGTCAGGGCAATGAGAGTCTTTGCTGTTTCCACAGTAAAGAAAGGGTGGATTCTAGAGATGCTTTTAAGGTGCAGATGGTATGAGCAGGCAAGCGATTGAATATAGGACGTAAAGGACAGATCAGTGTCAAATATAACAGAGAGTCAGTGGGCTGCCTAGGCATGCTGGTAGGGCCACACACTGAGATGGAGATATCAGGTTTAGATAGGTTAGCAGATGGGGAAAACACCAGTAGTTCCGTTTTTGAAAGATTGCATTTCAGATATAGAGAGGACATGATGTTAGAGACAGCGGACAGGCGGTCACTGGTGTTCTGTAGTACAGCTGGGTTGATGTCATGGGAAGAAGTGTATAGCTGGGTCACGGTGTCATCGACATAGAAATGGCACTAAAAACCAAATCTGTTTATAGTCTGTCCAATAGGGGCTGTGTAGAGAGAAAACAGGAGAGGATCTAGCACTGAACCCTGAGGAACCCCAACAGCAAGAGGGAGAAAAGGGGAAATAGAAAAAACCAAGAGAGAACGGTGTCCTAAAGGCCGATAGATTGAAGTATGGTGAGGAGGAGATGGTGATCTATAGTGACAAATGCTGCTGAGAGATCAAGAAGAATTAGTAAAAAGTAGTAGCCGTTCCATTTCGCTGTCAGGAGGTCATTGGTCACTTTGGTGAGGGCAGCTTCTGTAGAATGTAATGTGTAAAAACCAGATTGTAATCAAGGAGAGAGAAATAATGGATGATGCAAGAATAGACTAAGAGTTTAGCGATAAAGGAGAGATTAGAGACAGTTCTGCAGTTAGTTGTGTTGGGCGGATAAAGAAGTTTTTTTTTTTTTTTTTATAATGGGGTTATGACTGAATGTTTGAAAGAAGAGGGGAAGATACCAGAAGACTGGCAGTTGGCCATCCATAATATATATTGCAGTGCACAATGCATTTCTGTTTGACAAAATGTTCAGGTGTTAAAGACCTGAAAAAGAATGGGTAATTTTACCATGTAGCTATCGGGTTGGCACACAGAATAGGGCGTAGAGGATAAAAGCGCCAGTGTAATATAGTTTTTAAGTACGGTGTTTGAGTTATCGCAATACACTACTGCAGTTATACTCTGGACAGTAAAGACTTTAATTCACAATTAAGCAACATGTCAGAGTTATGTTGGGACAGAAAGGAACATATATAAAAAGTACAAACGTTCTTTGGGTCATATAAGAGACAATCTGAGTCCCTAAATAAAGATAATATTGTACAATTTATACATATTAAACACACATTGAGAAATTTAGAGCAGTTACTCATTGTAGAAATGAAAGATCTATGGGAAATCACCTCATTAGAGAAATATGTGGAATGGGATATAATACCCAAAGGATTAAAAGTGGAAAAAGTGTTATCAGGAGATGTAGGAAATAATAGTGTAACCAATAAATGGGAACTAGTGATTCGGCCGAGCACCCGAGTATAATGGAAGTCAATGGGAGACAACCAGGCACACCCTGCTTGGATAAGGGGAGGGTGCTTTGTCCATTGGAAAATGGTCAAAAAGTGACAGAAACACCACCGAAATGGATCTGGAACAGCATGGGGACCATGTCTGGGTGCATCTTGGACTCCAATGTCACTGCTGGGAACCATATTGTCCCAGTTGTCCGTCACTTTTACATAGCGACAAAATCATGCCCAAAATCACGCCCTCTCAAAAAAAAAAAAAAAAAGGAAGAAGCACTCCGATACAGCCTGTATATCACATAAAGGAGGGCCTTCACATGGTGCTACAATTGTTCAGGTACATTGCTACACTCCTAAAGCCTATGCACTAAGTGAAAGGGCTGCCAAAAATTACAAGGAATCGGCACTCCAATACACCCTTTATTACACATGAATGAGGGCATCATACACACCCTTGAAAAACTATGATTGATGGCCTGCTGGTGACCCTCAAAAACATTTGGAGCAAGGGCCTACTGGTTACCTTCTAAAACATTATAGTTGAGGGCCTGAAGGTGAGCGGACCCTATAAAAAATTGTAGTGAGGGCCTGAAGGTGAGCGAACCCCATAAAACATTGCAGGGATGGCCTACAGGTGAGCAGACCGTGTAAAACATTATAGGTGAGGGCCTGAAGCCGAATAAACCCCATAAAACATTGCAGTAATGGCCTACAGGTGAGCAGACCGTATAAAACATTAGAGTTGAGGGCCTGAAGCCGAGCGAACACCATAAAATGTAGTGATGGCCTAAAGGTGAGCAGACCGTATAAAACATTATAGGTGAGGGCCTGAAGGTGACCAAACCCCATAAAACATTGCAGTGATGGCCTACAGGTGAGCAGACCGCATAAAACATTGGAGGTGAGGGCCTGAAGGTGAGCGAACCCCATAAAACATTGCAGTAATGGCCTACAGTTGAGCAGACCATATAAAACATTGGAGGTGAGGGCCTGAAGGTGAGCGAACCCCATAAAACATTGCAGTAATGGCCAAAAGGTGAGCAGACCGTATAAAACATTGAAGGTGAGGGACTGAAGGTGAGCGAAACCCATAAAACATTGCAGTGATGGCCTTAAGGTGAGCAGACCGTATAAAACATTAGAGGTGAGGGCCTAAAGGTGATCGAACCCCATAAAACATTGTAATAATGGCCTACAGGTGAGCAGACGGTATAAAACATTGGAGGTGAGGGACTGAAGGTGAGCGAACCCCATAAAACATTGCAGTAATGGCCTACAGGTGAGCAGACCGTATAAAACATTGGAGATGAGGGTCTGAAGGTGAGCAAACCCCATAAAACATTGTAGTGAGGGCATATGTATTATGTATGGAAGAGGAGGAGTCGGATGAGAAAACAAGATTCAAACATATACCCTTTTTTTGCGGTGAAACGGGTGCATCTGAATTTTGTGGACTGAGTACATTATAAAGCATACATTTAAATTGCGTTTTTGTTCCTCATTAGCTCAGCTTTCCTCTGGTGGAGTGGAGAAGTCAGGGGCAATCCAGGCCTTGTTCGTTATTATCTGAGTCAACCTGTCAGCATTGTCAGTGGACAAGCGGATACGCTTATCTGTTATAATGCCACCAGCAGCACTAAATACACGCTCAGGCAATACGCTGGCGGCAGGGCAGGCCAGCACCTCCAAGGCGTAGAGCGCAAGTTCGTGCCACGTGTCCAGCTTGGACACCCAGTAGTTGTAAGGCACTGAGGGATTATTTAGGACGCTGACACGTTCTGCAATGTATTCCTTCACCATCTTCCAAAACTTTTCCCTCCTTGTAGCACTAGGCCGCACTTTAGGGTGAGGTTGCTGGCGGGGTGTCATGAAAGTGTCCCATGCCTTGGAAAGTGTTGCCCTGCCTCTGTTGTAACTACTGTGTGTTCCTCTTGTCTCCCTTCCTCGGTTGCCTAAGGAAGTACGGACTCTGGCGGCCACAGATGGAAAATTTTGGAGAAATCTGTCAACAAGTACCTTCTGGTATTGCACTGTTTTACTCGTCCTCTCCACCACAGGAATGAGAGATGAGAAGTTCTCTTTGTAGCGGGGGTCGAGAAGAGTGAACACCCAGTAATCTGCGTTACCTAAAATGCGTATAATGCGAGGGTCGCGGGAAAGGCAGCCTAACATGAAGTCAGCCATGTGTGCCAGAGTACCAACAGGCAAGACGTCAATGTCAACTTCAGGATGACTCTCCATACCCTCATCCTCCTCCTCCTCTTCTGCCCATCCACGCTGAACAGATGGAATTAAAGTTCCATGGTTATTAGCCTCTGTAGCAGAGGCCAGTGTCTCCAGCCCTTCCTCCTCCTCCTCCTCCTCTTCATGGCCCAATTCGCGCTGAGAATACGAACTGGGGGAGGTCTGGCTATGTCTTCTTCTCCCCCATTACCTCGTCTGCACATTCAAAGCATCCTCCTTAATTGTGAGCAGCGATCGTTTGAGTAGACACAGCAGTGGGATGGTTACGCTGATAATAGCGGTATCGCCACTAACCATCTGTGTGGATTCATCAAAGTTTTTTAAAACCCCCATAGGTTTGACATCAATGCCCACTCCTCGCTTGTGAATAGTGGCAGTTGACTGGACAGGCGACGACCATGTTTCAGCTGGTATTCCACAACTGCCCTTTGCTGCTCACAAAGCCTGGCCAACATGTAGAACGTAGGAGTTCCACCGCGTGCTCACGTCGCACAACAGTCGGTAAGCTGGAAGCCGCAAGCGCTGCTGCAGCGTTGACAGACCGGCTGAAGCTGTGGACGACTTTCGGAAATGGGCACACAAGCAGCTCACTAAGTTTAAGACGTGGGCTAGGCATGGAATGTGTGTCAGGTTGCCGAGCTCCAAAGCCGACGCCAAGTTACGGCCATTGTCAGACACAACCATGCCTGTTTGTAGGTTGAGTGGCGAGAGCCACAGTTCTGTCTGGTCCCTTATACCCTGCCACAGCTCTGCGGTGGTGTGCTGTTTGTCTCTTAAGCAGATCAGCTTCAGCGTGGCCTGTTGATACTTACCCACAGCAGTGCTACACTTCTTCCAGCTAGCGACTGATGGCTGACTGCTGCTGGAGGTGGAAGTCAAGGAGCAGTCGGCGGAGAAGGAGAAGTGGTGGTTGGAGCCAGTAACATAGCTGCTGGCGGAGACCCTGATGGACATAGGGCCCCCAATCCTGGGTGTGGGTAGAACCTGTGCCATCTCAGGGTACGACTCACTCCCGGCCTCCACAACATTCACCCAGTGTGCGGTCAGAGAAATGTAGCGTCCCTGGCCACCAACACTTGTCCATGTGTCTGTGGTGAGGTGGACCTTCCCAGTAAGTGCGTTGGTCGGGGCACAGGTGATGTTGTGGGACACATGCTGGTGTAAGGCGGGCACAGCACACCGTGTAAAATAGTGGTGGCTGGGGACTGCGTACCGAGGGGATTGGCCGGCAGTACGTAACACAGGGGAAGAGGAGGCAGTGGTGGGACCCGCAGACCCAGAGTGTGGACCCAGGCGTTCGCCCCACTTGTTAGGGTGCTTGGATGCCATGTGGCTGATCATGCTGGTGGTAGTGAGGTTGCTAGTGTTCACGCCCCGCTCATTTTGGTACGGCACAGGTTGCACACTACCACTCTTTTGTCGTCTGCGCTTTCCTCAAAAAAGCGGCATACTGCAGAACACCTACCCCTTAGCAAGGTAGATTTACGCATGGGGGTGCTCGGTGTAACGGTTGCGGGCCTGTTTGGTGTGGGCCGACGTCTCCTTTTTGCAACCTCACTGCCTCTTCCAGACTGTTGCGGTGCTGCGGATCCCTCCTCCTCTGTACTGCTGTCCTCATTCGGCTTTTCATCTTCCCATGTTGGGTCAGTGACCTCATCGTCCACCACCTCCTCTTCCACTTCCTCACTTTGCTCATCCTCCTGACTTGACCCAACCACAATCTCAGTGATTGACAACTGTGTCTCATCATCATCCACCTCGTGAACGAATGATTGCTGTTCACCACCGTCATCTTCTTGAGACTGTGAACGCTCAAGAGGTTGGGAATCAGGGCACAATATCTCAGGTACCTCTTCAAGTGTGCTTGGAGAGAGAGCCAAACCAAGTACTGGCGATGAAAAGAGGTCATGTGAATATCCGAGTGTGGGATCACTTGTTTGGCCAGACGCGACATGGTGGGAGGAAGGAGGATCAGAGTGAGGATTTGGTTGACCAGACTCTTGGCTAAAGAGACTGGACTTAGTGGAAGAGAGGTTGATGCTTAACTGACTGGAAGCATTATCTTCTACAATCCAACCGACCACCTGTTCGCACTGGTCCGACTTGGACAGTGTTGTCCTATGCAGCCCAGCTAAGTTGGACATAAAGCTGGGTAAGGTGGATTTTTTTTTTTTTTTCTGGTGCACTGGAAGCGGGCACAGTTTCATTGTGTCCAGGGCCATGGCCTCTGCTTGCCCCATCAGCATCAGGCCCACTTCCCTGTCCCTTTGTGCTCGCCTTCTTCATGTTAATGATTTTGTCTGTAGATGTGGCGCAGATTGTTTTACTGTCCGTTAAAGACACCGTTTTCTGATGCTGGACAGTACTGGATACAGAAAAATACCGATTTTGGCCACTACACTAGGCCCGAGATAATGTAATTTTTACAATACACACTGTATTGACATGCAGTAAGGTACTGGATACAGGAAAATACAGATTTTGGCCAGTACACTAGGCCCGAGAGAATGTAATTTTTACGATACACACTGTATTGAGATGCAGTAAGGTACTGGATACAAAAAAATACTGATTTTGGCCACTACACTAGGCCCAAGATAATGTAATTTTTACGGTACACAATGTATTGACATGCAGTAAGGTACTGGATACAGAAAAATACAGATTTTGGCCACTACATTAGGCCCAACTGTAAATACGGTTGCAGCCTAAACACACACACAGATGTGCCCAAAACCAATTACTGAAGTAATTAATATAATGGTTGCGGATTGAACGCACACACAGATGTGGCACAAGTTAGGTTAAATTCCCCAGAAAAAAAAAAAATTCTCTGATGCAGTGTATATCTAAGTACCAGGCACACCGTAGTGAATAACCTCAGCTCCTATATGAAATGGTATCACGTGTTCCGGCCAGACAATCAGTTTAAGGCTTACAGCTAACATGGCTATGGCCTTACACTGAGGGGAATTACTTACCTGGACCTTGATTGGCTGCTTAGAAGGTGCCAAACGTGCGGAGGAGACTCAAGCAATGCGACGAATACACGTAGTGCTTGGCCGAGTAAAGCCGAGTGCTGAGCATAGCGATGCTTCAGCCGAACCAATACTTGGCCGAGCATGCTCACTCATCACTGATAGGAACTTATGTTTCCTGAATTTTCAAGGAATGCAACTAAATTTATTGTTAATAAAAAAAGAGAAAGATTAATGAGAACAAATAGAGAGATCATGGTAACATTTGAGAAATTAAGACCATTGAAAGACCATATGAGTATAAAACAGATAGTAGAAAATATAAAAAGGAGGTTACACCAAAAGGAAGATGAAATAAGGGAGAAGAAAATTAGGAAATGTAATCGTGATGCACTCCCCAAAAATCCAGTAGAGCATCAAGAGTCCATAATCCCCAATTAATTTCAAACAGTAGATGAAATTATGCAAAGTGGGAATAATGATATGGAAGAAATATCATCCATTATCACTATACATAATGAAGAAGAAGAAGATAACTACCTAAACTATAGAAGCCCAATAACCCCAGAAATTATAATAAAAAGAAAAGATAGATTTAATGTACAAAAAAGTAATTGATTTGATGTGTTAACTGATTGTAGCGAGGAGAGTATTTAGGATGTAGTCCAGCAACAACATCAAAGATCGCAAAATGATACACCAAAAATGGTAATGATGATAAGGAAAAAGAAGAGAAAAATGTTGTACAAAAAAGCATTGAATATAATGATGAAAGGAGAAAAGAATAATAGAAAGATGGGGATAGATAAAAAGAAAGAGAAAGAGATGGAGGGTGAAGAGGTTAATAAACAAAGAGAAAAGGAGAATAAGAAGAAGGTAGTGGTAAGAAAAAGCGTAAAACAGGATTATTTTCAGGCCAGAAGGAAAGGAAATGCAAAAGGGAAAGTAGGGGAGGGAAATCATCAAATGAACCAATGAAACAATTGGGACAAAAGGTTTATAATTTGAGTAAATATACACTCAAGGAAGGAGAATTAAAAATACTAGAGAATGGTTTGAAGTTTGTGCCGACAACATTTTTTAATAAATTTGAGGCGTTGATAGGGATACGAAAATTCATGAGGAGATTATCATTAAAGAAATATTTTATGAAGAAGAAAAATAAAAAAAACATAAAAAAACAACAAAAAAATAAAATAGGTGATAATGATATTAAGAAGGAGGAGATTAATAATGACTATAAACATACTGACTTGAAAGTTAAGTCTAGATATCACCCGATATAGGAGTACTCTCAGTCTTTTAACACATTTATGAACCTAGCAGTAAAAGATATACGGAAAGCAAAAGGTCCTAAAAAATCCCAAAAATTACAAGATACATGTGTGAGCAATATATCAAAAGTGGAGAGGGAAGCTGTGTCAGCTGTGCAAGAGAATAATAACATCATTATACGTCCAGTGGACAAAGGTGGTGGCATCGTAATTATGGATAAAGAAAATTATTGTAAAGAGGCATACAATTTACAAAAAACATATAGAATATTGAAGAGAGACCCAACGGAAACATATACAGTAAAAAAGAATTGAATGGATTAATACAAAGGGGTAAAAAACAAGGTATATTAAATAAAAAGGAGGTGGAATTTGTAGAAATCAGACACCCGGGGATTGCGGCCTTCTACCATAATCCTAAAATCCATAAAAGCACAATGGAACCGCCTGATAGACTGATTGTATCAGGCACTGAATGTTTAACCAGCAATTTATCGAGATATGTGGATTTCCACTTACAGCCTTGTGCCCACATGTTACTGACCTATTTGAAAGACACTAAGCACATTTTACAGATATTAAATGAAATAGAATGGAGATCGCATTATATTATCCATACACTTGATGTAAAATCACTTTATACTATAATAGAAAATGAGAAAGGATGTGAAGCTAGAAAATTCTTTTTAGAAAAACAGGGAGAACTACCTAGAGAGCAAATTGATTTTATTGTGGGGTATGTTTATATGTGGGGTATGTTTATGTGTATGTATATTTTATTTGGGGGGGGGAGAGGAAGCAGAATTGGTGCAAGTTTTTACAGAATTAAATAAAAATGAATTTTATTTGGAATTGACACCAACGTTTAGTACAAGGTAGAATACTTTTTTAGACTTAACTATTTTTATAGAGAAGGATAAAATATGTACAAGGACATATAATAAATCCACAGATGTGAATAGTTTTATTTCACAAGATAGTTGTCATCTCCCCCAGTGGCTGGAAAATATACCTAAGAGCCAATTTATGCGAATAAAAAGAAACTGTACAAAAAGGGAGGATTATGAGAAAGAAGCAGAGTAACTACAACATAAATTTGGTACAGTAGGGATAGGTTAATAGAACAAAAAACAATAATAGCTGAATTAGAAAGACAGGAATTAATTAAGAACAAGAGATGTGAGAATGAAAATGGAGAGAAGAATGATGGGGAACAATTTGAAATACCGCCTATTAGTACACAATATAACTGTCAGACTAAGATATTTAAAAACATTATTAAAAAACATTGGGGCATTTCAAAAGAGGATCAAATAGTAGGTGATTATATCCCCAAGTTCCCCAAATTTATATATAGGAAGGCTACAAATGTGGTAAAAATGGTGGCACCAACAAATAAATGCATAAATATACAGGTGAATAATCCAAAAATAAAGCAACCATTAAAAGGTTTTTTCCTTGTGGAACATGTGGGGTATGCAAAAGGTTAAAAATTACTAAAAAATCTGGAAGAAATACACAAGTAAATACAGATGGCTCATTTGTGCATGATATAAGAGATTATATCACATGTAATAGTCGAGGTGTTATTTACTCATTAACTTGTCCATGTTATAAGATATATACAGTATATAGGACGTACAAAAAGGTCACTAAATAAGAGAATGGGGGAACATGTTTATAATATTCATAGAAAATACAATGGCCATCCGTTATCCCAACATTATAAGGAGAAACATGGGGGTTTAAATGAGGAAACTCAATTTAGTGGAATAGAAATAGTTAGGGGAGATAAAAGAGGGGGAGACTTTATATAAAAAATGTCTGAAGTGGAGACACGTTGGATTTTTTTTATATGAATACATTAGCACCAATAGGGTTAAACTCAGAGATTGAATTATTTGCATTTGAATGAAGGAGAAAAGCATGACAGAGAACCAAGGGTTAAAAATGGGAGGTGAGGAAAACCCTATGTAAGAAATACTAGGAGAAACAGTCTACATCACTGATAAAGGATAACGATTATCTGAAACGCGTTGGAACTTTGACAGTCCTAGAGACTTGTCACCTAGTTCAGTGACGTCACGTAGCTTTCGGATTTGAGCGCGAACTAGTGAGTCTAACATCGAGCGTTGCCACCGACTGGGGCAAGCTCATTTTCAACAAAACATATAGGGCTCCCTATCCCACTCTAATATACAAGTACCAGCATACAAAGAGGATCGGTGCTTGCAGAAAAGTGACAGCAAAGCTCAAGCAGGTATCTATATATACATATATATAGATATATTTGGATTGATACTGTGAATGCACGTTTTGCTTCTGCCTATGGTATTGTAGGGAGTGTGGGATACTGTTTCGTGGAACCAGATTATTGATATTAGCTTTCCTGTATTTTGTAGCAGTGGCGGTACTGCTGCGGTCCCGCAGCGTCAGCGACAGGGCATAGAGGATAAAAGCGCCAGTGTAATATAGTTTTTAAGTACGATGTTTTCTGGATTTCCTTAGTATTCAGCAGGTAATATCATCATTGTCAATGCATCTGGACTTACCCCAGGTATTCATTGTGGGATATTCTCAAATCATGACGGCAGGTGGACCCTGGGGACTGGAGATGAAACACTGGTGTAGAGAAGCTGCAGGTTGAGCTTCACACGGCAAATATAACCAGTACCCGAGGGATAATATAAAGCTATGGTATGTATGAGGAGTGTGTGCTATGTGAGGGAGGAATATGGGATGTATACTTCAATTTGTCAGAAATAACAGGAAATGCAGAAGTGTAATTTCCTTCATCATGCCAAGCAGTAATCTGTTTTTCACAAACCCATGACATCAACCCTGGAGGTTCTCACAGCTGGAGAGGAAACCTAAAAAATAAAAGAGGAACATGCCTCTCCACATCTATGTATTTCTAATAACCCTGACCAGGTATGATGATATTCATTTAGCTATACGTAAAATGTGTTCTTTTTTTTTTTGCTCATGTGAACACATAAGAGAGGATTGATAAAGGAGGGGAAAAGATTGAAGTGCCATCATGGGTATGTAAAAACTGGAGAACCAGTAAGAATAATCAATCTTTACCCCTCCCCATGAGAGCACCTCTGGAAATATGAGCAAAAGGTAGTACGTCCAGTATCCCAATATAGTTTCTAGAGATGAGCGAATCGAAGCTGACGAAGTGGAATTCAATCTAAATTTCAGGAAAAAAATAAAATTTTACATGAACTCACCATACCCCTCATGGAATAACTTGTGTGTCTTCTTTCTAAAATGGGGTCACTTGTGGGGTATTTTTACTGCCCTGGCATTTTAGGGGCCCCTAATGCGTGAGAAGTAGTTTGGAATCTAAATGCGTAAAAATGCCCTGTGAAATTCTAAAGGTACTCATTGAATTTGGGCTTTGCATCTTGGCTGCAAAAAGTGTCACTCATGGGGATCGCCGTACTCAGGAGAAGTAGGGCAATGTGTTTGGGGTGTATTTTACATATACCCATACTGTGTGTGAGAAATATCTCTGTAAATGACAATTTTTAAATTTTTTATACAAAGTTGTCAATTTACAGAGATATTTCTCTCACCCAGCATGGGTATATGTAAAACTACACCCAAACACATTGCCCTACTCCTCCTGAGTACGGCAATACCACATAAGTGACACTTTTTGCAGCCAAGATGCGCAAAGGGGCCCAAATTCCAATGAGTACCTTTAGGCTTTGCAAGGTTGCTCACAATTTAGCCCCTCCCAAAATGCCAGAACAGTAAACACACCCCACAAATCACCCCATTTCGGAAAGTAGACACCCCAAGGTATTCACTGAGGGGCATAGTGAGTCCGTGGAAGATGTGAACACATAAGAGAGGATTGATAAAGGAGGGGAAAAGATTGAAGTGCCATCATGGGTATGTAAAAACTGGAGAACCAGTAAGAATAATCAATCTTTACCCCTCCCCATGAGAGCACCTCTGGAAATATGAGCAAAAGGTAGTACGTCCAGTATCCCAATATAGTTTCTAGAGATGAGCGTAATCGAAGCTGACGAAGTGGAATTCAATCTAAATTTCAGGAAAAAATAAAATTTTACATGAACTCACCATACCCCTCATGGAATAACTTGTGTGTCTTCTTTCTAAAATGGGGTCACTTGTGGGGTATTTTTACTGCCCTGGCATTTTAGGGGCCCCTAATGCGTGAGAAGTAGTTTGGAATCTAAATGCGTAAAAATGCCCTGTGAAATCCTAAAGGTACTCATTGGAATTTGGGCCCCTTTGCGCATCTTGGCTGCAAAAAAGTGTCACTCATGTGGGATCGCCGTACTCAGGAGAAGTAGGGCAATGTGTTTGGGGTGTATTTTTACATATACCCATACTGTGTGTGAGAAATATCTCTGTAAATGACAATTTTTTAAATTTTTTTATACAAAGTTGTCAATTTACAGAGATATTTCTCTCACCCAGCATGGGTATATGTAAAACTACACCCCAAAACACATTGCCCTACTCCTCCTGAGTACGGCAATACCACATAAGTGACACTTTTTTGCAGCCAAGATGCGCAAAGGGGCCCAAATTCCAATGAGTACCTTTAGGCTTTACAAGGTTGCTCACAATTTAGCCCCTCCCAAAATGCCAGAACAGTAAACACACCCCACAAATCACCCCATTTCGGAAAGTAGACACCCCAAGGTATTCACTGAGGGGCATAGTGAGTCCGTGGAAGATTTTATTTTTTTTTTTGCTAGAAGTTAACAGAAATGGAAACTTTATTATTATTATTTTTTCCTCAGAAAGTGTCATTTTCTGCTAACTTCTGAAAAAAAATTAAATCATACATGAACTCACCATGCCCCTCCGCGAATACTTTGGGGTGTCTTCTTTCTAAAATGGTGTCATTTGGGGGGTATTTATACTATCCTGGCATTCTAGCACCTCAAGAAACATGACAGGTGCTCAGAAAGTCAGAGTTGCTTCAAAATGCGGAAATTCACTTTTTTGTACCATAGTTTGTAAACGCTATAACTTTTGCGCAAACCAATAAATATACACTTATTGGATTTTTTTTTATCAAAGACATGTAGCACAATAAGTTCTGACACAAACTTGTATAGAAATGTAATTATATTTGAACAATTTTACCAGAAAAAGTTAAAAATACACTTTTTTTGAGAAAATTGCAGTCTTTTTTGATTAATATCAGTAAAACGAAAAATCTCAGCAGCAATCAAATACCACCAAAAGAAAGCTGTATTTGTGAGAAGAAAATGAGGTAAAATTCATTTGGGTGGTAAGTTGTATAACTGAGCAATAAACCGTGAAAGTAGTGTAGTGCAGAATTGTAAAAAGTGGTCTGGTCATTAAGGGGGTTTAAGCTAGGGGGGCTGATGTGGTTAAGTAATTTTCTACACCAAAAACTGGATAAATGCTGGCCCGCCCTCTTACATGCACATGCCATACCACCTTCAGTACTGACATGAGCGACGAAAAAGGGTCAAAAGTCGCAGGTTTAGCCACAAATAACCTTTGTGGCAAACTCTACGACAGATATGAGCCAAAAAGTGTATGGTATATCTTATCATAAATGACCCCCTGTATTCATATATAACTGCTGGAACTTGCTGCATAAAAAATGCATGTGCATAACAGAAACCTCACGTAAAAAGCATGAAAAAAAAAGTAAATGTATTGTTTTGCAATGAAAGAACAGAACATGGAAGTAATACCAGAAATACAGTCCAATGCTGAAATGCTAACAAAACCCGATCCACATGTTGCAAATGTTGAAATATATTGACCAGGTGACCCAGTATAGCCCAGGATTAACTCTGAATTATTACACACAAAAGTGGCAAAATAGCCACAAAAAATCCTGTTTCTGGCTTAAAATGTAACTTTTATTTCAATTTTATTTAAAAATAACATACCAACATTGATTAACTATATATTAAAATAAAACCCCGACCCAAGGTATGTATTGCTTCAATTCATTTTATATTGCACTTTGCACATGCTGAAATAACACCGTCATGTGTTTCACTCCACACTTCCGTGGGCTATGTTCCCTGCCTGTATCTGGGTGTGTTTTTAACTCCACACACAACCAGCGTGTTGCGCTTTCTTGTATCAGCTAAATGTATCTATATTGTATCTGACTATCGCAATCACAGTCCCTTTGGTGCAAAAGATACAATTGTTTCAATATCCCAAACTGCTTTTCAGCAGGACGCCTGCAGAACGTCCATGCCCTTAACCCTAGGTCTGGAGCATTATTAAAACCTAACTAACTCCCCAACATGTTTCGCCACTATTTGGCTTCTTCAGGGTATGGAGTATATGGCTCATATACTCATATACTCCATACCCTGAAGAAGCCAAATAGTGGCGAAACATGTTGGGGAGTTAGTTAGGTTTTAATAATGCTCCAGACCTAGGGTTAAGGGACCACCCGCTTTGCGGAAGCCTACATACCTAGGTAGTAGCGGTGCAGGGGTTCACGGAGGCAGCAGCAGTCAGTCAGTGCGTAGTGTTGATGGTAAAATCACCTACTCGGCGGTGTGTCATTTTTTTGTTAGGCCATATGTAGAATGTGTGGGCAGAAGGTGAAGCGTCGCCAGGGTGCAATGTTGGCACTACGGCCCTGCGTCACCATATGCAGCGTCGCCATAAAGTGGCCTGGGAGAGCAGTGGCTCCGATATGGTAGTCCAGCCTGCTGCAGAAACCGCTGCATCACACAGTGGTACGCACCCGGTTTCAGGCAGTCTGTCTGTCATTCCCATCATCTGCTGTCCCGATACTCCTGCTCCTCCTACTCCTCGTCGCTCATTCCTGTCGGTGTCTGCCAAAGTGCACAGCAGCGCCGTCTTCTGGAGCTGTACCTATGGTCAGGGACAAAACATGTCCTTTACGGCCCACTGGGTGAATGTGGTTCCTGCACAGCCACACCAGCAACTTGGCCAGGTGACGCCGCTTCCGCCTCCATGTTGCCATGCCGTTGGTCCAGCGACAAAGTCCGCCTCTGCCTCCTCATCCTCCGCCGTGTCTTCAGCCTCCACTGCAGTGACAATTCACAGTGCCCCTCCAGCATACCACATGTGCAGGGCATGGTGGTGTCACACTGTTCTGCACCCTGTTTGCTTGGGTGAACAAAGTCACACAGGGGAGGAACTGCTCCATGTCCTTCATCAAGAAATAGAATCCTGGCTTTCTCCGCGACAACTCAAAATCTGAACCATTTTGACAGACAATGGGAAGAACATGGTGTCGGCGGTGCTACAAGGAGGGCTGAACCATGAAGTCTTACACCCATCTGCAGAACATCCTAAAAATGGCCAGGAAACTTTGCATGCACTTCAGCTACTCGTACACAGCCAAGTACACCCTCCTTGAGCTACAGCGGCAGAACGGCATCCCACAACATAGGCTGATATGCAATGTTTCCACCCATTGGAATTCCACCCTCCATATGTTTGACCGACTATACGAACGGAGAAAGGCCATAAACGATTTCTTGATGATCCAAGCGGATAGGAGTACTCCCCTGTTAACTTTGATGTCAGCCAGTGGCAGCTCATGCGTGACACCTGCCGTTTGCTCAGGCTCTTTGAGGAGGCCACTTTAATTGTCAGTCGCCAGGACTACGGGATGACCAATGTCATTCCACTACTTCATGTCCTGGAACAGATGCTCTTAAATCTGGCTGGTCATGGGACTGGAGACGTGGTTCCTACATCTCACGGCCACATGAGCCCTGTCGGGGCTGAACTGGAGGAGGAGCAGGAGGAGGACATTGTGGAGCGAAATGGGTGGTTTTTCTACATGGGTGACAGGAGAGGACAAGCAGGAGCAGCCATAGTAGCTACAGGGCGATGAGGAAGACGAGGCAGAGGACCCAGACACACCAGTATGAAGTGGAGATGGAGGCAGGGAGTCACTCTGAGTCACTTGCACAAATGGCCCGATGCATGCTCACTTGCTTGACAGCTGAATTGTCACCATGGCCTCCTGATGCTGCCGCCACCTCCACACTGTCATTGTGCCACTCTGTGGCCTACTCCTGATGCTGCTGCTGCCACCTCCACACTCTGTCATTGTGCCACTCTGTGGCTATCTGATGGTTCTGCTGCCACCTCCACACTGTCATTGTGCCACCCTGTGGCCTCCTCATGCTGCTTCCACCTCACCACTATGTCATTGGGCCACACTTTGGACTTCTTATGCTGTTCCCACTTTCCCCACTTCATGACTGGGCCACTATTTTGCCTTTTGGCCTAGCTGACATCATCATTTATTTGACCCTTCTTCTGATCTGTCAGAAGAAAGTAAAAATGAGACACACAACGGATCCTATGTAACAGCTGTAAGGCCTCTATGGTCTCATCAGAATTGGCTTGTGATTTGGTAGCCAAAGGCAGGAGTGGGTACAAAACACAGAAGACATGCAAACATTCCATTCACGTGTCATCTCTGTTTTGGATCCACTCCTGTTATTTTTGGCATTAGCAATACTGATGGATTACTGACCAAATGCTGACCGAGTGAAGGCAGATGCTCAACTGACAGGATCCACTCTGTCGGGGGGCTCTACTTGTATAAGCGTTTAATAGAACAGGTTCTGTAGACATCTATGTGGAATCGGCTGAAGACGGTGTAAAAGGACTATGCTTCTTCTTGCCGCTAACATCGACCTGTAAGACTGAGCTCATACTTCAGTTATTTGGTCAGTTTTGGCCCTGTAACTGCCCAAATAAGTGAAGTGTGCAGTGAACCGACTGAATAGAATTTTTGAAAAATTTGCTCATCTCTAGCAGTAATTTGTTGAGTTTTGTTAAGGAAATTCTAAGTGTGTACTGTATGCGGAGTGCAAGCACTCATAATAGTAGATGCAGGTTTCTCAGCCTGTCTCTTCTCTCCCTTTCTACTGCCTGCCGCCATCTGATTTATACAGATTTGACATTTTGCTGTAGAACTAAGTCTTCTGCATGTGTCCCTGTGTGTAACACTGTCAGCATTGATCGTTGACAGACCTGCTCGCCTAAATCATCCTGGTGCTCACTAACAATCTCTCTTTATATTTATATTTATACAGTTAAAAAAACAAGCTGAGGCAGCTCTCACCTGCTTCCCTTAACTACGAGCACGGATACAGCTCCTGGACATGGCCAGCTATATAAATATAGAAACATGGGATCCAGCTCAACGTAGCGAAAGAAAAGTACTTTATTCAGGCGATACAATCTTCCAATACAGGACAGTCTTGTCTACGCATTTCAGACCCCTCACATCAGGTCCTTACTCATGATGTGAGGGGTCTGAAACGTGTATGTAGTGTACGGGAGCTGTAATGCCCGTCACTACAGAAGGGTCACTTGTGTGCGGTTGTTCCCCTCAGTTATGAGGAGATTGGTGTAATACATCTTCATGTAATGCAGTGCTGTGTATTTTCCTGTTACTGTGATATTTGCCATGTGCAGGCCTGCTAGGGGTGTCATTCCAGCTCTAAGACACTAGAGGGAGCTAGGGAGCCCTAGTATAAATAGGCCCAGTCAGGGGAAGAAAAGGCAGTTTAGACTGTGTCTAAGGAAAGTACAGGTTATGTGCCTGTGAAGTCCAGCTCAGGCCTTGAGCCTGTGAAGGCAAGGCCCAGGCCTTGTACCCGCTGAAGTCAGCCCAGGCCCTATCGCCTGTGGGGGTCCAGCCTAGGAAGATTTATGCCCTAGGAGGAGCAGTCCAGACCCTAGCACTAGTGGAGAAGTGTTGCCTCCTTAGTCAAGCTGCAAGCAGGACAAGTATCCCTGGAGAGAGAGGACAGTTGCCTGAAGTGTGTTGCTGCATTAAGAGTAAGATTAAAGCCTGATCTTAAGAGGCCTGTCTTGAAGATAGCCTTTTGGGACTGATTAATAACTTGAACCACTTCTGTGACTGTATTGTAACATGTGGAACATTCTGGAGCTGTACCTGATAACTGTTCATCTGTCTGCAACTAGGTTCAGTAAAGTTATCCCGTTATTTAAAGATACAGAGACTCCTCAATTATTCCACCTGTCACTACACGGTGTGCCACCGTTCAATTGGCACTGGCGTCACGACATTCATCACCTGCCTGTTCCAGTGCTGACCCAATTGAAGACGACAGTCAGTCCCAGGTTAGTGGGTTGCCCTGCACTACAAAGCTCAGCATACCTAAAGCTACACTACTGACCCCCTGGGACACTGCATGTAGACAAGACTGTCCTGAATTGGAAGATTTTATCACCTGAATAAAGTACTTCTCTTTTGCTACGTTGAGCTGGATCCCATGTTTCTATATTTATACAGTTAAGTCACATAATTCTGAACACCAGCTAATATCCAGAGTAACAATGCAGCAGGGACAGCAGCTAGACAGACTGGGAGTGACAATTGAGATGCTCAGATGCTCAGTTAGGTTTAATTCTGGGGAAATTTGAGGCAAGTGCGATTCTTGGTCATGCTCTTATCACCAATGTCAGACAATTCTATCTGTGTGACATGTTGCATTGTCTTGCTGGAAGATCCCGTCTGCCCTAGGGAAGACAATCAGCATGTATGGGTTTACGTAATCTTCAAAGATGGTTTTATACCCAAATCCATTGAGAGTGTCTTCCACATGGAAGATCAGGCCCAGAGAATGTCAGTTAAACATTCCCCAGACCATAACGCTGTCAACACAATCTTGTGTTTTTCCAGCAATGGTTGCAGTGTATTCTGTGATGTTTCTCTCCTGACCCGGCAATGTACATCCGTTCGATGAAGCAGAAAACGTGACTCTTTGGAGAAAGCAACCCTTTGCTAATCAGTGGAGATCCAATTCGAAATTGAAGGCTTTTCTGATGATGCAACTTCGTTAGCAGAGGTGCAGTCACTATTCGACTATCCTTATGCAGTAGGATTTGCTGAACTGTTGTTTTAGACCCACATCTGGTAGCCCCTAGTTTATTTTGGTAGTGAGCTACACCACTGTAGCATATCCTTTTGCGTTCAGACACCTTCACAGCCGATGTTCACCTCTCACATCAAAGGCATGTGGTGCTCTGCAATTTCCACGTCCCTTATTTGCAATGGTGCCATTTGTCTTCTCGTGATACTGTACAATTTCTCCACAGCATGGAAACAATTTGCACAATTTTTGAAATACTGCCCGCTTCTCCAGAAAGCCAATTATCCCCTTACGTAACTGTGATATTATGCCCCTCTTGCCCATTACAACATTGAGGGATATGTGTGCAAACAGCCTATAATACACCTTAATACCTTAATTACCCACCAAGCCATCTCTACGACAGGTGACTTTCTTCATCTGCTACCACCTTTGAAAGTAGGAAGTGGCCATAATAATGTGACTCAACCGTGTATAAGGTATTGACTCCATGGTGTAATAAATCAAATTTCAGAAGGCATTACAACTTCATGTACAGGAGTCACCTTTCAGGACTACCACCTTCACCCTTGTCTCCTAGTTTCTATCTAGAACTGTTAGTCAGCATGTCCACCATACCTACAGTATATTAAAGAGAGCACACTAGGTGCTAAATGAATATACAGAGTGGTGTAAGATATAATAAGTTGGTAGATACTCACCTGGTTTTGTTGTGCTGCTCAGGGTTTGGATAAAGATGCCTAAGACTCTTCTATGGACAGATCCCAGGGCATCACTGATAAGCACTGCTTACACATTACAAGTGATACCATTCCCTGCTTTTTATTGAAATGACTCTGCATAACAAGACTATTTCCACCCTTGTACTTAACCCATTTGTGTCATATTTATAGTTTTCGTACTTCTGCATTATAAAGTCTAAAGCTGACATAACTTCCTCTGAGTTTCGTTTCTAATGAAATGAGTCATTGTTTGCATAAATATACCTGTCCAGGTTCCTTCTTTAGGGCTGACTAGACTATATTCTGGTGGTCCCCTCAAATGTCACAGTTACTTTCTGTAAGAAAAGCAAGAATAATTCAGTTTTCTTCCTTTCCACAATGGCAAGGAACCTTAAAGGCTACTGTCACTTTAAATGGTACTATGCAATTGATGGTTTGGTTCTTCTCACACTTGGCTGGTAAATATTCTTGAACAGGTCAACAGTAGTGATAAGTGGCAGGGGCTATATTCGAATTCGCGATATTTCACGAATATTTGGGCGAATGTTCGTCATATATTCATGAATTCAAGATTATTTTCTTAATTGTGAAAAATCGGCAATGTAATATTCGCGTAATGCGCGCGAAATACAGGCATGGGTCACTTTTGCTACATTTTCCAAGCTGCTAGAAGTTTCCTAAGACTGGAGAAAATGGTTGGCACGTCAGAACATTAAAAATGGCATTATATGAAGTTAGAGGGCTCCAATATATTCGCGATTGTGCTAATCGGCACTAAACATGCGAATATTTTGGCGCAATCCGTGACACTTCACATTTTAGCAGGTCTGCATGTATGTTTGGACAGCAGAACCTATCACACTACCTAACACACTGCACTGCAACAGCTACACTATATCAGGATATAACCCACACTGACTCTCTCCCACTAACTATCTGTATCATATATATATATATGAGCTAACTAACTATCTATCTAATGTAGTGTGGAAAGCACAGAGCACAGCAATGACACTGCTATCTCTCTCAAAAACTGTAGAAAATGGCTGCTGGGAAGGTTCTTATATAGTAAGGGGCAGGCAACTTTCCTATTGGTTGCTAGGGATGTTGCTAAGCTCAGACAAAGACATTGCTGCCTTCTCATTGGCCCACAAGCAAGAAGGTAGGTTACTGATAAAAAAAAAAAACGCGAATATTCGAAATTACGTATATGTAAATTCTGAATATTGATGAATTGTCGAAGTGCCGATATTCGCGATTAATATTCGCGATTTGAATATTCACGCCCATTTCTAGTCAACAGTTGCAACACTTGGTGTTGTCTTGTCTGGGCCAAGAAGATTATGCTCCATACCACAGATCATCCAGGATATCAAGCCTTCCTAAGTTACCTAATGGCTCTTGCCACTATCGGCCTAAGAGAGGTCATCCCCTATCATAGCATAGCCTATGTGTTATCTACGGGGGATCTACAGTGGTCCCGTTGAAATCAATAGAAAGAGTACTGCTCTATTCACTTCTATGGGGCTTATAGAAATATCCAGCGCTTGCCTATTTTCAGCACCCCCTAGAAATGAATAGAGGGCTGCCCTGCATGCGTGGTGCGTCCTTTGTCACTTTACGGGCTCCATTCTAAGGACGTGTGTGGATCCCAGAGGTGGGATGCACACATAGAAGACATTGGGGGCATATCCTAGCGATATGCCCCCAATGCCCAAGATGGGATGATCCCTTTAAAGCGAACCTGTCACCTGCTTTTCACTTATTAAACTATTCACAGTACCTTATAGATCATCCTCATTGTGTTTCCAAACTGGTTTTTCCTGTTTTTCTGGCCTGTAGATTCATGAAAAAATCACTTTATAAAGTCCTGCTCTCCTGCGTCACAAGTCACAATACAAGTCAAGGAGGCAGACCCTCCTTGACTCCAGGATGTGCCTCCCCCGCCCTTTAATTGACACTTGTCCTCCTGGCCGGGACCGCGCTTGTATCGGCGGCGCATGCGCCGTCGCCCTCCTTTGCAGCGCGATCCCGACCATCGCGCTTAATCGCGCATGCGCCGTCCCCCGACGCTTCACTCTGCGCGATGGTCGGGATCGCGCTGCAAAGGATCTCTCGCTCGGCCGCTCCTTCCTCAGTGCGCCTGCGTCTTCTCTTCCGGGTGCAGCTGTGACGTCATTGGCGCACTGAGGAAGGAGCGGCCGAGCGAGAGTACTCCTCTCAGTGCGCCTGCGCCGACTGAAGAACGGTATGGCGCAGGCGCGAGATTTTAAACAGAGACAGGGCCAGCTGGAGGAGGAGAGCGCTCGCTGGCCCTGTCAATCAACCACAGGAGGGCGTTTTACAAGCGGGATGCAGCGGCTACCAGCAAGTAAACGCCCTACTTGCTGGTAGCAAGGTAATTTGCATAATATAAAATAACGTTTTATAGCAAAATTAACCTGCTAAAACTGTTAACAAGAATATGATTAGAATAATCGCCCTATAAGCTTTTTAGTGAGGGGAAAAAAAAAATGCTTTTGGGGGGTGACAGAAGCCCTTTAACCAGAGGTGTCGCGAATCATTGTGAGCAGATCTGGATCGCTTCATGGAGAGTGCTTGTACTGTGAGCTGTGGAAGGTCCTGGAGAATACTCGAGTTATAACCAGAGACTGGGAGAGTGCTGACTTGAGGTGCCACACAACATTGTATGTGCAAGTTATTCTTTGAGTCTTTTTTCAAAAGTCGCAAATGATACAGTACTGTATATCTGCTGAAAAGTGCCGTAAGCAGAAAACAAACTCCCTTTGTACTCCAAAACCGATAGTGAAGCTGAGGTCAAATTGTCACAGAATTTTGCTCAAGGTACCACATGCCTCAAGGTTTCATTATGTCCCCCTGTATGCCTTGAAAGAGTGTTCTATTACTAATAGTGACCTCCAAACCCTAGGCCTTCAAGAGACCCAAGTCTTGCACATGGTGTTTGTAACTACTGTCATTTGTGCAAACATTTGGGCCTTTTTGCATTTTCATACCACTCACTCCAGTTTCAAATATGGATGGGAAAGTCGGTGTGGTTAGCTATGTTAATGAATTTTACTCCAGATTTATCACTGAGACTTTTTAAGTCACTCACTCCAGTAGGAGGGTAGGGTAGGAAAACTGGAGCAGCTTTTCTAGACAAAAGTGTTAGGTTAAGGGCTCATGCACACGACTGTGTGCCCCCCTTGGTCGTATTGCGGCCCGCATACGGCGGGTCCGCAATACACGGGCACTGGCCTCGTGCATGCTGCATCACGGATCACGGACCCATTCACTAGAATGGGTCCGCGATCCGGGAGATGTGGTGCGGAAGGACGGAACGGAACCCCATGGAAGCACTACGGGATGCTTCCTTGGTGTTTCTTGCCGTGCCTCCGCACCGCAAAGAAGTAGTGCATGCACTACTTTTTAGCGGTGCTTACAGTTGGATGCAGATCACGGACCCCATTTAAGTGAATGGGTCCGCGATCCGCATGCAGCTGCCCCACGGTGTGTCCCCGTGCATTGCGGACCGCAAATTGTGGTCCGCAGCACGGGCACGGAGCCCATACGTTCGTGGGCATGAGCCCTCAGGATAAGACACATTTATCAAACTACTATTCCCTTCATGATAAATTCATATTGGTGTCTAAGGGGTCATTTACTATTAGCAGGCAGCTTCCTCCCACAGAGAAATTTTGGGAGCTATACGGTTGCTGTGGCAGCCATAATGCAGGTTGACGTACACTGTAGGGTCTAAAAATATCAAAAAATGTAAGTATGAAAAAGCAAAAGTTTCAGCTATTAGAATGCAGGGTGGGAAATGTCAAAACAAAAAAAATAAAAAAAATAAATGAAAATCACTTACAGTTCCAAGGGATTGAACCTAACAAACAAAACTAAAAACACAAGTGGAAAAAAGGGAGTTTCCAAAATGTAAGATTTTCAAGAAAACGAAACCATATTGTCACTGGGAAGTTTTTACAGGAAATCACAAACAAAGGAATCACGCAGACACTCCTAGTTTTTAACTCCTTCAGGATATGTCGTAGATTTTTAAGGCTTCATTTTTAGATAAAAATAAATT
Source organism: Bufotes viridis (assembly GCA_033119425.1). Taxonomy (NCBI): domain Eukaryota; kingdom Metazoa; phylum Chordata; class Amphibia; order Anura; family Bufonidae; genus Bufotes; species Bufotes viridis. The sequence goes on along the minus strand of CM065590.1, from coordinate 547,792,169 downwards.
TGTCGTTCACCATACACCAACATTAACACACTGGCTCACATTTACGATATGAGTGCACCTAGATTGTTTAGCCTATTTAGCCTATTTAGCCTGAACCAGGCTGGATTACACATTTTATTTTTTACAGAATGTTACATTTTTCAGTGTAAGGTCTAGTCATATTTATTACAAAGACAGTTGTCAGTTTGTACACCGCCAGGGGAATGCAGTACACTTGGCACTTTTTTGTAACTATGTAAAAGGTTGCAATGATAAATTTGGCTAAAAATGTAGCTCCACCTACAAAACATCTAGCTGCCTCTTAGTAAATGCAAACTGCATGAATACGTCATAAATTTGGCGCAAATGCCTACTCCACCAATAAAACATGGAAGGTGACTACTTTTCTAGGACAGTGTACTTCATGCATTACTCCATCTACAGGCTTAGTAAATCTGCCCAGCTAGCATTATAGCACAGGTTGTGAGGGTTACAGGATTCCATGTATGACTTGAGACTGCATCTCCTTCCTAAACCAGTACATGTACAGTGAATTATGGCTAAAGAGGGGAGTATTTATTGTTTGCTTTTTTTACTTCCTGTGAAGGGGGCACATCTGGGCATAACTACTGTGAAGGGGGCACTGGGCACATATCTTGGCATATCCACTGCAAGAGGGCACATATCTTTGCATATCTACTGTGAAGGGGGCACACATCTTGGCATATCAACTGTGAGGGGGCACATATTTTGGGATATCCACTGTGAAGGGGGCACATATCTTGGCATATCTACTGTGAGGGGGCACATATCTTGGCAGATTGACCTGATGAACAGGGATTTCCTACCCTCGAAAAGCGTAGACTATCCTGCAAATAAAACCACCTATTCACCCTATTGGTGATTTTGGTCTGAATCCATCCAAGCAAGCGCCAAAACTTGTTTTTATAATTTTTTATTACCTCTTCTCTGATACTCCCTCTGTGTACACCTCCCCTACCGAGGTACCACAGAGCGACCGCAGCTGCAGCCTGAAAGACACAGTTGTGCTGGTTGGCCAACTATAATTACCAGCAAGGCTTTCTATAGTGGTTGTGACTCCTCACAACTGCGGATAGTAAGCGTACCCTAACCTTCCCTTTTTAGTTTTAAAGACCGCCTTTACTTCCGTCAATATATTCACTCCAAACGTGACAGATAAGGGGTAAAAATGTACAAGGTGTGCGAGAGCACAACCGGCTATAACTGCGGTCTGTCTATTTATAAGGGCAGAGATTCCCAACTTAACCCCCCAGGCTGTCCCGAAAATATTGGGACATCAGGCAAAATTGTGTGGGATTTATTGGCGCCGTTCCTGCATAAAGGGTACCACGTGTACACCGATAATTTTTACACAAGCATACCCCTTTATAAATCCCTCCTTGCTGCAAATACAGGGGCTTGTGGGACAGTCTGCAAAAATAGAGTGGGATACCACAACCACTGGTCTCCAAACGTTTGGAGAAAGGAACATCCTTCGCTCTCACAAGTGACCAGCTGCTTGGCATAAAGTGGAGGGATAGGAAGGATGTCTACATGCTGACCACCTTGCATGCAGACACCACAGTGTCAGTTAGGGAGAGGAGGGCTACGGCGGAAAAGCAAAAACCAGTCTGTGTTACAGACTACAACAAATTTATAGGAGGTGTAGACTTCTCGGACCAGACGAGGACCTGGACCTCCCCTACCTTGTGAAGCGAGAAAACAGGTATAAAAAGGTAGCAATCTACCTCATCCAGATTGCTATCTACAATAGTTTTATTTTATTTAAAAAGTCCCATGGAAACCTCAACTTCCTAGAGTACCAGGAGAAGGTAGTTGAGAGTCTCCTCTTTGAGTCCCCCGCACCTGGGCAAGCCTTCGAATCGGAGGACGTTCGAAGGCTTACAGAACCCCATTTCCCTCACCCCGTCCCTGCCACTGCCAACAAAACTTATCCCCAGAAAAGATGCTGGGTGCGTAGCAAGCACGGAAGGAGAAGGGACACCCGGATTTATTGCCCCATTTACCCATCACAACCAGGCCTCTGCAATTACCCCTGTTTTGAAACGTACCATACGGTTACGAATTATTAATCTTCTTTAATACCAAAAAGAATGGGGGTGGGGGGGTGGGGGTTTCGGGTTTAGTTTGTGGGCTTTCCAGAGAGGGAGGGATCCCTTTAAGATGGGTCATGGAGCTATTTTTTTTCAGACATTGGAACTAATGTTACCTTTTCTGATTTGTTTCCTTCATTTTCTTAATTTAATTTTTTATGACTATGTCCTGCCACACAAAGCTGTTAATTCAATTCACATTACTGTATCGTGATATTGGCATGATATTTTTTTGATTTGGAGGACCTCTAATAATTGAGTTGTTCCTCACCAGTACACTAAGGGCTTTATTAATAAATTTTTTTTGGGGACACCCCACAACACGTCTAGTAATAATGACATAATTTTGGGAATTATTGATCCATTACTGTTCCTACAGACGGTTCTGGACACTGTCCCTTTATATACTCTGTAGGCGACTGGTTGATTGTGTGCATAGCGGTTTCTACCTTGCCGGGCAGGGGCCTGTTATAGTGCGCCGCGTCACTAAGCACATTCGTCTCTCATATAGGGATTGATGGAGCTAAAGAGACGTTGTACGACCAGTCACTGTCCTTGAGTGCCATCTTGTCATTACAGCCCTATCCGTGTTCTTGTATCTTGTGAATAAACTGGAATTTGCAACATAGCTACAGAAATGTTGCTCTGTTTTCTTGGACTTCTTACCTTTCACTACAGTTCATTTTTTTTTTCTTTTTTTTCACTTTGGCGAGACATAGTCATATGTACACTCAAATGCTTTTCTAGAAATCTGCCTCCGTTATAAGTGCTAAGCTTCACTTCTCAAATGTAAGGGATCTAGTTTTTAAAATGGGGTCATTTATAAGGTTTTTTTTTATAATTTTGAAGCTCATCTCCATTACATGTGTGCAATGAGGCCTGAACCATTTTCAGTTTATTATCTAAAAGACCCTAGGTGCTCCTTTATGTTTGGGCCCTGCCGTTTGTCAAGACATAAGATTAGGGCCACAATGGGGGTATTTCTGAAGACAGAAGAAACGGGGTAATACATATTGGGGTGCACATCTTCATTTTCATGTGCTCTGTAAAAAAAAATCTGCCTTTAAATTGACACTTTTGTAAAAAAAAATATATATATATTTTTTTCTGCATGCTTTGCATTAACTTCTGCAAAAAAACTAGGGGGTCTAAATTCTCAGTACACCCCTAGATGAATACCTTAGGGGGTCTAGTTTTCAAAATGGTGTCCATTATGGGGGTTTTCTATTGTTTTGGCAGCTCAACGCCATTACATGTGTGCAATGGGGCCTGAACCATTTTCAGTTTATTATTTAAAAGACCCTAGGTGCTCCTTTATGTTTGGGCCCTGCCGTTTGTCAAGACATAAAATTAGGGCCACAATGGGGGTATTTCTGAAGACAGGAGAAACGGGGTGATACATTTAGGGGTGTACATCTTCATTTTCATGTGCTCTGTAACAAAAAAATCTGCCTTTAAATTGCCACTTTTGTGAAAAAAATTAAAAATATTTTTTTTCCGCATGCTTTGTATTAATTTCTACAAAAAACTAGGGGGTCTAAATGCTCTCTACACCCCTAGATGAATACCTTAGGAGGGCTAGTTGTCAAAATTGGGTCCATTTTGGGTGTTTTCTATTGTTTTGGCAGCTCAACGCCATTACAAGTGTGCAGTGTGGTCTAAACCATTTTCAAGCAAATTTTGTGTTCTGAAAACCACTGGGTGCTCCTTTATGTTTGGGCCCTGCCGTTAGTCAAGACATAAGATTAGGGCCACAATGGGGGTATTTCTGAAGACAGGAGAAACGGGGTGATACATTTTAGGGTGTACATCTTCATTTTCATGTGCTCTGTTACAAAAAAATCTGCCTTTAAATTGCCACTTTTGTGAAAAAAATTAAAAATATTTTTTTTCTGCATGCTTTGTATTAATTTCTACAAAAAACTAGGGGGTCTAAATGCTCACTACACCCCTAGATGAATACCTTAGGGGGTCTAGTTTTCAAAATGGGGTCCATTATGGGGGTTTTCTATTGTTTTGGCAGCTTAACGCCAATACAAGTGTGCAGTGGGGCCTGAACCACTTTCAAGCAAATTTTGTGTTCTGAAAACCACTGGGTGCTCCTTTATGTTTGGGCCCTGCCGTGTGTCAAGACATAAGATTAGGGCCACAATGAGGGTATTTCTGAGAACAGGAGAAACGGGGTGATACATTTTGGGGTGTAAATCTTCATTTTCATGTGCTCTGTAGGAAAAATATGTCTTTAAATCGATACTTTTGTGACAAAAAATGAAAATTTTATTTTTTATCACCTTCTTAGCATTAATTTCTTTAAAAAACTAGTGGGTCAAAAAAACTCATTACACCCATAGATAAATACGTTAAGAGGCCTAGTTTTTAAAATGGGTTTAGTTTTGGGGGGGTTATATCATTCTGACACTTATAAACCTCTGAAAACTTGTTGCAGGAAAAAATATGTACTTCAAAAATTTTAAAATTTATGTTAAAAGGTTAAGTCTCCTAAATTAAAAAAAAAGTTTAAATATTTTGTAAGTGCAGCCAAAATAAAGTAAAGATGTGGAAATATATTTCTGATAAAAAATATTGAATAGTATTTATGTATGTATGTGAAATATTGCAGTTGGAAATAGGAAAATGTGCCAATTTTTACAAATTTCCATACATTTTCCCTTTTTTAATAAAGATACGCATATTTTAGCGGTAGAATTTTACCACCTAAGTAAAGTGCAATATGTGATGAGAAAACAATGTCAGAATTACTTTGATGTGCTAAAACCGTTACAAAGTTATTCTAAGCTAAAGTGACACGTCAGATTTCCAAAATTTGGCTTGGTCATTAAGGCCCAAATAGGCTTGGTCCCTAAGGGGTTAAAGAAGTTAAAGGTGTGTGAGAGCCAGAAATCTTGCTTGATTGTAGGTGACCAAATACTTATTTTACGGAGGAATTTACCAATTAATTCATTAGAAATCCTACAATGTGATTTCCTGGATTCTTTCCCCCCATTCTGTCTCTCATAGTTGAAGTGTACCTATGATGAAAATTACAGACCTCTCTCATCTTTTTAAGTGGGAGAACTTGCACAATTGGTGGCTGACTAAATACTTTTTTCCCCACTGTAAGGGGGGAAAAAATGACAGAGGCAGGTTGAGGACCGGTGGGGGCACAGATCTTGATCCCGGGCCATGTCAACTAAGCATTGTGTCAGAGGAACCCACCAACTCCTGGCTGGGGTGTCTGATGTAACTTGCGATGAAGAGCTAGTAAATAGAGATGAGTGAACTTCTATTTTTTGTTCGGCGTCCAAAGTTCGGGTTCGGGTTATCGTAGCATCCTGTTATGGATTCCGCTACCGCGGACCATAACGGCATTTGGAATCCATAAGGGGCTGCTTCATTGAACCCGAACCGTGGACAACCCTAAGGACCTGGGGTGACGTCACCGTCATGTGATCAGTGCAGGGGGCGTGGCTCACCACTGGATCACCTCTTATCCAATCCAGTACTGAGCCACGCCCCCTGCACTGATCACATGATGGTGACGTCACCCCAGGTCCTTAGGGTTGTCCAAGGTTCGGGTTTAATGAAGCAGCCCCTTATGGATTCCAAATGCCGTTATGGTCCGCGGTAGCGGAATCCATAACGGGATGCTATGATAACCCAAACCCGAACTATGGACGCCGAACAAAAAATAGAAGTTCACTCATCTCTATTTACTAGCTCTTCAAGTTACATCAGACACCCCAGCCAGGAGTTGGTGGGTTCCTCTGACACAATGCTTAGTTGACATGGCCCGGGATCAAGATCTCTACTAGTAAAGGTTTGCACTTTACACGCGCGCGTCACTCTGTGGGATCCATTCCGGATCTTGGTATTGCTGGGAGATGGGACGCCGTCATTCCCAGCACTAACGCTGGTCAGATATCCCCGGACGACGGAGCCCATAGCGTCAGCTGTTGTCAGGGAACTTCTGCTGTCATGTCTCCTGACTTAGACATGTGGTGGGAGCAGTGCCGTACATAGAGAAGTAAGGGCCCCATAGCAAGGATCAAACCAGACCCCCCACACAGGACAGAAAGGTTTCCGCCTAAACCCTTTTCGATGACCCTTGGTCCATTTTTCAACTGCCTCATTTGTTAAAAGTTGTTCCTTTACATTTAGAGGGTACAGTCCTGACCAAGTTTTCATCTACAGTAGAAGAGGTGATAATCCCAACTAAGACTGGGCTCCCTCTTGCCCTGGGACCCATAGCAGTCGCATGGTCTGCCGCTATTGTAGCTACGCCCCTGGGTGGGAGGTTCCTTCCTCTGCGCACACTCAGGACCTCACCAGTGCTTCCCTGGGCTGAGGGTGGAGATTGGGTGTGACCTCAGCAGTATCAGATGATCTGTGGAGGGATATTTGAACCTGGTCTTTCCCCCCACTCACTGCTGATTATTCAGTTGCTTCCCTGGCTCTGGATCTGGTGAGTGGTTTCTCTGGTTATTAACTCTGTCTTTGGTTTTGGTTCTCATCTGGTTTTTGTGCCCTGGCTTATGTTTACTGACCATTCTCGTGTTTCCCTATTTTCTATTGTATAGTGTCACGGTATTTACCATCTCACATGGGAAGGGCCCCACCAAAGTTCCCCTTCCTGCTGGAGAAGAGAAGAGTACCCTGGCCTTCAAGGGTGTTCAGAGTGTGATGGCTTGTGCAAAGTGTGTCTGGTACGCCGCATTTGCTGGCCATCAAGTTTGGCTTTATCATTTCATTAGCATTACTTATTTAACGACAAATGAGTGAAGTCTTATAAAAACTTAATTCTACTGCTTCGCCAAACTTTAACACGGAATTCAATTTGTTACGAAGTACTTCTTCACAGATCGCATTCCATTATATGTAGCAGCCGCAATGACAGGAAACAGCAATCGCGCCACCGCCAGTCATTGAACCCCTCAAATGCTGCGTTTAACTCTGATCACGGCATATGAGAGTCACACTGAAGCCTTTCAGGGGTTAAAAATACATACCTCATCTATTTGATTGCGCAGAGGCCATCGCAGACATTTTCATTGCCGAAATGCGCCAAATTGTATGCGCAGTTGATGTGAGGACGTCACAATGTCAGCACGCTGTCGTGACGTCATCACTGATCGCAAAAGTGCAAGGAAATTTGCCTTTGTGATAAATTGAAGGAAAGTCTACATGAGATTTCTCTAATCTAATAGCTTGCTGGTACTGTATTAGGCCCCATGCACACAGCCTTTGCCGGCGGCAGCCTATATTGAAGCCCTCAAACTTGAATTGTTCTGCAATCCGGAAGGTGTGGTAGGCACGGAACCCCACGGAAGCACTATGGAGTTTCCGTGGAATTCTATATTTTTGCAGTGTGGATGGATCATTGACCCATTCAAGTTTCATGCATCTGGATCCGTCGCGGCAGCCACATGGATAGAATTGCGTTTCCTAATGCACAGAATGGCCGAGCAACAGCCGTGTGCATGAGGCTTTATGCTGTGGTTTTGCTGCACAGGAATCTGCGTGGAAAAACCTTGCTTATTCCATAATGTGTGCCGATTACCTAATACAGTGCCAGCAAAGTGTACGAGATTGGATAAATCTCGTGTTTTTCCTAGGTGTGGAAATTGACTTGCTCTGCGTATTTTGAAATCTGCAGAGTGTCAATCATTGCAATTTTTTGTGCGAATTTGACCCTTTTCAATGAATCTTCAAATCTTCAAAGTGTAGTTTTATGTGTGTTTTTTGTGTAGTTTTGGTTCAGATTTCTCGAGGATTTTCTGCACATAAATTTGTACAGTGTGCAGTCACCCTTACTAGTTTCTCTTTCTAAATTAGACCTTTCCAGTTTCAAGGAACTAAACTATCTCTGGTTATTACTAGAAACAGTACTGACCTGACAAAGTGAACATCCTGTTAACTCCTTCAGGTTGTGATGTAGAATGTTTACTTTTCATTTAGCTAGACATTAGCTTTCTAGTAGAGGTTGTTAAGAATGAGGGCTCATGCACATGAGCGTATTATTTGTCTTTATCCGATCTGCATTTTTGCAGGTCAGATGTGGACTCATTCACTTCAATGGAGCCACGTTTGTCCGTTTAGTTGCATCCACAAAAATATAGACCATGTCCTATTCTTGTCCACATTATGGACAAGGAAAGGACTGTTCTATTATGGCCCGGACGTTCCATTCTACAAAATGCAGAACACACACGGCAGGTATCCATGTTTTGCGGACTGCAAAAACGGCTCCGGTCGTGTGCATGAGCTCTTACAGAGATACTAAGAAGTGAAAGACTTGAGGAGCCCTGTAAGGGATTGCATCCTGAAAGGTGGGTTTAAAAGGGTTTTCTGAATTACTATGGTTTTTAACAGATATGGTATGTTCATGTAGTTCCTCGCCTCATGTATATCTTTCCCATGCTTTTTTTTTTTCAGTTTGGATGTTTTCACCGATCACTTTGTTTTACCTTCATAAATTATTATTTTAAAGGATAGTAATACAAATTGTAAAATCCCTTTAAAACTTATGGAAAGGGGAAATAATATAATATAAAACAAAATATTTCTGGTATTTCGCTGTGCTAATAATAAAGAAAAAAAATGAAATAAAAATAGTGAAAAACTGACTATTTTAATTTAAAGAAAGCCCAATAAATTAAAAAGGTGCAAAAACTATTTACATAACTGAATGGAAAAAAAGTTATGGTTTTCAAATATGCATGCACTAAAAAAATTAAAAACACACCTGGTCTGGGAAGGGGGGTAAATGGTCTAGTCTTGAACTGGTTAAAGTTAGTAGACAGTGCAGAAGAATATATACACCCATGGAGGAAACGAAACCTTGCTGCATACCAGGAGTGCATAAATGAAACTTCTCTGAAGATTTTAGAGTCCTTTGTCATGTCTTATTCATGTGGGATACCAAGAATGTATTATTGTTTGTGTTTGAAAAGTTCAATAAAAACTGTGCTTACTTTAATTTTCTTTTCTATTTTATGTCTTTCTTATGTACTTTTTCACATCTTTTATTCTGACCAAGGCATTTTAACTTTTCATCATATATTATGTTTTAGGGTACTTTCACACTTGCGGCAGGACGGATCCGACAGGCTGTTCACCCTGTCAGATCCGTCCTGCTGCTATTCCGCCGTGCCGCCGGACTGCCGCTCTGTCCCCATTGACTATAATGGGGGTGGGGGCGGAGCTACAGCGCAGTACGGCGAGAGGCTGCCGGACTAAAAGTACTGCATGTCCGACTTTTTAGTCCGGCGTCCTCTCGACGTGCACTGCCGTGCCGTAACTCCGCCCCCATTATAGTCATTATAGTCGTGGCACTGCGAAATAGCAGCAGGACGGATCCGACAAGGTGAACAGCCTGTCGGATCCATCCTGCCACAAGTGTGAAAGTACCCTAACTGTAATACATAGAAATATTTGTATATTCTATGCAAGTCATATTAATGTAATTAATATGTTAATGTAACTAGGGCTACATTCAGATCCCCATATTGAATTCCGGACATGGCTGCTCACCGCCGGATACCCTTTCACTATAATGGGATCTGATGAGGATCCGGATGGTTTCCCCCACAACATCCTGAATGCAGGAAGTGACATCAGCACAAGAACTGGGCATCTGAAGCTTCATAAAATGGATTCCCATAGTTGAGCATCTGCTCACAACCCTAGGATCACCGAGCACTGTAAGAGGCGTCAGCTGGAATGGCGTAAGCACGTTTCATTATCTGATGGTTTGATGGACAAGTCTGAGTTTGGTGGGAGCCCAGAGAACACTACCAACTGGAATTCATGGTGACCACTGTTAAAATTTAGTGGAAAAAATGGTATTGAGCTGATTTTCATGGGATTGGCCTAGGCCTGTTATTTCCTTCAAGAGTAAAGTTAATGATATAGCGTACTGAAAGACATTTCAGTCAATTCCTGCTTCTTTTTTTAATATATATAGCAAACATTAGTTATAGTTTATAGTAAAGTATTAGAATGTGTATATATCAGGATATTTTGGTTTCTGGAGTATTTAGTTGAGTTTTTAGAGTCAATTGCATTTTTAATAGTTCCTAGGTATGGCAAGATCTAGGTATGTTATTTATTAGGCTTTTCCTAAATAGTGTTTTCTATACAACTTTTGACATGCCTGAAAAAACGCCATTAAAAAACAGCCAGTGGGGCAGATTTACTAATCCTGTAGATGGCATAGACTTAGACAGGCTGCCTAGACCTGTTCTAGATGTATCACAGCAGTTGAGGCTGAAAGACGAATGTGGTGCAGGGATAGAAATTTTTGCCTAACTCTATACCAACTATTGGTTGGCAACAGAATTTTATGCCAGAACAGCGATGCAAAGCATTGCATCTCAAGCCATGCCTGTGAATCCATTCCCACTAAACTAGGCTTTTTCAAGTGAGTTGAAAAAATTGGAGAAAACCTATTTATGGCAAATTGAGCCAATATTTGACCAATTTAAATCAAAATGTTGCCAATTGTAGGCACAAACATTAGTAAATCTGCGGCATTGTAAGCACAAGGCCTGCCCCTTTTGTTCTCATTCTTCTATTTGTCTCAGAAAGCTGCAGCTATTTGTTCAGCCAATATATGTTAATACTGTATGTAATCTGGACGTTCAGCCATAAAGATAAAAACTTTACAGATGTAACACACGAAAAATGAAACCAAAACTATTTGTCAAGTTAATAAAAGGTGACGATGTGCGGAAACCAGCTGCAGTCTTGCTTCCTCCGGCATCTGGTGAGTACATACAAGACTTTCTACTGCTATAGTTGTATAGACATAAGGGGGGAATTTTACATGAGAGGAAGTCAGTTTTGCTTCAGTCTGTGTTGTTGTACTTTATGTCACATGTTACTTGATAAATTTGGCTTATCCTTAGACCCGACACTGTTGTCTAGAGAAGTTCCTCCAGTTTTCCTATCCCACCCTCCTCCTGGAGTGAGATTGCAATTTTTTTTTTTTTAAGTCTTAATGATAAATCTGGAATGAAACTCATTAACATAGCTAACCACACGCACTCTTCCACCCACATTTTAATAAGGTGCAAAAAAGTCACAATCTCATTCCAGGAGGGTGGAGTAGGAAAACCAGAGGAGCTTCTCTAGACAAAGGTGTTAGGCTTACCCTAGGTACACACCTAAGCGTTTTCAGCGCGTTCAAACGCGCTGTAAAACGCACAACTTGTGGAAAGCCATGCTTCCCTATGGGCATGGTTCACATTTGCGCGTTTACAGCGCGCTTGAACGCGCTGAAAAACGCCAAACGCTGTCGCTTCAGCATGAGCTTCTTTTGGACCATGCTGAAATAGGGGAGAATCACTGAATCGCGCGTATGATGCGCGTTTCTTAGTTACGAAAACGCGCATCCAAAAACGCTTGTAAAACGCGCGTCATACGCGCGATTCAGAAACGCTTAGGTGTATTCCCAGCCTTTAGGATAAGACAAATTTATCAAGTATCGTGAGACACTTGATAAATGTGGCATAAAGTACTACAAGACAGACTCAAGCAAAACTGACTGCAAATATTCCCCTCATGATAAATTTTCCCCTAGGACTTTAAAGGGAACCTGTCACTGGGATTTTGTGTATAGAGCTGGGGACATGGGTTGCTAGATGGCCGCTAGCACATCCACAATATCCAGTCCCCATAGCTCTGTGTGCTTTTATTATGTAAAAAAAACGATTTGATACGTATGCAAATTAACCTGAGATGAGTCCTGTCCCTAGACTCATCTCAGGGACAGGACTCATCTCAGGTTAATTTGCATATGTATCAAATCGTTTTTTTTACACAATAAAAGCACACAGAGCTATGGGGACTGGATATTGTGGATGTGCTAGCGGCCATCTAGCAGCCCATGTCCTTAGCTCTGTACACAAAATCCTGGTGACAGGTTCCCTTTAATATTGATAGCCTATCCTTGGTATGGGTGGAAACCTGGGGTTCTTTGGTGTTTTTTGCTGCATTTTTAGGCAAAAAAAAAGGCCGTTCCAGATGTTCCATAGAAGTCTAGGGGAAACTATGGGGATAGTTTACAATCAGAAATACGCCTATGTTATTTGCGCCGCAATCTGCAACTTCATGCCAGTGGGCACGGCAGGCCGTCTCATTTTCTACGACTGTTTTGGGTGAAGAAAATGGTCTAAGTGTAAGCCAGCAAGGAAGCTGGCTTATATTTAGACCGGAGCTGCAAACGCCGAAGTTAGGTAGCACCTGTACATAACTTTGATGGATCCACCGCCAGTGCAGGTGCTTATTAAGACCGACGTTTCTTAGGTTAGCTTTTTTTCTTAATTGCACCATGCTTCAGGTTTGGCATTTCCCCTTATTTTCTTTTTCTGATGTTTTTGTCCCACAGACCTCCATTGATTGTTTTGCACTGCCATAAAAATAGAAATAGCAATGTGTGGTGGTGTTTTTTAATGGCATTTTGGCATAGTGTTTTCTGTACCAATGTATTTTCCCCAACACTGCTCTAAAAAGGAAGTGACATTAACCACTTCAGCCCCCCTAGCTTAAACACCCTTAATGACCAGGCCACTTTTTACAATTCCGCACTACACTAATTTCACCGTTTATTGCTCCGTCATACAACTTACCACCCAAATTAATTTTACCTCCTTTTCTTCTCACTAATAGATCTTTCATTTGGTGGTATTTCATTGTTGCTGACATTTTTACTTTTTTTGCTATTAATAAAAATTTAATGACATTTTTGCAAAAAAATGACATTTTTCACTTTCTGTTGTAATTTTTTTTAAATAAAATACATTTCTATATAAATTTTTCTCTAAATTTATTGTTCTACATGTCTTTAATAAAAAAAATCCAATAAGTGTATATTTATTGGTATGGGTAAAAGTTATAGCGTTTACAAACTATGGTGCAAAAAAGTGAATTTCCGCATTTTGAAGCAGCTCTGACTTTCTGAGCGCCTGTCATGTTTCTTCAGGTGCTAGAATGTCAGGATAGTATAAATACCCCCAAATGACACCATTTTAGAAAGAAGACACCCCAAAGTATTCGCGGAGGGGCATGGTGAGTTCATGTATCATTTCATTTTTTTTCACAAGTTAGCAGAAAATTACACTTTCTGAGGAAAAAAAATATATAATAAAGTATCCATTTCTGCTAACTTCTGGCAAAAAAATAAAAAATCTCAGACGGACTCAATATGCCCTCAGTGAATACCTTGGGGTGTCTACTTTCGAAATGGGGTCGTTTGTTGGTGTGTTTACTGTTCTGGCATTTTAGGTGGGGCTAATTGTGAGCAGCCATGTAGAACCTAAAGGTACTGTTAGAATTTGGGCCTTTACACTCAGGCTGCAAAAAGTGTCACTTATGTGGTATCGCTCGTACTCAGGAGAAGTAGGGCAATGTGTTTTGGGGTGTATTTTTACATATACCCATGTTGGGTGAGAGAAATATCTCTGTAAATTGTCAACTTTGTATAAAAAAATGTAAAAATATTTCTCACACAAAGTATGGGTATATATAAAAATACACCCCAAAACACATTGCCCTACTTCTCCTGAGTACGGCGATACCACGTATGTGACACTTTTTTGCAGCCTGGGTGCGCAAAGGGGCCCAAATTCCAATGAGTACCTTTAGGATTTCACAGGGGCATTTTTACGCATTTGGATTCCAGACTTCTTCTCACGCTTTAGGGGCCCCTAAAATGCCAGGGCAGTATAAATACCCCACAAGTGACCCCATTTTAGAAAGAAGACACCCCAAGGTATTCCGTGAGGGGTATGGTGAGTTCATGAAAATTTTTATTTTTTGTCACAAGTTAGAGGAATATGAGACTTTGTAAAAAACAAAAAAAAAAATAATAACAATTTCTGCTAACTTGTGCCAAAAAATAAAAATTCTGTGAACTCGCCATGCCCCTCACAGAATACCTTGGGGTGTCTTCTTTCCAAAATGGGGTCACTTGTGGAGTATTTATACTGCCCTGGCAATTTAGGGGCCCTAAAGCGTGAGAATCCAAATGCATAAATATGCCCTGTGAAATCCTAAAGGTGAATGGTTGAAATAGTGTCATAGCATGTGGCCAGTATCAGAGTAGGGCAATGTGTTTTGGGGTGTATTTTTACATATACCTATACTGTGTGTGAGAAATATCGCTGTAAACGACAACTTTTTACATTTTTTTATTCATAGTTGTCAATTTACAGAGATATTTCTCTCACCCAGCATGGGTATATGTAAAAATACACCCCAAAACACATTGCCCTACTTCTCCTGAGTACGGCGATACCACATGTTTGACACTTTTTGCAGCCAAGATGCCAAAGGGGCCCAAATTCCAATGAGTACTTTTTAGGAGGGCATTTTTACGCATTTTTCTTCTCACGCTTTAGGGCCCCTAAAATGACAGGGCAGTATAAATACCCCACATGTGACCCCATTTTAGAAAGAAGACACTCCAAGGTATTCCATGAGGGGCATGGAGAGTTCATAGAAGGTTTTTTTGGCACAAGTTAGCGGAACTTGATTTTTTATTGTTTTTCTCACAAAGTCTCCTTTCCGCTAAACTTTTGACTAAAAGTTTAATTTTTCATGGACTCACTATGCCGCTCAGCGAATACCTTGGGGTGTCTTCTGACATTCCCCAGGAACCTGTGCCAGAGAGCGGGAAATGCTGGAGGCAGGCTTGGGGCCTACGCTAGTGCTTAAGGCCTCTTGGTGTCCACCGTAAAAAGGTGTATTTTGGTCACTAAGGGGATGATGAAGAGGTTGTGGCTGTGTCTGGTACTGTACTTCAATATCAATCTAGTAAATAATAAGGCACTAGCTACACTTCTGCAGTACTTTCATTTATGGTGGACCTTCACGTCTATTCAATAGACAGGCCATCAGCATTAGTCTCAGAAAACCCCTTTAACATATGCAACATATACAAAACTATTCAGTCCATGGTGTTCAATTCTGTTTTGTCATAAGGAAAGTTCTTGGAAATATACTAGACTGGACTTTTATTTTATTGCTTTAGACCAGGTGCCAATTAATTATTAGCTAATTCACCACATTAGAATCAGAATTAGTCAGCACATCCTGCAGGGTAAAGCACATACGCAGGTGCCTATAGTCATAACTAAAGGGGAAGCAAGGCATGGCAGCATTCTATAAATGTACAGAGCATGGTCTATATATAAACTAATACAGCATCTAATACACAATCATCATGAGATACTTAGCAGATGTATTATGAACAAAAAATATGTGTGCCCATTCACCACAGCAAGGTGACCTCATTACAGATGGGAACACAAGAGATCAAGTGTCACGGTGCGGTGTGGGGAATACACTCCACACCGAACACAGGAGGGAGGGGGGAAAGCTACTAGGCCTGGAAACTAGGGAAAAGGTCACCACCTGGAAAGTCCCTAAACTGCTCCCTGACTGCTAACAGTATGAACAGACCTCAATGGTAGGAATGTTCATACGCCGGAGCCTAAGGCCCTGTCTCACCCTACAGCCCTACAGTGCCCTGGAAACCTGTTCCTTCCCAGCTGAAGGAACAGGGGACCCCCTCAGGCTTAAAGGGAAGGGAAAAACCATAAACAAACAATAGGAAGAAATTAACTCTGAAGTATGCGGACAAGCAGGAACTCAGAGGAGAACCAACGCCAGCGCTTCCACAGCCAAAAGGAGCTTTCAACCGCTGATGGGTGAGGCCAGACTAAATAGAAGTTAAAATGACCACTTAATCTACACCTGAGACAAGAGGTGTGGTCATGACCAGCAACAACATTGAACAAAGTGAAACCAAGGGGACTGTCAGATAACATCACGCGCAGTCAGTCTCTTAGATCTTCTGACCCCTGTCAATGGAGGGACCGTGACAGTACCCCCCCCCCCTCCAGACACCCAGGACCGACCTTATCCAGATGAGCTCTATGGCTTTTACCAGATGACTAGCATTGACGTTGGCCTCTGGAACCCACATGCTCTCCGCTGAAGGACGGTTAAACAGGTTTGACATATCTCTTCAACAACGAATTATGGAACACATTATGAATTTTCAAAGCCTGAGAAAGTTCAAGACGAAAGGCTACCGGGTTATTAATGGCAGTGATCTTATATGGTCCATTCCTACGTCTCCTGTCAGCCACACGTTAATACTTGTTGCCCATTTTTTTCACATTATTTTGAATTTTCAGCCAAATAGATGACAAAGAGGAAAATCGTTACTCCTCCAGTATACCAGAAGTCTCCATACCAGAAAATGTGCCAAATGGCGGGTGGAACCCATACTCCTGTCTACATTTTCTTAAGGCAAACTCGGCTAAAGACAAAAATTAAGACGATTCTTCCTGATTCTCCGAGACAAAACATCTCAAATAGGTCTCCAGATTCTGGTAAGTGCGCTCGGTCTGTCCGTTTCGACTGAGGATGAAAGACCGAAGAGAAGGACAATTGTACTCCCAGAACGCCTTCCAGAATTTGAAAATAAACTGAGTCCCCCTATCAGACAACACATCAGAAGGAATACCATGCAATTTCACAATGTTGTCGACAAACTCCTTGTGCAAGAATTTTAGCATTAGGTAGACCAGGGAATGCTATAAAGTGGGCCACCTTACTAAAACGATCAACAAACACCAAAATCACAGTTTTTCCTGAAGAATTTGGTAAATCTGTGATAAAATCCATGGATAAATAAGTCCAGGGACGGGATGGGCAACAGAAGCAAAGATCCTGAAGGCCAAGTGTGTGTCGCCTTCGTACGTGAACAAGTACTACATGCTGACACATAGTTCTCAACACACTTGCGCAACCCCGGCCACCAGAATCTACGAGAGATTAGAAGATTAGATCAACAGTGGATCGGCTCCCAGGATGACCTGTGAGAACCGTACAGTGATGTTCCTCAAACACTTTGTGGTGTAATTCAGAAGGAACAAACAACTTCCCTGGAGGACAAGAATCCTGAGTATCTCCCTGGTATCCCTGGGCCTCCATCACCTCTGCCTTAAGGTCGGGATGTAGGGCGGATATAACTACCTCCTCAGACAATATCGGACCTTGCTCTTCGAAATCACCCCCCCCAGGGAAGCTACATGACAAAGCATCAGCCTTGACATTCTTGACCCGAGGGAGATAGGCGACGAAATTAAATCTCGTAAAAAGCAACGATTATTTGTCATGCCTTGGGTTCAGAAAGGTTATATAGCCTAGATTTGGGCAACTTTGCTCTGGGAATAAGATTGATAGGACAATCATATTCCCGATGTAGGGGTAACCCCTGGCAACCACTCTCAGAGAATACATCAAAAAATCAGAGATTAAGGAGGGAACAGCATTAGTGGTCAAGACAGAAAGATATGTATTAAAGCAGTTGTCCATGCAATAATTACTCCAATCGAGAATCTGTCTTGCTCGCCAGTCAATGATAGGGTTATGTTTGCTCAACTATGGTAAACCCAGAACAAATGGAGCAGGCAGACCCTTCAGCACAAAACACGACATGGATTCCTGATGAAAATTTCCCACTCTTAAATGGATGTCCTGCACCATCTGTGACAAACATTTCTGAGTAAGTGGTGCAGAGTCTATTGCAAACACCAAAATATTTTTCTCTAATGCACTTGTTGTTAACCCATGCATACGGATGAACTGAACATCGACTAGGTTAACCCTTGCCCCACTGTCAATGAACACTTCAATTCCCACAGTTTTGGATGCTAGTGCCACCTCGACAGACAGGAGAAATCAGGTACTACCAGTAAATGACAAAAGTTAGTTATCTGACTCCCCACTAACACTACCAAGAGTAAGATGGGAATTAGACGTTTTTTTCTTTGTTTTCACCTTGACGCTGAATGTAAGGACAAACATTAACAAAATGTCTCCTTTTTCCACAGAAAAAAACATACTCCCTGCTTGTGACTAACACTCTTGCAAGTAGGTCCAGGGGTAGCTCTCCCTAACTGCATAGGTTCTTCACCAGGCATAAACTCAGGAGTTTCTCCACAGATTGTCATATTATATGATAGACGCCTGAGAGAGAGATCTAAGGTCCCTCTTTCTCAGGACGAACTATCTATATGTACTGCAAGGGACATAGCCGCTTCTACTGACTCGGGATTTTCGTGAAAAGCCAACGTGTCCTGTAGCTTCTCGGATAATCCCTGGCAAAATTGGCTACAGAGAGCTGGATCATTCCACTCCGTATCCGTAGCCCATCTCCTAAACTCAGAGCAATAGATTTCTGCAGAACGCTCACCTTGCCGTAAACCACGTAACTTGGTTTCGGCCAGGGAGATCCAAATCGGGTCATCGTAAATGAGACCTAGAGCTCTAAAAAAGGAATCCACCGACAGGAGGGACAGTGATCCGGTCGGTAGAGAAAAAGCCCATGACTGAGCGCCCCCTTTAAATAAAATTACTATACCAACTGTTTGTCTCTCATCCCGAGATGAGAGCGGAAGTAACTTAAAGTACAATTTACACGACTCTGAACCGAATGAAATTATCTCTTCCCCCTGAAAATCGGTCCAGAAGTACAACCTTAGGTTCAGGACAGGTCTGTTAACTACTATGGGCACCAACAGCCTGTAATCCCTGGATCTGCGTGCGGAGGTCAGCTACCTCCAAAGACAGACCCTGAAAATATCCAGCCAGTGCAGCAATAGAGTCCATAGCCTCACTGACACAAACAAAAATACCGGTTTGTGGCGGTTTATAATGTCACGGTGCGGTGTGGGGAATACACTCCACACTGAACACAGGAGGGAGGGGGGAAAGGTACTAGGCCTGGAAACTAGGGAAAAGGGAAAAGGTCACTACCTGGAAAGTCCCTAAACCGCGCCCTGACTGCTAACAGTATGAACAGACCTCAATGGTAGGAATGTTCATACGCCGGAACCTAAGGCCCTGTCTCACCCTTCAGGGCCCTGGAAACAGCGTCAGAACAACAGCTGGGAAGGAACAGGTGACCCCCCCCTCAGGCCTAATACCAAAAGGGAAGGGAAAAACCACAAACAAACAATAGGAAGAAATTACATTTAACTCTGAAGTATGCGGACAAGTGGATTGTGTTTGTGATATACCGCAGCAATTACACACTGTTTATTTTATTTTTAACTGTCCCCCACAAAAGTAACCTCCACAATACCCTACTCCCTTAACAATGACCTCCACAGCACCTCATCCCATTAGTAAATACTTCCTCAGTGCCTGGACCACTTAACATTACCTCAACAGCACGCCGCCCCCTTAACAATGCCCTCTTCACTTAATAGTTCCACAGCACCTCGCCCCCTTAGGAGTGACTTCCACAGCACCCGTCCCCTTAACAGTTACTTCCTCAGTGCCCGTCCCCTTAACATGACCTCAACAGCACGCCGCTCCCTTAACAATTTAGGTAGAGAGTTGAACGGCACTCCTCTTCAGTAAAAGTGGTGCTCAGTGGTAAATTTGGTGATCATGAAAGTGAAAAGACCACGGCATTCGGATTTCAAGTGTATAGATTGCTTATGTATTTTAATCAATCCAAATAAAGTTATAGCCACTAGCCAACGATTCGGTCTATAGGCAGACCTTGTTCACAGCCTTAGTCATAGTAGAACATGGTTCGAGTGGATGGTGTGACGCCGCCCCCTTAACAATGACCTCTCCCCCTTAATAGTGACTTCCACAGCACCCCACCCCCTTAACAGTGACCTCCACAGCACCTCATCCCCTTAACAATGACCTCCACAGCACCTCGTCCCCTTAGGAGTGACTTCCACAGCACCAGTGCTATTAACAGTTACCTCCACAGTGCCCGGCCCCTTAATAGTACCTCAACAGCATGCTGCCTCCTTAACAGTGACCTCTACCCCTTAAAAGTGACTTCCACAGCACCCCTCCCCTAATAGTGACCTCCATAGATCCCCACCCCCTTAACAGTGACCTCCGCAGCACCTGTCCCCTTAACAGTTACCTCCACAGCGCTCGGCCCATTTACCATTACCTCAACAGCATGTGGCCTCCTTTACAGTAACCTGTAACAGTAAAGAAAAATGGCTCAGTTGCTATGGAAATCTGGTGTAAAACTGTGTGTATGTCAGTGAAGCGAAGGCCGAATGACCTGAGAGCTTCTACTGGCCAATAAGTGTTATGTGACCATGTGTATGTCAGTTAGGATATACGTGAAGGAGTTGTGAGCTTCTAGTGGCTAATACAGGTCATGTGATGGAGCTATATTTGCATTTTTTTGGGAATATCTCAAGAACAGTACATCCTAGCTGAGACCTTTATGAAACCCTTCCCAAACACCTGATGTACCTATGTGCCAAATCAGGTTAAGGCATCTGGATGCATATAGAGGACAGATGGACAGACAGACATTGATTTTTATAATATAGATAGACCATATACTGTACTTTTATAGAATGCTGCTATGCCATACATTGCTTCTCCTCTAATTATAACTATGCGAACCTGCGTATTCCTTTTACTCCACAGGATGTACTGACTAATTCTGTTTCTGTTCTTTGAGCTTGCAGCATGTACCTGGAGGTGTGGCTGCCTCCATTTTGGTTGCCATCACTGACTCATCCACTTCACTATTTAAGAGCTCATTCACATGTCTATATGGCTGTGGTGCCCACAATACTTGGGCACTGGCTGTGTGAACTCTGTGCTCCGGATGCAGACCCATTGACTTGAATGGATCAGCGATCCGTAAAATACAACAGAAAGAAAGGATATGTCCTCTCTTTTGCGATGCAGAGGATCAGAGCATCGTAAGCCCATGGAAACATTCAGACATGTTCTATCTTTTGCAGTATTTGCGGACGACAACCATATGGTCGTGTGAATGAGCCATTAATTAGTATGATGTGCATAGCTGAGTCTGCTGTTCCTGCTCATGGAAGGGTGCAGGCACAGAATGATGCAACAGATTATAGCCTGCTTACCTGGAGAGGTATCAATCGTAAGCAGTCAGTGTTTTTATGGGGGTTTTAATGCCCACAAACAGCACAGAAGCTTAGAGTTAGGTTTCCATCTGTATTGAGGTCACTTTGCTGTGGTGGATTGGCAGAGATATTCTTTGATCAAAATATATTTGGTGAGCACCCCATAAAAGATTGTGTATTAGATGTGTTATTAGTTTATATATAGATCATATACTGTATGTTTATAGAGTGTTGCTATGCATTGCTTACCTTCTAATTCATATTAATTCCATAGATGTAAACAACTGCTATAGTTCACTGAAGTGTGAACTCAGCCTAACATGTTGTTCTGTGTTATCCCAGAGCCTAAATGCATTATAGAAAAATGTCAGAACATGAGAGATTTGCACAGCTGTCGTTCAAATATTTAGCTCAGAGGATTGCCTAGCCTAGTTAGACTTTATTCCAATCCTGAGAAAATTGAGAAAATTATCTGATAAGTGGACAAGCTCTCATTCTCAAGGGTAAAGATTTCAGAGTGTCCCTTCCCCTCAGTCTCTAAACTGCAACAAGTTTGAAGTTTAGTACATAGCAGAGCTGTCAGTCCCTGCATATCTGGTTGGATTGTTCAGGGAATTTGTCAAAATGTCCACATTCTAAACTTGTACATTTTCACTCTCATCTCTGCCTTTGTTGTGATTTTCTGTATTGTTAATTATGTATTTTAACTCCTGGATTACCAAGGCTTTTGCTCAGGCAACAGAAAGGCTAGGTGCAACCCTGGTCCACCTCTGGGACTCACACCTATCTGACATTGGTGTTATATCCTATAGACAGGGCGTAGCTAAAGTTCTATGGGCCCCAGGGCAAACTTTGAAAATTGCCCCCCACGAGCCTCGACAAACCTCTGCCGCTACTTCCACCCCTCTGTATGAAGCCATACATGAAAAAAAAAACTTAGTCACTAATATAATATATATATATATATATATATATATTATATCTTAGTGACTAGTTTTTTTTTTTTAATGTATGTCTTCATACAGAGGGAGATGGAGGTAGTAGCAGAGAGCATCATTCACTCCTCCCCATCTCTGTATGAAGCTAGTGTGTGCCATACATTTAAAAAATAATAATAAATTATAATATATATTATAATTTATTATTATTATTTTAAATGTATGGCACTACACTGGCTTCATACAAAGGATGGAGGTGAATGATGATCAGTGGTGCCGTGTGGCAGTGTGTCTGAATTCAGAAAGAAGGGGCGCCCCACCATATGAGGGCAGCCAGGGCAGAAAATAAGGGCAAATATAAATACTCTGTGGGCAAAAATGTAAATATATGAGAAGTGGGGCAAAATGAAATATAGTGAGACTCTCACTATATTTCATTTTACCCTGCCCACTCCTCTATACATTTCATTTTTGCCCACAGAGTATTTCATTTTTATTTGCCCCCAGGCCCCTCATTATTTGCTGCCCCTGTCTGCCCTCATATGGCCGGTGCGGGCCAATCTGAATTCAGACATACTACCTCACGGCACAATTGATTATAATTCATGTCCCCCTCCATACTGAACATTGACACCGCTATTTAAAAAAAAAAAAATAACTTGTTGGCTCTCCTCACTTGAATGCTGTCACGGGGCCAGCGGGCGGGCTTCTCATACCTGGGACATCGGCGGGCGGGCGGCCGCTTCTCATTTCTGGCTGGCAGCTGCTGTGAGCTAATGTCAGCGCAGGACCTGTGACCTCCACGGCAGGTCTCGCGGAGGTCACAGGTCCTGCGCTGACATGTAAGTACAGCAACCAAAATATAGGGAGGGCCCAGGGAAGTGGCCCGCTTATAATGTCTCTCCTAGGGGCCCCATGGGCCCCTGACTTAGGGGCCCGGTCGCAATTGCGACCGCTACGACCCCTATTGCTACGCCACTGCCTATAGATATTCCACAAATGTGTGCGATCTTTCCCTGTGCAGGCAGTCAAAAACTGAGACTACTGTGACCTGCTGCTGAGACCTTTTTTCTCTGACATTACTGCTACAGAAGAATATTTTGCAGTTATGGTATTTCCTGTACCATAAGACGCACTTTTTCCACCATAAAAGTGGGGGGAAATGGCAGTTCATCTTATGAAGTGAACACTGGTGAGATTTTCCATTATGGAAGCACCCATTTAGTACAGTAGGACTGGGGAGCAGTGAATGCAGTGCTCCTTGTGCTGGCCATACTCACCATTCCCTGGTCTTCTGCTGGTGCCACACGCTGTGCTGTGATCTGACATTGCACAGCATCAGCGCACACTACGACCTGATGCTGTGCTACATAAGGTTATAGTGCAGCAAGGCGCCAGGAGAAGAACAGAGAGTAGTGAGTGCAGAGAGTGCACTGGGTCCAGAGCAAGAAAGGCAAGTTTATTTAATTATTTCGCCTCATCTGAGGTGTAGGGGGTCTGATAAGGAATGGGGGCATCATGGGGGTCTAGTCTGAGGTCTGATGAGGAATAGAGATCTGATCTGAGGGCTAATAAGGAATGGGGTCTGACTTGGAGGTGTGATGAGTCTAATCTGAGGTCTGAAGGGGGTCTTATCTAAGGTCTGATGAGCAAAGGGGGTTGATCTGATGGGGGTATGATCTGAGGTCTGATGAAGAATGAGGGTCTGATCTGAGGCCTGATGAGGAATGGGTTTATTATTTGGGGTTATGATCTGAGGTATGATGAGGAATGGGAGTCTGATCTAAGGTCTGAGTAGTGGGGAACCTGATTTGGTGGTCTGATCTAAGGTCTGATGAGGAATGGGAGTCTGATTTGGGGGTCTGAAGATTACAGGCCTGCTTTGAAATATGTATTTATTATTTTCCTCTTCTAAAACCTAGGTGTTTCTTTTGGTGGGGAAAATAAGGCAGATTTTCAATTTTATAATAGTGTTGGACTTTTTTTTAAAAAGGCAAATGATTAAAAAAAAATCTAATAATATTGAGTTAGAAAATACTTCTGATATTTTGCTATTATTGTATACTTGATGCACTATGCCTCTCACCCTATCATCTCTATTACAGTAATCATGGCATTTGCTTTTCCATTCCTCTTAAATAACACTGAAGATATTTGGAGAGAGGAGAATTTGCCTGGATTTCTGGAACTAGTTCTCCGCAGTAATGATCAGCCAGAAGATCAGAAGATCTATGCAATGTACCACGGCACCACGTTCCCTGGAGCTGTAGGAATTATCAAAGCTGGATTTCAGCAATCTAAAGATGGAATGCTGGGAAGAGGCGTCTACGTCAGTAGAGATGTAAATAAAGCCAAGAGATACCCCCTAGATGACAAAACAGATCAGGTAGTCCTGAAGCTCAGAGTGAATGTAGGCAAGGTCAAGATGATTGAATATCAAAAGCATCCTATGCAAAAGACATGGCATGAGAATGGCTATGATACAGCCTGGGTACCCGCCTATTGTGGAATGGTTACCAGTGGGCTGGAAGAGGATTGTGTTTGGGATCCCAAGAGAATCAAGGTGGTGGGCATCGCCAAAGCCTCACCATATCATCTACAACAGCTGAATTATTTGTTAGAATTGTATACAAAATAGGCACAATCATAAAATATTTTACTTGCCAGGAAATAAATGACCATTTTACTAGAAATCAAATATGTGTAATTTATCTTTATTTCAATAATGCCTCCTTAATTACTTACACCCTCCCCCAGACTGGCCTCATGTTAAAAGTATGAATTGTGATTACAAGCTGAACCTCTCCTGCCAGGTGTCGGTGATGATGTTTTATCCTCTAAAATTACACTTCTAGAATACTTTTCTATGGCTATTTTTAAAGCTATGGCTACACGGTGACAATGGCCTCAACACACAGTTGAAAATCTCAGTGTAGCCCTCCCTACATTACAACTCATATAGGTGAGTAAGGTTGCGGTGTGGCATGCAAGTTTCTACACAATCTATGTTCTTCCAAATAAGATGATAAGTGATGAGCGAAGTTTTCAAAAATTTAATTTGGCTACTTCTCTGAACTTCAACTAGAAAATCAATTAATTACAATTCCATTGTATGGAGGGGGTGCAATGACAGTGAACGGCAAGCGTGCCGCCGCCCCTGTCATTGAACCGCCTCAGATGCCATGTTCAACGCAATCTCAGCATCTGACAGTAACATTGAGGCCTTTCAGGGGTTAAAAATAAAACATACTCAACTCATTAATTTGGCCACAGAGACCGTTGCGGCCAACTTGATGGAAAAAACCACGCGAAATCTCTCATGTGGTGACCTGATGATGTCACCAAGTCATCACGCTGGCCGGGCGCAGTAACGTTATCACTCATGACATTACCGTGGCCATCCAGCGCGATGACCTGGTGACGTGACACGTCACCGCGCGTAAGATTTTTCCTAGTTTTCTTCAAACAAGACGGACGCGGTGGGTATGTTTTTTTTAACGCCATTTTAGGAAAAATGTATTTGTTACCAGGAAGTGCAAGGAAATTCGCTTCATGGCGAAACAAATTTTTCCTGAAATTTGGATCAAGGTCCAATTCGTAAACTTTGATTCGCTCAACGCTAAAGACAATCACAGGGTGACCCGCTCCTGAGACCCCAGTAATCAGCTGTAATCTGAGAGCGTCATCACTGGAGAGATGGAGTGCTACATAATACCCATTTTGCAAAGTACTAGTGATGAGCAGATCTATTCTAAACTAATTAAAATTGTTACACATTTCCCAAAAATGTTGGTTTTCAATGAATCCGAATTTTTTGGCATTTATCCCGCATGAATGGCAGCCACTATTTTACACTTCAGAAGACTGTTTGCTACCAACAGCAGCCGTCTGTTTATCCATCGCCATACACAGTATATAGCTTTGACATTACTAATGCTGTCTTGGCATTAACCCCTTGAGTCCCAGAGTTTTTTTTCTTTGTTACATTTTAATTTTCTTTCCTGTCTTTAAGAAGCCATAACTGTTATTTATTTTTCCATTCACATAATCGTATTAGGGCTTGTTTTTTTGGGGGACAAGTTGTACTTTCTAATGCCCCATTTAATATGGCATACAATGTTGTGGCAAGCAGGAAAAATAATTCCAATTGGGATGGAATTGGGAAAAAAAACACAATTTCGCAATTGTTTTACGGTTTTTGTCTTTACGGCGTTTCCCATGTAGCAAAACTGGCCTGTGCCCTTCATTCTCTGGGTCAATATGATTACAACAATAGTATTTATATAGCTTTTCTTGTGTTTTAATACTGAAAAAAAAAAACTTTGAAAAAATATATATTTATGTCCATGAAGTTGTGTGGGAACTCTATCTGTAGTTTTTACTGATACCATTTTGGAGTGAGTGACTTTTTGATCACATTTTATTCAATAATAGGATAGATTTTTTTATATTTTAATAGTTCAGGCATTTTAGGAAGCAGCGATGCACATGACAATTATGGGCTACAAAGGGACGTCCCATTGAAGTAAAAGGGATGGAGGAGCTGTAATTACACCTACTCACTGCTGAAATGTTGACGGTGAACAGGTAAACAGTGAAGATAGCACTGCGTTCACTACAAGCAGCTGATCAGTGGGAGTGTCAGACCCCTGCTGATCTGTTACTGATGACCTAGGCTGAGGATAGGTCATCAATATAGAAAAAGCAGAGAACCCCTTTAACCACCTCAGCTCCCCTAGCTTAAACACCCTTAATGACCAGGCCACTTTTTACAATTCCGCACTACACTACTTTCACCGTTTATTGCTCCGTCATGCAACTTACCACACAAATGAATTTTACCTCCTTTTCTTCTCACTAATAGAGCTTTCATTTGGTGGTATTTCATTGCTGCTGACATTTTTACTTTTTTGCCATTAATACAAATTTAACGACATTTTTGCAAAAATGAAATTTTTCACTTTCTGTTGTAAATTTTTTTTTTAAAACTACATTTCTATATAAATTTTCTCTAAATTTATTGTTCTACATGTCTTTGATAAAAAAAAGTCCAATAAGTGTATATTTATTGGTTTGGGTAAAAGTTATAGCGTTTACAAACTATGGTGCAAAAAGTGAATTTCGGCATTTTGAAGCAGCTCTGACTTTCTGAGCGCCTGTCATGTTTCTTCAGGTGCTAGAATGTCAGGATAGTATAAATACCCCCAAATGACACCATTTTAGAAAGAAGACACCCCAAAGTATTCGCAGAGGGGCATGGTGAGTTCATGTATCATTTCATTTTTTTCACAAGTTAGCGGAAAATGACACTTTCTGAGAAAAAAAAAAAAAAGTTTCAATTTCTGCTAACTTCTGGCAAAAAAAATAAAAATCTCAGACGGACTCACTATGCCCCTCAGTGAATACCTTGGGGTGTCTACTTTCCGAAATGGGGTCATTTGTGGGGTGTGTTTACTGTTCTGGCATTTTGGCGGGGCTAAATTGTGAGCCGCCATGTAAAACCTAACACTGGGTTCAGACCTGAGCGTTTAGAAGCCTAGCGCTTTATGCGCGTTCAAGACTGGCGTGTAGGCGCGTTTTTCAAGCCGTTTTGGTAATAGTGTAGGCGCGCTTGACGCCGCTTATGTGATTGACTGCATAGTTGGCCAATGACCAAACAGCCCTCCCTATATAGTTTGGCCAATCTGAGGTGTGAATTTTGAAAACGCTGCGTCCATAGGCGCGTTTTACGCTGCACAAACGCTCGAACAACACGCCTATCGCGTTTCCCATTGAAGTCTATTAGCACCAAACGCCGAAAAGCCCGAATTAACGCGAACATACTTGCTTATGCGCCGGACGCTTATAGGCGCCTATGAACGCGCATAAAAACGCGCAAGTGTGAACCACCCTCATTGGAATGCATGGTTCCTTTACTGTTGTGCGTTTTATGTGCGTTCAAAAGCGGCGTTTACGCGAAAGTGTGAACTGAGTGTAAAGGTACTCATTGGAATTTGGGCCACTTTGTGTCCAGGCTGCAAAAGTGGCACTATGTGGTATCGCCGCACTCAGGAGAAGTAGGGCAATGTTTTGGGGTGTATTTTACATATACCCATGTTAGGTGAGAGAAATATCTCTGTAAATTGTCAACTTTGTATAAAAATTTTTAAAAGTTGTCGTTTACAGAGATATTTCTCACACAAAGTATGGGTATATATAAAAATACACCCCAAAACACATTGCCCTACTTCTCCTGAGTACGGCGATACCACATGTGTGACACTTTTTTGCAGCCTAGATGCGCAAAGGGGCCCTAAATCCAATGAGTACCTTTAGGATTTCACAGGGCATTTTTACGCATTTGGATTCCAGACTTCTTCTCACGCTTTAGGGGCCCCTAAATGCCAGGACAGTATAATACCTACATGTGACCTCATTTTGGAAAGAAGACACCCTAAGGTATTCCATGAGGGGCATGGCGAGTTCATAGAAGATTTTTTTTTTGCACAAGTTAGTGGAAATTGATTTTTATTGTTTTTCTCACAAAGTCTCCCTTTCCGCTAACTTTTGACAAAAGTTTAATTTTTCATGGACTCATTATGCCCCTCAGCGAATACCTTGGGGTGTCTTCTTTCCAAAATGGGGTCACATGTGGGGTATTTATACTGCCCTGGCATTTTAGGGTCCTAAAGCGTGAGAAGAAAATGCGTAAAATGCCTTCCTAAAAGGTACTCATTAGAATTTGGCCTCTTTGCATCTTGGCTGCAAAGTAACATCATGGTATCGCTGCATTAGGAGAAGTAGGGCATGTGTTTGGGGTGTATTTTTACATATACCCATGCTGGTGAGAGAAATATCTCTGTAAATTGACAACTTTGAATAAAAAAATGTAAAAAGTTGTCGTTTACAGCGATATTTCTCACACAAAGTATGGGTATATATGAAAAAATACACCCCAAAACACATTGCCCTACTTCTGCTGAGTACGGCGATACCACATGAGTGACACTTTTTTGCAGCCAAGATGCGCAAAGGGGCCCTAAAACCAATGAGTACCTTTAGGATTTTACAGGGCATTTTTACGCATTTGGATTCTCACGCTTTAGGACCCCTAAAATGCCAGGACAGTATAAAAACCCCACAAGTGACCCCATTGTGGAAAGAGGACACCCCAAGGTATTCCATGAGGGGTATGGCGAGTTCACAGAAAAAAAAAAAATTTGGCACAAGTTAGCAGAAATTGATATTTTTTTTTTTTTTACAGTCTCATATTCCACTAACTTGTGACAAAAAATAAAATTTTGCATGAACTCACCATACCCCTCACGGAAGACCTTGGGGTGTCTTCTTTCTAAAATGGGGTCACATGTGGGGTGTTTGTACTGCCCTGGCATTTGAAGGTCTCCGCAATCATTACTCGTATGGCCAGCATTAGGAGTATCTGCGATTCTCCTTATATGGAGCAGACGGGTAATGAGATTTTTTTTTTCCGTTCAGCCTCTGCGCTGAAAAAAAAAAAATAATGAACGGCACAGATTTTTTCATTCGCATCGATCAATGTGGATGAAAAAATCTCTGCCAAAATCAGTGACTGCGGTGCGGAGGGCTGGGCGCTAGCTACCTAACAAGTAGCTAACTAACTGGCGGTGATAAGAGACCCATAGGCCCCATTCACACATCCACAATTCTGTTTGCATAACGGAATTGTGGACCCATTCATTTCTATGGGGACAGACTTTGTCCCGCTCAGATCCGGAATTACGGATCCGCGCTTCCGGATCTGCACTTCCATTCCGCAAGAATATAGAACATGTCCTATTCTTGTCCGCAATTGCGGACAAGAAAAAGCATTTTCTATATAGTTCTGGCAATGTGCGGATCTGCAAAATGCGGAAAGCACATTGCCGGTGTCCGTGTTTTGAGGATCTGCAGATCCGCGGATCTGATCCACGGATCCGTGAATCCACGGATCCGCAAAACACATATGGACGTCTGAATGGAGCCTTACAAGGGGTGTGATCAATGACAGGGGGTGATCAGGGGTCTAGATGGGGTGATCAAGGGGTCAACAAGGGGTTAATAGGTGGGGGGTTAGTGTAGTGTTTGGTGCAACTTTAGTATAGTTACCTGGTCCTCTGGTGGTCGATCCCAGCAAATGGGACCACCAGAGGACCAGGTAGCAGCTATATCAGACGCTGTTCACAAAACATGGATCATCGCTGGCAGGCTGTAGGAGAACTCCTGAGACGCGCTTCACTGTGAACGAGACCATGAACGAAACGAGAGGTGAGACTGTAAAAGCATGCGGGAGGAGTAATTCTAAAGTCCTACCCGAACCGACTGTCAACCCTGACCAACTCCCTCTACCAGAACTAGAGACCTGGAAATGACACTCAAATTAATAAGGCATAACACCCCAACAATGGTGCGACTGAATGTCGCAACTGTACCTTAACTTACGCGGAACAAGCAGGAATGGTGGAATGAAATGATCCGTAGGAACCTCTAAAACAAACATTTGGGCTAGCGTGTGAAACAACTGAAAGCCAATATTGAACTAAAATGCACCGAGACCTGGAAGCAAGAAGTAACAGGAACGGGGCGAAGCCTGAGTGAAACAGACGGACAAACCAATGTTTGTATGAGCGCGCCAGTAAGGTTAAGGGAGGAGATTAGACTCGTGCAAATCAGACGCTGCCTAAGGGACGTGCCTGGACAGAAGACCAGTGACAACCGGGAGATGACGACCGCACAGTCTGGGAATGGGACAATGCCAAATGAGCTGGCAGGCGCGTGTCCTAGTTGATGCGGGCACGAGACAAGACTGGTGACAAAGAGATGACCTGAGTGATCCAGGCCACTATGCGAGAATGAGACATGACCAGACTGTTTCAGGAACAAGCGCCATGCTACGCGAATGATGATCCGAGTGAAACGGGCAATTATACACGAATGATAGGTGACCTGAGCGATTCAGGAACCAATACCCTGTGAAGAGTGGCCTGAGCGATTTAGGCAAAAATGCATGACCTGAGCGATTCAGGAACCGATGTTACACCGCCTGTGAGAATGCCTGAATGATGTGCATGAACGATACACGACCTGAGCCATACGGGAATCGACTCACACTGCATGAAGAATAACCTGTGCGGACAAGAAGTCGGAGAGGCATAACCTGAGCGATTCAGGTAACCAAGCATGACACTGCCGACGCGAGACCTGAGCGAGTCAGGTGAAAATGTCTATACTGGGGATACCCGAACTGGGAGAGAGACAAGCGTACATGACGCGGGAGGGGTGTGACCCGGATGATTCATGACACGATGCACACAAAAGGATAGCACGACTTGTGCGACAACGGACGCTAACCTGGAACTAAATGGCACATGACCTGAGTGACACAGGCAACCGTTCATGATGCTGAGCAACCTGGGCGATTAGGATAATACAAGAAAACACCGGATGATGCACGGCCTGAGAGCTTCAGGAACCCCAAAAAACACTGGGCGAACGAATTGAAGAGTGTAAGCTAGGTAAATGAGAAAGAAACCTAGAGAGCATTCAGGAGATGAACGAACCCCCACCACGTGGTGAAAATATGCATGACGAGGCCCTGATCGGTGCTGGTGACAACACATGACCCTAACCTGAGGATTCGGGTATGGTGTAGGTGCTGGAAGATAGGTGACCTGAGGGAAGCAGAACTGGATGGAGACAGCCGAGCACTGTGGAAAAAATTAGAGCCTAACACCTGGAGGATTTGAGGGACAGAAGAGGGGATCTCGTGATGAACAATGAAATGCAAGACCGAACCTGAATTGACTGGAAATCATGAACCTAGGTGTAAGATTGAAACAACAAAGTGCGACCTAAAAATATGAACTTTCTCTTTTTTTTTTTTTTTTTAGAATGCGGTAAGAACGACTGGACGAAAAGTGAGCAACTAGCAATACGCAAGGAAAAGGTCTGTTGACTCCTACCCTGACCAACGTCAATCCTGGAACCTGCAATCTGAGAAAGCACGGAACGAAACAGAAATGATAGGATGATGATATGAACTTGCGCGTGAGTCGACTGGGCCTGTACCTGCAAGCCAGGAAATGAAGACGGGATGAGGCCTGAGCAGATCAGGTGGACAGGGAGAAAGAAGCAGACGTGCCAGGGAAGAGGGAGGGACTGAATCGTGCGGAGGTCGGGTTGAACCGGGGACGTGCCTGCATGAAGGAGTGTGGGCGAGAACCAGCAGAAACCTGGTCAAACAAAACGAGTGATACGGGTGAAGACCGACCGGAGGCGGGTGCCTGGTTGACACCAAGCCAATACAGGACCAACGGGAAAGAGACCTGAATCTGGCGGCAACGCAAGAATGACCCGGGCAGGCTCACCCCTCCTGGAATACACAGAGTGATACTGCCAACCTATCCATGTCTTATGAAGCCATCGTATGGTATCAGTTGTCATGTAAGTTTCTTGTAACCAAACTATCGACGGTGGAAGTTTAATTGGATAGTTAAAGGGGTTCTCCAGGAATTTAAAAAATCAAAATACTTAAATATTATTTTATAATAAATATATTCACAAATACCTTTGGGAGGTTGCAGGATATGAGCTGAGCGCTGCGATTGGCCAGCGCTCCAGCCTGGAAGAAGGAGACGCCCAGGGCAAAAGATGATGTCTCCGCCCAAGGCAAAACTAGCAGCAGCGCGTGAGCCAGTACCGGGGGCTACAGCGGGCAAATGGAGCGGCACCCAGGGATACAAGTAAGTGCAGGGACATCCCTGGGTGCCACTCTGCATGTACATACCTTTGACTAACAAACTTTGGACCGGTGAAAGGTCCTCTGTAAACTCTTTTAGTAAACTTACTAAACCCCCGAGAACCCCTTTAAAGAGAGCAAATCTTTTACTAACATCATGGACATTGCATGAGATTAATTCTATGGTCCCCATAGTACCTCATGAAAAATAATAAACAACCTCCCTATAACCAGCATCACAATGGCTGCCCTAGAAAATATCACATTCCTCAACACCTCCCAAAAATTAGTTGTGGACACTACGCAGAGGTATCCCTCCCCTTCCAAACCCACTATGCAACTATTAACTCTTAAGGATCTTATGTGAGAGTTGGGGCTGTGATACGGCACTCAGCCCAACAACGCGGCAAGCAGAAGTTGTAGCCCGTATGGTGTCGTGAAGACGACTTAGGGATGAGTGATGGAATACAGATGGCAAAAAGGTAGTCTTTAAGATCAATAAATAACCCAGGCTATACCGCATCCATTCCACTCATTTCCCGATGGGTATAGAATTGAATATGATATGGCAAGTTGGCAACTGGCGTTCTCTCAGGCGTCACTTCACCTCCACAAATTTTGCTCTTTTCCTCTGTACTTCTGCTGAGAAATCCAGGAAGATGAATATTTTCCTGCCATCAATTAGCAAATCTGTGCGGTCTCTAGCTTTACGTAGTATGTCTCTATCCTGGAGTGCAGCAGCTTGATCAGAACTGGCCTTGAGGGGTCCCCGGTGGTGGAGAACGGAAGGAGTACCCATAGATATGTCTTTTCCACATTTCTGCAATGGGCCACTGTTCAAAAAGACCACAGCATTTGCTCCTCTGCCTTTTCAGGTACACCCACAAGACGTATATTATTTCTACCGAGGTTGCTTTCCAGGTCGTCGGCCTTGCTCAGCAAATAAGAAACATCATGTGCCACTTTTCCCAGATCTTTTCTGATATGAGGCACTTGATCTCATGAGGCACTAATAAAAGACATATTCTCTTGCAGGCTCCCCATTTGTGTATTTAGGAAAAGAAGAGCTTTGCTGCAGTTAGTAACTGCAATGTAGACATCTTTAATGGTGAGCTAATTTTGAGCCTTTGATTCTGCTGTGCTACATTCATCAGCTACAGCCATGTTAGGGGAGGCCTCCCCCCAGCAGCCCCCAGATACTTCATACTCTCCCTGCTGTTGGTGTTAACAGAGAAGTCCAGCAATGGCACACTACATTATTTCTATGGCGTATCTATATACTGCCAAAGTATACAGTAGGGAGAAATTGATTATAGCAAATACCTTCTGTTAGCTGTTACTACACTACGGCCAACAGACAGTTGCCTGGGCCCTCCAAAGGAACCGGCAGTGGCAAAACTGATGTTTTAGCCGTCACAGGTAGCAGCAGAAGAAGGGACAGTGGTAGCAGCAGCAACAGGCCAGAGCTGCCACTGTCATCTAGCAGGCGTGTTTTGACCAACAATCCAGCTGTACTGGAATGGTTGTGTAACACCCCAGACCTGTGTTACCAACACCCTGCCACCATGCTACCTGTATTAAAACTGTATATATATTATTTATATTGTTTTGTAGAAGTCCTCCCATTATATGCCTTATGTATACAATAAATGTTAATTTATCTGCCATTACAGTGGTTCACCAGCAGGTGGCGGCAGCTTTAGGACTGGTTAGTTATGAGCCCAGCTGGAACATTAGCTTTCAGTCTGAGTAGTCAGTCTGAGAGTAGGAGTCTGATGCCTCCTTCTCTGACCTCCCTCGAGGAGAGGAGTCTGTGAGTGGAGCTGCTCTCCTGCTCCATAGATAATTACTACCGAATTCCAGGAGAAAAGCACCCCTGAGACAAGCTGTATTCCAAGACCTGTACCAGCTACAAGTTCGTTCCATCCAAGTTGGTGTACTACCACAGAGCCAAGGTACATAACAAAGCAGAGAAACAATACCTGCCAAAAGCCTTACCAAAGCGTTCAGCTAAAGGTGTGGGCATTCACTTATGACTCAGCAACCCTCCATTACTCCTACTGTCATCTTCCTCATCTTTGTTTCATGCGGGCCAGATGCCAGGAGTCCGGCCGTGCCAGGTAAGAGACACCGTTGACACTACTACTACCACCATCATACCCTCCAGAGACTTTAGGCCTTACTACACCACTCTGGCATACCTACCCTGGGACGTGCGTTGTACCAACATAGAAGGGCCCTGGGATAGCACCCTATGCACGCTGCAGCTGGCTGCACCTGGCTGCACCCACCCCTTTCCGCTAACTTTTGACTAAAAGTTTAATTTTTCATGGACTCACTATGCCCCTCAGCGAATACCTTGGGGTATCTTCTTTCCAAAATGGGGTCAATGTGGGGTATTTATACTGCCCTGGCATTTTAGGGGCCCTAAAGCGTGAGAAGAAAAATGCGTAAAAATGCCCTCCTAAAAGGTACTCATTGGAATTTGGGCCCCTTTGCGCATCTTGGCTGCAAAAAAGTGTCACTCATGGTATCGCCGTACTCAGGAGAAGTAGAGGCAATATGTTTAGGGTGTATTTTTACATATACCCATGCTAGATGAAGAAATATCTCTGTAAATTGACAACTTTGAATAAAAAAATGTAAAGTTGTAATCGTTTACAGCTGACAAAGACAGTATATAAAAATACACCCAAAACAGATTGCCCTACTTCTCCTGGTGGCGATACCACATGGAGTGACACTTTGCAGCAAGATGCGCAGGGGCCCTAAAACAATGAGTACCTTTAGAGGATTTACAGGGCATTTTACGCATTTAGTTCTCATTTGAGACCCTAAAATGCCAGGGCAGTATAAATACCCCACAAGTGACCCCATTGTGGAAAGAAAGCACCCCAAGGTATTCCGTGAGAAGTATGGTGAGTTCACAGAAAATAAAATTTTGGCACAGAGTTAAGCGGAAATTTATATATATATATATTTTTGTCTCATATTCCATAACTTGTGACAAAAATAAGAATTTTACATGAACTCTCCATACCCTTAACAGAATACCCTGGGGTATCTTCTTTTTCTAAAATGGGGTCACATGTGGTGTTTGTACCTGGCAGCGGCCGTAATCTGGCACTCTGGCCCTCATGCAACAAAAGATGATGAATAAGGTGATAGTAGGAGTAATAGAGGATTTCTGAGCAATAATTGAGGTCCAGACCTTTGGTTGTAGTTCAACGACAGCGTTACTGGCATGAACTTGAATCCAGTTAACAGACACCTTTTGTGGTAGTTATTTGCTTCCAACAGGCTTTAGCAAGGCTTTGGCAGGTATTGGATCTTCTGCTTCTTTAAGAACCTTGTGCTCTGTGGTAGTACACTAGCTTGGTTAAGATGAACTTCTAGCTGGTTTAGGTCTTGGATCACAGGCTCCTGTATCAGGGGTGAACTCCTCCTAGACTTGGATACTGTCTCTCTATGGAGCAGGAGAGCAGCTCCACTTCACTCCTCCTCACTAGACTTGCTAGACTCTTCTACTCTGACCTCCCTCGAGGAGAGGAAGACAGACTGAAATTCCTATTCCAGTTGGGATACAAGCTAAACCTGGCCAAAGCTGCTGCCGCCTACTGGTCAACCAGTGTAATACATACAAAATTCAACCTTTAGTATACATGTTCTAGGAGGACTTACATAATAAAACATTAATGAAATAAATGCATCTTTATAACAGGTAGTAGCGTGACATAAACAAATAGTAACACATGTCTGGGATGTTACATTCCCTTTGCTTTAATGTAGGCCGTCCTCGACTTATGAGGAGACTGAGGAAAAAGCTCAAGATGGAAATTGGGACATCCAAGTTAGGCCCCATGCACACGACCGTTGTTTGTTTCCGCGTCCGTTCCGTTTTTTTTCACGGATAGGATGCTTCCCCATTCATTTCAATGGGTCCGTCAAAAAATGCGGATGGTCAACCGTTTTTGTTCCGCATCCGTGATCCGTGTTTTCATTCCGTCAAAAAAATAGTGCATGTCCTATTTTTTTCACGTTTGCAGACAAGGATAGGCATTTTTACAATGGATCTGCCATAAAAATCGGAACCGTCAAAAAAAACGGTCCGTCATCCGTTTTTTTTGACGACGCAAAATTTGCAGGAGAAGGCAGGCAACGGTCGTGTGCATGTAGCCTTATACAAAGTGCTGCATGTAACATAAAAGACGAACAAAGACAGACATAAAAGACAACTACCGTAATGTTCTTCTGTTCAACTGAGTAGGGTGTCTGATTCTGTTGACCTCTCAATATAAACAGAGAATGCATAATGGGATTAAGCAATCCACTACAGCTAACTCTGAAGTGTCCTGGCCATAAACACCAGAGAAAAATGGGGTTGTCTTTACTCTGTAGTCCCACCATAAATAATGAAAAGCTCAGGAATTGAAATGTGGCATGATCCTGTATTCCCTTCACAGCACCAAAGTATTATAATGAGGCTTAAAGCAAGCTCGTAATGCTGACTATAGGGTAGCTAAAAGGAATAACCCTAATATTCTGACTCCGATTGTTGTAATAGCTATTTATCCCTAGTGACACCTCTATGCCTTGGCTGTATAAGCAGATGTAATCACTGCAGACAATTCTTATCAGATAGCTTGAACTCACCATCACCGTGTTTATCCGTGTAAGTTGCTTTATTCTGTTAGCCAGATAACAGGATACCGCAGAACAGATGTATTCCGGTATTGTGCGGTCAAAAGATGATGCTTTCATTAGCGTACATGAGAATACATGTGTCCCTGTTTATGTGGCTGAAGCAGCATGGAAGATACAGGAAGTGAAGTACACAGAAGAAGGAGTGGAGCATTGAAAGGAAATGAGTCATAGATGTAAAAGAAAAGAACAAGAAATCAAGTGCATTACCAAAAACTGCCACTAGATGGGAGCATATAACCAAATATACAAATACTGCATATGAAATGGTTCAATGAATTAAACTATATACATTCTATATAAATTTTAACTGTGTAGCAGCACACTCCTCATCTGGCATTGAAAATGTCACTATATAAACCATAATGGTAGTTATACAAATGCAAATAAACAACAGTGTAATTTTCTTGATGTCCGAAGACCTGAAAAACATAAAAAGAACAGGCATATAATGCAAGACTTCAATGCAAGGCTTCAAGTTGTAACAAAGCTCAAACTCTTCTTCTTCTTGAAGTCACAGGTAGGATTCAGCAGCATACGCAAACAAGTTTATTTTCCAAAGGGCAAGAGCAGAACAAGTTCCGTGATAGGTCTGATGAAAGTCTTGTAACTTTCACCTCCACCTTGCGTAGCTTACCGCTTTCATGGTACTGCCGTATGAACAGAGTGGTGATGTGGTGGCGAGCAGGTATAATGAGAGGATTCTGTTTTTGCTCTCCCAACTCAGCCTTGTTTAAACTCCCACCAAACCTTAGCATGCCATAGTTGTCAATGAATGGGTTCAGGTTAGCAATTGACCGTTTTTTGGAATGTTCCTCTTGTCACGGATACATTTAATTTCACAGCCAAAGACATCCTGTTGTACATTGCGTATTATGATCATTTCACCTTTAGCAATGTCCTTAGCACACGTGCCAACCTTGACATTGAACATCGGTGGGCTTTGTGTAAAAGCAGTGTGCGATATGGACTAATCTTGTGATGGTGCCTACAAGCCTTAACCACTTGGAAAAATGTTCAAAGCGTTGACTGCTCAAGACGAGTCTTTGTTCAGTTCTGGTGACAAGGGTTTTAACTTCAGGGCGAATCTCTGATCTTTGCCTGGTTTTAGAAGACTGAAGATATCAGCTGTGGTTTCTTTGGATGATCCAGCTGGAATTCAGGACCTGTTAACCAGGAAGAGTTTGCAGAGACACTTGCAGACACTGGCCTGGTAGCATGAGCTGCAGAATTAATTTCAGATGGGACAGAATGCCATTATTCAGGTTTAGATTATTTTCTGATTCTTTCTACATGGTTACTGATGTAGACATAGAAACATTAAGTCTGGTTGTATATGTAGCCCAGAACAACTTTACTGTCTGTGTAGAATTTGGTGTCATCTATCTAAATGTCTAGCTTGTGCAATATGAAATCTGCGATTTCTACAGCTAGCACAGTCCTACAATGTTCAAGCCTAGGAAGTGTGTGCTTAGGCTTAGGTGCTAACTTAGCTTTCCCAAACAGAAACCCTATGTGGGTTTGATTAGAAGAGTCTCTCACCTTGAGGTAGGCAACAGCCGCTATGGCCTCAGTAGATGCGTATGAGAAGATGTGAAGCTCTTTCTCTGGCTTGTAGCAAGAGAGGCTGGG
This sequence comes from Bufotes viridis, assembly GCA_033119425.1. Classification (NCBI taxonomy): domain Eukaryota; kingdom Metazoa; phylum Chordata; class Amphibia; order Anura; family Bufonidae; genus Bufotes; species Bufotes viridis. The sequence continues at coordinate 547,753,102 of CM065590.1, read as the reverse complement.
GTGTAGCAGCGCGGTATATGGATTCCATCTAAGGCGTGTAGAGATTGCTTCCAGGACTTCCACTTTAAAAGCTTGTCAGATGGCAGTGGAGCATCCCAATCTTTAATAGACTCTGCGAGCTGTCTAAGTAAGGCTTTACCTTGTATGGTAATGAAAGCCACAAATCCCATTGGATTGTATAAACTGTTCACCACTGACAGAACACCATGCTTGGTAAATGGTTTGTCTGTAGAGCTGACTTGAAAGCCGAAAGTGTCTTTTAACCCCTGAAGGACGAAGGGCGTACATGTACGCCCTGTGAATTTCGGATCACCGCTGCGCACGTGGCGGTGATCGGAACAAGATGCCTGCTGAAATCAATCAGCAGGCATCTTGGCACAATGCCCAGGGGGGTCCTGTGACCCCCCCCATGTCAGCGATCGCAGCAAACCGCAGGTCAATTCAGACCTGCGGTTTGCTGCGCTATCAGTCTCTGGATCCCGCGGCCTGTGACCGCGGGATCAGAGACTCAAATATGCCGAAAACCTATAAATTTGAACCCCTCTGCACCCCGCCATATTAGTGTCCCCCGGGCGGTGCAGGTGGGGGATTGCGGGCGGTGCTGCGGGTGGGCGGCAGCTGCGATCCCCGCCCGCCTCCTTTCCAAACGCTTTCCTGGTGTCTAGTGGGTATAGCAGGGGGTCAGCACATTGCTGACCCTCGCTATAAACTGCTGACATCTGTGCTGCAGATGTCAGCAGTTTAACCCTTTCTATACCGCGGTCCGTACGGACCGTGGTATAGAAGGTGTTAACATGGAGGGAGCTCCTCCCTTCCCATTGGGGGCTGCTGTACCTTTGCAGCCCCCTGACGGGATAGGATAGTAGAGGAGGGAGCTCACCTCTCTTCCATCACCCGCTGCTCTCTTGTGGCAGCGGGTGATGAGCTACCATGGCAGCAGGACGCTCAGAAGCGTCCTGCTTGCCATGGTACTGAAACTTCTGAATGGGCTTTTGCTAAAGGCAAAAGCCTATTCAGACTTTGTAAAGTAAAATACAGTAAGTACACTATATAGTGTACTTACTGTATTATATAGACACCAGATCCACTGGATCTACAAGAACCAAGTGGGTCTGGGTCAAAAAATGTCAAAAAGTGAAAAAGTAAAATAAGAAAAATACATATCACTGAATAAAAAAAAAAACAAATACACTACACATATTAGGTATCGCCACGTCCGTAAAAATCTCCTCTATAAAAATATCACGTGACCTAACCCCTCACGCAAATACCGTAAAAAAACACAAAAATGGTGTAAAAGCCATTTTTTGTCACCTTGCATCACAAAAGTGTAATACCAAGTGATCAAAAAGGCGTATGCCTCCCAAAATAGTACCAATAAAACCGCCATCTCATCCCGCAAAAATGAGTCCTTATATAGGACAATCGCCCAAAAAATAAAAAATATGGCTCTCAGACTATGGAGACACTAAAACATAATTTTTTTTTCTAAAATGCTATTATTGTGTTAAAGTAAAATAAATAAATAAAAAGTATACATATTATGTATCGCCGGTCCGTAAAAACCTGCTCTATAAAAATATCACATTATCTAACCCCTCAGGTAAATACTGTTAAAAAAATAAAATAAAAACAATGTAAAAAACATTTTTGTCACCTCACATCTCAAAAACTGTAATAGCAAGCGATCAAAAAGTTATATGCACCCAAAAATAGTGCCAATCAAACCGTCATCTCATCCCGCAAAAATGATACCCCACATAGGACAATCACCCCCAAAAAAAAAAAAAATAGGGCTCTCAGACTATGGAGACACTAAAACATGATTTGTTTTGTTTTAAAAATGACAATATTGTGTAAAACTTAAATAAATAAATAAAAAGTATACATATTTGGTATCGGCGCGTCCGTCGCAACCTGCTCTATAAAAATAACACATGACCAAAACCCTCAGGTGAACACAACAACAACAAAAAAAATACGGTGTCAAGAGCCATTTTTGTCACCTTACATCACAAAAAGTGTAATAGCAAGCGACCAAAATGTCATATGCACCCCAAGATAGTTCCAATCAAACCGCCATCTCATTCCGCAAAAATGAGCCCCTACATAAGACAGTCGCCCAAAAATAAAAATAAATATGGCTTTCAGAATGTGAAGACACTAAAAATAATTTTTTCAAAAATGCTGTATTATGTAAAACTGAAACAAAACCCCCAAAAAGTAGCCATATTTGGTATTGCCGTGTCCGTAGAAACCTTCTCTATAGAAATAGCACACAATCTAACCTGTCAGTTCAACGATGTAAATAACAAAAATAAAAACGGTCCGAAAATAGCTATTTTTTTGCAAATTTTCCATTTTAATCAATTTTTCCAGTAACAAAGCAAGGGTTAACAGCCAAACAAAACTCAATATATATTGCCCCGATTCTCTAGTTTGCAGAAACACCCCATATGTGGTCGTAAACTGCTGTATGGCCAAACGGCAGGGCGTAGAAGGAAGGGAACGCCATATGGTTTTTGGAAGGCAGATTTTGCTGGACTGGTTATTTGACACCATGTCCCATTTGAATCCCCCTGATGCACCCCTACAGTAGAAACTCCAAAAAAGTGACCCCATTTTGGAAAGTACGGGATGAGGTGGCAGTTTTGTTTGTATTATTTTAGGGTAAATATGATTTTTGGTTGCTCTATATTACACTTTTTTTGAGGCAAGGTAACAAAAATAGAAATTCCGAAATTTCATCTCCATTTGCCAATAACTCTTGTGGAACACCTAAAGGGTTAACAAAGTTTGTAAAATCAGTTTTGAATACCTTCAGGGGTGTAGTTTCTTAGATGGAGTCACTTTTTGGAGATTCTACTCTAGGGGTGCATCGGGGGCTTCAAATGGGACATGGTGTCAAAAATCCAGTCCAGCAAAATCCGCCTTCCAAAACCATATGGCGTTCCCTTCCTTCTGTGCCCTGCCGTTTGGCCATACAGCAGTTTACGCCCACATATGGGGTGTTTTTGAAAACGACAGAATCGGGGCAATAAAAACAGAGTTTTGTTTGGCTGTTAACCCTTGCTTTGTTACTGGAAAAATGGATTCAAACGGAAAATTTTCCAAAAATCGAAATTCTGAAATTTTATCTCCATTTGCCATTAACTCTTGTGGAAAACCTAAAGGGTTAATGACGTTTGTAAAATCAGTTTTGAATACCTTGAGGGGTGTAGTTTCTAGAATGGGGTCATTTTTGGATGGTTTTTATTATGTAAGCCTCACAAAGTGACTTCAGGCCTGAACTGGTCCCTAAAAAGTGGGTTTTTGAAAATTTCTGAAAAATTTCAAGATTTGCTTCTAAACTTCTAAGCCTTGTAACGTCCCCAAAAATAAAATGGCATTCCCAAAATGATCGATACATGAAGTAGACATATGGGGAATGTAAATCAATAACTTTTTGGGCGGTATTACTATGTATTATAGAAGTAGAGAAATTGAAACTTGGAAAATTGCTAATTTTTCCAAATTTTTGGTAAATTTTATATTTTTTATAAATAAAAATAAAATTTTTCGACTTAATTTTACCAGTGTCATGAAGTACAATATGTGACAAAAAAAATCTCAGAATGGCCTGGATAAGAAAAAGCGTTTTAAAGTTATCACCACATAAAGTGACACTGGTCAGATTTGCAAAATGGCCTGGTCCTAAGGTGAAAATGAGCCCGGTCCTTAAGGGGTTAATAAGTCCCGCCGTAGGCCCAGACTCTCTGTATAGGTGGCATGTCCATTCCCAGATTTAAGTCTTTAAACCCTGTGGCATGATCGCCAACTTGAAAGGCTTTCATAACAGCAACACTGTTTGAGGCATCCCTTGTGTCCTTTGGAGCAGGTCTATCGCTTCCTCGTCTGTAGGTAAAGACTTAAGTCCATCGTCAACATAAAAGTCTCTCTCAACGAAGTGTCCAGCATCCACGCCATACACCTTTTCTCCATCAAGGGCAGTCCTTTTAAAGCGTATGTTGCAACAGGGGGCGAGGGACTATTACCGAAAACATGCACCTTCATGCGGTATTCACAATCTCATTGTCCATGTTGATGTTACAGTGCCACAGCAACCTTAGGAAGTTCCTATGATCTTCGCGTACAATGAAGCAATAAAACATTTGCTCAATATCAGCAGTTATGGCAACTGGTTCTCTTCTAAATCTCATAAGTACGCAGGGCCGGGCGCGCCCTATACGCTGAATAGGCCGCCGCGTAGGGCGCTGCTAGGAGCGCCGGCCCGCCTCATGCTGCAGCCGCCCGAGCGCTCTGAATTGAGCCTCTGGCGGCTGCAGCACTGCCCGGGCTGGCGCGTCCCATGGGCGCACCGCCCGGGCGCAGCAAGAGGAGAGGAGCTGACAGGGGGAAGCACTCAGCGCTCCCTCCTGTCACTCCATTGTGGCGTGGCCGAGCTCTTTAGGTCCGCGGGTACAGGAGCATCTGTCTCCTGTAGCCCGGCCGGACTGACATGAAGTGCGCACACAGTGTGCGCTTCCTGTCAGTCCGCCCGGGTACAGGAAACGAAAGCTCCTGTACCCGTGGAGCATAAAGAGCTGCCTCTGCTTGTTGAGCAGCCATCTTGGCTTGATGAGCTTCCATCTTAGCTTGATGAGCTTCCATCTTAGCTTGATGAGCTGCCTTGCGTGCTTCTACCTCTGCTTGTTGAGCAGCCATCTCGGCTTGTTGAGCTGCCTTGCTTGCTTCTACCTCTGCTTGTTGAGCAGCCATCTCGGCTTGATGAGCTGCCTTGCGTGCTTCTACCTCTGCTTCCTTTCTGGTAAAGAGGCTTTGTGCATTTTTTTATTCCGCATCAGCTCGGGCCTCTATTAGCTTGTTGCTTAATGTTGTCCTTCTGGAGCGAGAGGATTTAGAAGGAAGTGCACTGTGTTTGGCTGAATTGGATCTGTGAGATCTGGTCTCCAGCAGTTTAGAAATGCGGAGTTCTGCCTTAAACTTAACATTTTGCACTGCGAGATCCCTATGTTGGTTCAGTGCATTAGTCCTGGTCAGTTCTGCTGAGGAATCCTCTATATTAGAGTCCTGCAAGAAAGCTGAGTATTTTGTAGCCAGCTGCTGGTAGCGTACATACGCTTGATTGCATCTTTTGACTATTGACTAAGTTGCTTTATTCTGTTAGTCAGATAACAGGGTATAGCAGAACAGATGGATTCCGGTATTGTGCGGTCAAAAGATGATGCTTTCATTAGCGTACATGAGAATACATGTGTCCCTGTTTATGTGGCTGAAGCAGCATGGAAGATACAGGAAGTGAAGTACACAGAAGAAGGAGTGGAGCATTGAAAGGAAATGAGTCATAGATGTAAAAGAAAAGAACAAAAAAAACAAGTGCATTACCAAAAACGGCCACTAGATGGGCGCAAATAACCAAATATAGAAAACTGCATATGAAATGGTTCAATGAATTAAACTATATACATTCTATATAAATTTTAACTGCGTAGCAGCACACCAGAGGCTTGCGCTAGGCCTTGGGTATGATTGACAACTCAGGCAGGAGGTAGACCAAGTAAACTATCCTTTGAATCCTGGAACATAAAGGACAAGCAGGAAGGAGGGGCATAGGACTCCACTAGCCATTCCCGAAGCAGCGAGGATACCCTTTTTGTAGCTGGACCTGTCAAGGACGCACTGTTTGTCCTACCTGGGGACCTAGGATAAAATACCACCTGAAGTAGTAAGACATAGTATTGTTTCTGGGTAGATAGTCAGTTTAAGGCTAAGAGCTATGTGGCTTTGAAGTTACAAAGTAAAGTGCCATTACGCTGTATAAGTGCATACATTTTTAAACAGTGCAAATACTGTAGATCACATTGAGGTATCTTTAAAGAACACACAATGGGCACATACTTAAATGTTGCAAACATTTAGAGTAAAAGTTAGTGCAAAAATAAGGCAGTAAAAATTACAAAGAGCTCAGGTTCACGTTAGAGTCTTTCTTTGGGTGCAGGCTTGAACGTTGCAGAACTGGAACTGGTAACACAAGAGTTTTTGTAATCCAGCGTGAGGTAGTAATAATCTTCCGCACAACAAAAAAATAACTTGAAATAAGTTGCAATAGGAGAACTTGTTATCCTAACTGCATATGGCTTGCAGGTGAAAGCAAAAAAAGGCAAACCTAAACATAAAACAAGTGCCAACATGCCCTTACCCAACAAGACAAGTCCACACCATGGCTCCCAGTTAGTTCAGGTACTGGTACTTGAAATCAAATGGAGAAGGTCCTGCTCCTTTAATTGGAGGAAGGACCCTGACCTTGTCGGGGTCTTCTCTGAAGAGTCCTGACTCTGGTGCTAGCCTGGAGCTGGTCCAGCAGACATCCAGCCTCTCGTTCCAGTGAGGGTGGATCCAGATCCATGGGAGCCTCCCCAGAAGTTCCCACAGGGCCGAACTCTCGCTTATCAGTGAGGTTCTTCATCTCGGTGTGAGTTCCCGCTGGGATGACAGATAAAGTGCAGGGATGGTAATAAGACCGATAGAGCTCCGTGCACTCCTTCCAGGCGAGCCAAGTGAGGTCATCTCCCTCTTGATTCGTCGCAGAGGCTGGGATCGGACTTCTTGATCGTCCTCTAACGCGGCAAACTGGATTCTCTTGGCTGCCCGGCCAGTTCCTGCAACACCGAATCTCCAGGCGCCGGGACTCTCAACTGGGTCAGCCTAACGACGGAACCCCAGGGGACCAAGTGGGCGGTAGTCCCAATCTGGATAGGCCGCACGTCTCTTCTCAAGCGCGGCCGTATAGTTAATCGCGGGTCCATAGGTGGGAAGGTCATCCCATTCCTCCTGAGTGGTGGAGTGAGGCTATCACTGACTTAGGTAGCTCCGGTCGATGTAGAGTTTGCTAGTAACCTCTGAACAGGGACCAATGGTTGCTTGGACAGATTAATCCGCCAATAGAAGGGGCCCAAAGAATGCGCCATCTTGCTCTCTTCTCCAGCCATGATGAGGGCAGGAAGAAAGGGGGGAGTCTCTGGGGAGGAGTCTTCACTCCCCGACTCTGCAGTCCCGAGTTCTTGGTGGGCAGGACTTTAGTTTCCCGCTCTTAAAGGGGCGTAGTTAACATTTTCCCACTCTTGAGGGTCATGAAGAAACTGCGCCATCAGTAAAACATGGCGGATTAACCCTTGGATTGGCGGCGCACACTGTCCAGTGTGTTCTTGCACCGCAATAAAGTCACTTTTTAAAGTTTCAACACAGTTCTTAGGACTTGAAGTAGTATCAGGCACACACTTTGATCCCGTTTTAGTATGTTGTACACACCCGAATCCTGTTCGTGACACCAACATTTATTGCAATGCAGGAGAGCAGGTACGGGGAATATGGATTTTTGTAGTACTTCTTCTGATGCCAGCTGCAGCGTGCACAAGGTTCTATCCCAGGGCCCTTCTATGTTGGTACAACGCACGTCCCAGGGTAGGTATGCCAGAGTGGTGTGATAAGCCTCAATGTCTCTGGAGGGTATGATGGTGGTAGTAGTGTCAATGGTGTCTCCTACCTGGCACGGCCGGACTCCTGGCACCTGGACCGCATGCAACAAAGATGAATAAGGTGATAGTAAGAGTAATAGAGGATTCCTGAGCAATAATTGAGGTCCAGACCTTTGGTTGCAGTTCAACGATGCTTTACTGGCATGAACATGGCCAGTTAACAGACACCTTTTGTGGTAGTTATTTGCTTCCAACAGGCTTTAGCAAGGCTTTGGCAGGTATTGGATCTTCTGCTTCTTTAAGTACCTTGTGCTCTGTGGTAGTACACTAGCTTGATTAAGATGAACTTCTAGCTGGTTTAGGTCTTGGATCACAGGCTCCTGTCTCAGGGGTGAACTCCTCCTGGACTTGGATACTGTCTCTCTATGGAGCAGGAGAGCAGCTCCACTTCACTCCTCCTCACTAGAATTGCTAGACTCTTTTACTCTGACCTCCCTCGAGGAGAGGAAGACTCAGACTCGAATTCCTATTCCAGCTGGGATACAAGCTAAACCTGGCCAAAGCTGCTGCCACCTGCTGGTCAACCAGTGTAATACATACAAAATTCAACCTTTAATATACTTGTTTTGCATATTATGGGAGGACTTACATAATGAAACATTAATTAAATATATACATCTTTATAATAGGTAGTAGCGTGGCAAAAACAGGAAATAACACAAATGTGGGGTGTTACACATGGCCCAGGAACTACCTCTATGCTCTCAACCTGTCCTGAACCTGCCTCTTGCTGCTCCATCTGTGAGCAAAGTAATGTTTGCTGCTGGCTCTGCTCTGCTTTTCAGCAATGATGATGATGACCTTAGTGGGGACAGTCAGCAGTTACAGGAGGAGAGGTCCACTATGGTGTCCAACTACCGATGATGGGAACACATGAGAGAGCACATGTTGCAAGAGGTCAGGGATGTTTGCAGGAGAGAGGTAAGGATTAAAAGAGTGACTCGCAAACATATGTAGATGAGTATGTAGCCGATTGCACCTGGAAGCCAGGAGAAAAGGGGGCATCGTCATCATCAGGGGGCGAAGGTTGAGAGCATGGCAGTGAGACAAAAGAGTGGAAGCATGCCCGAGAGACAGCAGGGTGGAAGTGTACCAGTGAGACAGAAGGGTGGAAGCATGTCCGAGAAACAGCAGGATGGAAGCGTGGCAGTGAGAAAGCAAGGTAGAAGCAGTGGGAGATCTAGAGCCAAACGCAGGAGGGGTACACCGTCTGCTACTCAGGAGACTACCTGTGAGGAACACACTGGCAGTGCACGGTTTCATAAAAGCAGCTGCAGGCAGGCATCACACAGTGGTGGAGGGAAAATCCTATTCTCGGCAGTGTGGAAATATTCCCACAGTCACTGGGGGACGTTAGCGTGGCGGTATGCAGTATGTGTGGGCAGAAAGTGAGGTGTGACCAGGGGCTAATGTTGGCATGACGGCCCTGCGTCAACACAAGGAGCGTCACCATAAAGTGGTGTGGGGCAGAAAAGCAGTTGGGGTTGGAGAAGTAGGTTCCCAACTAGGGGTGGGGCTTTCTTCTTCTGTCACTTTGGGAATGTGCCATGACTGATCGTTTTTCTTTTCTCTTTTATCTGTTTGTTGGATCCAACTGCCGGTCACCTGCTGCACCACAAGGTATTCTTCATATGTAGTTTCAGGATGTAAGGGTTAAAGGCAAGTATAACTAATTTTTAGGTAAAATCTATATGGTGGTCAACTATTGGCCCCATGTGACCCCCTTATGTAATTGTCAGAAAAAAGAGGCATTTTCAGGAGATTGCAGGCAACAACAGCAATAATTTGCATATTGTGCTACGCACCTAACCAGCCAAACCCCATACCAGCAACAGCCCCTGTTTGGCTAACATATTATATGGCAGCTACTAGTTTTCAGGCTCCTGCCCCTTATGGCAATAATCTAGAGGCCATGTTTGATCCATCCACCATGTTCTGCACATCTGGTTTTAACCCTAATACATTTTTAAAGTGAAATACCATCATCTTTATAGTATATATTGGTGGAGATGAGCAATCGTAGAGGGTGTGTCTTATTCGTTTGTGGGCATGGCTGCACTCCAAGAGTCAGAGAGCGCTGGACTCATCTCTGAAGCATGGAGGAGAAAGGTTCATTTACATATATGGCAGGAACATTTATTTTAGGCTTTTCTCTGAACTGATAGTTCGTTCAGAATTGATTTTAATATCATTATTAATGTATTAAAAATTATTTATAGAAAAGTGAGTGGAAAAATAGGCTTAATGAGGACAGGTTTCCTTCAATGTGTGCATTTTTATATTTATTCTCAGTCTGTTTTTTTTAAAGTTCTTTGTTGTTTGTATTGTTTTCAGAGCATATAGTACGGGGCCCATTTTTGGTTTCGCGTTTTAGTTTTTTCCTCCCAACGTTCCAATAGCCATCATTTTTTAAATTTTCCACCATTCGATTTACCATGTTTGTTGAAAAATTCTTAGTGTTGTTAAGTTGAAAAAAAAAAAAGTGATAACATGCTGGAATTTTTTTTGAATGTCAGACAACCCCTTTAACATCCCAAAATATACTATATGACGTATAAAAAAAAAGAATTGTTTTCTGTTGATTTGATCCATTTGAATTCTGGGATTTTATGAATTGGCAATGTGTCCCTGTGAAGACTCACTTCTGATCAGAATTCTCACATACAGACAACGTCTAAAGACCACCCTGTGCATAAAAGTGCCTAAGCATAAAAGGGGTGGGCCTTAAACTAGGCGAGTGCCTATGCTATTGCTTGCTGTTGTCAGCCACCATCTATGGATCATGCATACTCAGGGCTGGCGTTGAGGGGGGGGGGGGGGTAAACAGGGCAATTGCCCAGGGCCCCCTTTCCAAAAGGGGCCTCCCTGCTGTTAGATACTTAAGTGGGCTGAGTGTGGAAGTCTTTATTTTTGTATTAAATTTCTTTATTGTCCTCCTGCACATGCTCCCCAGTGTCTACCATGCTGCTGTGGTCCTTGTAAGAACTGTCACCGCTGGTGTTCCCCCTGCACCAGAGCACGGTGGCAGGCCAGCATTATCCACAATCCTGATGCTACAGAATTGCATCAGGATGTTCTGTGTGGGCGGAGGTTACATAGCCCCGCCTCCATCCTTTGCCTGCACTTGCTCCAGGCTGCATGGCCCAAACATCAGACTGGGATGACTGGGCCTTCTACTGTGTCTGACCCTCTGACCTCAGCTGATGGACTGCAGGAGCTCCCAGGACCCTCCTATAAAAGCACCTGGTAAGTCCATCTAGTAAGAAGCAAGCAGCAGTGTTTGTAGAGGACCCCCTCCTGCTGCTGGGGTCACATTCTCATTGTAGCAGTGCAACGTCCCACTACAGCACACCTGGGGGATTCCCTAACCCTTCTAAAGGTATCTACGAAATATGTCCCTCTTTTAGAGTAAGTGTACGTGACGCCAGCTGCGGTTAGGCAGCGGGAACACAAGGCTCCCTTTGTATGCTGGAATGTGCCAAAGATAGGATAGGCCAGAGTGATGTTAAATAGGCCCCAAAATCCCTGGACATGATGGATGCACTTGTCACGGTGCTCTTACCTTTGGTGATGGTTGGAATCCCAGATGCGGTGGTCCAAAGTAGTGCAAAAGGGGAAGGGGTTAACTTGGGTGAAGGAAGAAATAAGTCCAGACTTGAGTAAACATTGAACAGTTGCTTTTACTTGCAATAAATGGTAATCCAAAAAGTTTCCAGTTACTTGTCTTATCTTGGTCTCCAGCAGCCTTTGGCAATACTTCTGGCAGGCAAACTTTTAAGCCTCTTTCACACGGGCGTTCAGGATTTGCTCCGGATGCGTCCTGGGTGAATTGCAGGAAACCCACGCGAGTAGGCATGCAATTTCAGTCAGTTTTGACTGCGATTGCATTCCGTTGTTCAGTTTTTTCCGCGTGAGGGCAATGTGTTTTGCACAAGTGATACGCGAAAATCACCACTCATGTACACAGCCCCATTGAAGTGAATGGGTCCAGATTCAGTGCGGGGGCAATGCATTCACGTCACGCATTGCACCTGTGCGGAATTCTCGCCCGTGTGAAAGGGGCCTTACTCTGCCCACAAACACGTCTCTGCTGTGTTCTCTCTGTAGCTCTCTCAGCCCTGCTATGTCAGTACCTCAAGCTTGCTTATGCTTGGATTAGAGGCAATGCAAACCCAGGAGAGGGATGCAACCAAGTGCACAACCTGGAGTTACAGTTGTGTTCAAAATTATTCAACCCCCAATGCTGTAAAGGGTTTTAGGGAATTTAGTGTACATTTGTAATTGTGTTCAGAATGAAATCTTACAAGGACTTTTTAAAGAACCAAATGCAACTAAAATGACATCAATTGTTTTTGTAATACAGTATTAAATGGTTTTTTTTGTGATTTCTTCATTGACACAATTATTCAACCCCTTAAAGACGACCACTCTTAAGAACAGAGGTTCATTCAAGTGTTTTCGATCAGGTATTGAAAACCCCTGTGGATGTCAAGGAGCAGCAATCAAGCATAATAAGCCCCAATTAGGCAGATGTAAAATGACTGTGATACTCAGCTCCTTCTAGACATTTACTGATGTGTTTACAGACATGGTGAAGTCAAGAGAATGGTCCAGGAAGACAAGAGAAGAGGTGATTTCTCTTCACAGGAAGGGCAATGGCTATAAGAAGATTGCAAAGATGTTAAACATACCAAGAGACACCATAGGTAGCATCATTCGCAAATTCAAGGCAAAGGGCACTGTTGAAACGCTACCTGGTCGTGGCAGAAAGAAGATGCTGACTTCGACTGCTGTGCGTTACCTGAAGCGCAAAGTGTTGAAAAGTCCCCGTGTGACTGCTGAGGAACTGAAAAAAGATTTGTCAGATGCGGGCACTGAAGTTTCAGCTCATACAATAAGGCGCACACTGCGTAATGAAGACCTCCATGCCAGAACTCCCAGGCGCACCCCCTTGCTGTCTCCAAAGAATAAGAAGAGTCGACAGCAGTATGCCAAAAGTCATGTGGACAAACCACATTTGTGTTCTGTGGACTGATGAAACAAAATTAGAACTGTTTGAGCCCATGGATCAACGCTATGTTTGGAGGAGGAAGAACAAGGCCTATGAAGAAAAGAACACCTTGCCTACTGTGAAGCATGGCGGCGGGGTCAATCATGCTTTGGGGCTGTTTTGCTTCTACAGGTACAGGTAAGCTTCAGCGTGTGCAAGGTACCATGAATTCTCTTCAGTACCAGGAGATATTGGATGAAAATGTGATGCAGTCCGTCACAAACCTGAGGCTTGGGAGACGTTGGACCTTTCAACAGGACAATGATCCCAAGCATACCTCCAAGTCCACTAGAGCATGGTTGCAGATTAAAGGCTGGAACATTTTGAAGTGGCCATCGCAGTCACCAGACTTAAAAGTATAACTGTCAAATTTTTTTTTTTTTTACTATTGGATTCTGGTGATTAATATTACCTTGTTGGCCCTGTTTTAATTTCTGATTCTTAAATAAATAACCCCTAAAAGCCACCTAAAAGTCCCCAGTATTGGCTATTGTTACCTGAGATAAAATCAGGTTGCTATGCTCCTTCCGTCTACCAGATAGAGGACGGAGCACGCTGCGTGCACTGGGAACTGATAGTGAGTCAACATTGTAAGGGAATGACCGTGGGCCTATTTAGGCGAATGCCGTGGCCCACCATGGTGTCATTGAGCACTATTATTTGGTAAAGTTATGGGTGTTATTTTTGTATATTCTTGAGCTATTGCTTTCCCGCTCTTTTTTCTGGTCTACTTTCTTTCAGTGTACCTAACCTGAGGTAAAATAAAAGGAGACTGCTGATTGGTCTGCCGTTGCTTACCTGTCTCTGGGCACCTGGATTCTGCCCATCTCCAGCATCCAGCAGTGGCGGGAAGAGAGGGGCTATTTATTGTCATGAGCCGGGACCAGATGCTGTCAGTTCGTCGGACCTGTGAAGAAAAGAAGACGTTGTCTGAAGCCCTAGCAGTCGCCGGCTTTTTGCAAAAGAGCTCCGCTAGCCGGCACTGCTGGGTGAAGTCTGAAGCGGCGGTGATCAGCGCAAGGAGCGGCGAGTGGCCCCTGGTGCCTGGGAAGCGGCACTGAAGTTCGTCGGCAGAAAAAGAAGCTAGAAGCTGGGTGATTCAAGCGACGTGTCAACAGGAGCGGCGTGACAACAAGAGCGGCGTGACAACAAGAGCGGCGTGTCAAGAGGAGAGGAGCTTTGAAGAGGTCGGCGCGGCAACTTACCAAGGATGGAGGACTTGCTGAGGGAATTGATCCGACGCGCTGAGTCAAGCGGAGGCGAAGCATGGCTCCGGCGCTGCCTGGCTGATGAGCGGGTGGCTGAAGATGCAGGGGCGGAGCTTCAGGACGCGGTGCGTCTGGATGACGTCATCAAGGAAGCGACGGCATCCGCGGGAGAACCCGGAAGTGCGGCCCGGAGTGCTGAAGAGCCGGGCCGCGTTTCAAGAAGAATCAAGCGCCCCAGAAGAACGTATTCCCCTGCGGATGAAGAAAGAAGAGGCAGCAGCAGGCGCTCCTCCCCCAGGCGGGCTGCATCGCAGCCTGGGGTGTTGAGTCGAGTGCCGCAGCCGGCCTCCACCTCATCTGGCCCGGACGTCCAAGTGGAGCAAGGTGAGAGTACTCCAACCTCTAACCATCCTTTATTCCCTAATTTAGGCCCTAGTAGCAGTGGTTTTTTGTTAGGTTTATCCAAAAAAAATTCTGATTGGGCTGCGGGGTCTGTCCCAGCAGTAGCCAATCAACCATCGGCTGTGTGGTCTGAACCATCAGCTGCTGCAAAGGGTGATTATCTTTCAATTAATACAGTTGAAGCTAGGTCAGGAGTAGCAGAGGTGTGTATGAAAGAAGCGATGGTGTGTGATGGTACCCCTTTAGGTTTTCATTTATCTCAAACAGTTAAAGAAAAGATTTGGAAAGGTGAATATTTAGATATCTTATCGTTATTACCTTCTGCCAAGGAAACATTTAAAGGAGACAAGAAGACGGATGAGAAGGAGGAGGATAGAAGGAGGTCTGCACCCAGATCATTTAACAACTGGTTGCAGGCTTTTTGCATTTATTCGTCAGTTTTATGTGTTAAACAACCGCATCTTTCTGCCGGTTTGTTTCAGCATGTGGACAACATTCTTGAGGCGTACCGAAATTTCGGGGGCCTAGCTTGGTTCCATTATGATGAAACTTTCTGTCAGAAATTATCGGTTCATAGTAATTTGAGTTGGGGATCCAAAGATGTGGGCCTGTGGCTTAGTTTAATGTTACCACAAAAAACGGTTTTAAATACAAAAATGAACTTTTCATCGCCGTCTGGTGCAGTCATGAAAAAGGGGATTTGTTTTTCTTATAATGAATCCGTATGTAAATGGCTTAGTAACTGTAAATATCGCCATGAATGTTCCATTTGTTCAGGCCCTCATCCAAATTTTCGTTGTTTTAAAAGATCCGGTCAAACAATTGCACAGAGCCAATATAACAGGGAGTTTTCAAAAGGCGCTGACTCCGGTGAAGTGGGAAAAAATGTTACCTTGGCTAGAACGGTACCCAGACCGCTTGAAGGCGGAGTTAATCCTTAATGGTTTTACTCAAGGGTTTTATGTTCCTAAATTTATGGGTAAAGGTTGTGAGATATTTGAGAATTTGCCATCTGTTAGGAAGCATTTAGCAGTTGTGGAAAAGAAAATTGCTAAAGAATTGCAAGAAGGGAGAGTTGCAGGCCCTTTTGATGTCCCTCCTTTTTCTAACTTCAGAATATCGCCGTTGGGTCTCGTTACTAAAAAAGAACCCAATGAATTTAGGCTGATACATCACTTATCGTATCCGCTTAAGAGATCTCTGAATGATTCATTGGACAAAGAAGTAGCATCAGTTTGTTATACGTCTTTTGACGATGCTATTTCTTTGGTACGGTCTGTAGGGAAAGGGTGCTTTATGGCAAAAGCGGACATTAAGGCGGCATTTAGATTGTTACCGGTACACCCGGATGGTTTTAACTCTTTAGGTTTTTATTTTAATGGTAAGTTTTTCTTTGATAAATGTATGCCGATGGGTTTATCATGGTCATGTTTTTATTTTGAATCATTTTCCTCTTTTCTGAATTGGGTTTTAATAGTTGAGTCAGGTGTAAATAGTGTTATTTATTATTTAGATGATTTTTTGTTTGTTGGTTCTTTTGCGGCTTGTTCTCACTTGTTAGATGTTTTTAAAAAAATTTGTAGGTTTTTTGGTATTCCATTGGCTTCTGAGAAAACGGTATTCCCTTGTCAGAGGATTGAATTTTTAGGTATTAGTATTGATTCGGTAAATATGGAGTTTAATCTTCCTGTTGAAAAAGTTGAGAGGACGCTGTTCGCAGTAAGGAAGGTCCGTATGTCAAAGAAGTCTCAACTTAAAGAGATTCAGAGCTTGTTAGGCCTTTTGGCGTTTGCATCTAGAGTCATTCCTATTGGCCGTGTTTTTTCAAGGAGGCTTTATATGGCTACTAAAGGCTTGAGTTCTCCGTTTGCTCATATTAGATTAAACAAAGATTTGAAAGACGATTTGGCAGTATGGGAAGACTTTCTGGTTAATTTTAATGGCCACAGTGCTTGGCAAGAGGAATTTGTTGAGGCTGGAGCAATCGGTTTGCATACGGATGCTTCTGGATCGTGGGGGTACGGGGCCTTTTGTTGTGGTGAGTGGTCAGCGGAGCAGTGGCCAGAGTGGTGGATTGCAAGGAAGCTTAATAAGAATTTAGTTCTTTTAGAACTTTTCCCAATTGTAGTATCTTTAATAATCTGGGGTGAGAAGTTCAGGAACAAAAGGCTGCTGGTTTTTTCAGATAATCGTGGGGTTCTTTTTGCCATTAATTGTTTGTCATCACATAGTGAAGTGGTTGTTAAATTGTTGCGGTATTTGGTTTATTGTTGTTTGTCTTTGAATGTGTGGATCAAAGCTAGATATATAGCTAGTAAGGATAATGAGATAAGCTGACTCCCTGTCACGAGCTCAGTGGAACAGATTTTTCTCTTTGGTACCACAGGCGGAAAAGGTGGGAATTCCGTGTCCAGAACGAGCCTGGGATCTGGTGCGGGATTGATCAGTCATTTCATACAGAAGTCGCTTGCTCCTAACACTTGGGAAGGATATTCATTAGCATGGAAACGGTGGTATCAGTTTTGTTTATTTAAAAATGTTCACTGTTTTTTGTTCGATTAAAATTTATTTTTTAGTTTCTTATGCTCATTAGTGGAAGCAGGTTTAGGTTATTCATCTATACAGAAGTCAGTTTCCGGGGTTTCTTTTTTCTTCAAGTTGGCGGGTTATCAGTCTTTTTCTAATCAATTTGTGGTCAAACAGTTTTTGAAGGGGATTAGGAGAGCTGGAAGGAAAGTGGATAATAGGCGGCCTATTACGTTTGATTTATTAGGTAGGTTAGTGTCGGTATTGCAAATGGTAACAATTTCTAATTATGAGTGTTTATTGTTTAGAACAGCATTTGTTTTAGCATTTTTTGGTGCATTAAGGGTTAGTGAGTTAGTAGCAGCTAATAGGATGTCGGAATCTCCTCTGTCTTTACAGGATATTGATTTGAAAGGGGATAGAGTTGTGTTATTCATTAGGAAATCTAAGACGGATCAATTGGCGAGGGGATCTAAAGTTATGTTGTCAGTGTTAGAAGGTTCTTGTTTATGTCCAGTTAGTATAGTTAGGGAATTTTTAATGGTAAGGCCGGAGGTTGGGATTGCCTTTTTATGTCATATGGATGGTTCAGTATTGACTGTTTATCAATGTAATGCTTTACTGAAGAAATGTTTATTATTTTTGAAGTTGGATAACAAACAATACTCGTCACATTCTTTTCGTATAGGAGCAGCAACAGTTGCGGCGAGTTTGGGATTGGAGGAGTCTATAGTTAAGAGGATTGGCCGTTGGAGCTCAGATAGATATAAATTATATATTCGGCCGAATTTGGCTTTATAATAAGTTTTGCTCTCTTTCAGGTTCGAGACAATTTATCGTTTGGATTTTCGGTCATTCATTTGTATTCTGGGCCGAACGGAGGGCTGCAGAACGTAATTACTCACAAAGTATGGGTTCCAGTTCTTTATTTTTATCTATTGTTTGGTTAGGTTTTCGGGGGTTGAGATGGAGGCAGGTATTGCCAATTTTGAAAGGAGAATTGACGTCATTGCCCCGGCCAGATTTGATTATAATTCATGCTGGTGGCAATGATCTGGGGAAAATTAAAACTTTAGAGTTGATTAATCAAATGAAAGAGGATTTGAATAAGATCAAGTCCTTGCTTCCGGAATCCATTTTGGTTTTTTCTGAGATTGTTCCTAGAATGATTTGGAAATCAGAAAAATTCAATTTTCTGGAGAAAATTAGGAAATGGGTAAATAGAAGTATGGAGAAGTTTATGCGAGGGCTGAATGGTTGGTCTAATAGACATACTGAGTTGGAGGGTTTTGTTCGGGGCCTTTATCGTGATGATCTGGTACATTTGTCAGATATTGGCCTCGATATTTTTAATTCTAATATCCAAGATGTGATTGAAAAGGCCGTGGGTTTTAGGGGGGGACTTGCGGGTTGAGTCCGCAAGTCTGGTGGGTTAGTCACCCAGCTTGCTGGGGGGATTTTGTTGTGCTACAGGTTAATTTAATGGGTGTTGGTTTTATCTAATTTAATATTTATTGAAACAAATTTTGATTGTTGGTTTATTTATTGACAACCCTTAATAAAGAACCGCGGCCAATTTTCACCATACTTGTTCTCTTTAATTCATTTTTTAGATAAGTATTTATGGTAATAAGTAGGTATTGTTTATAATTTTGTGTTAGAATGTGCTCATATGACACCATGTATAAAAAGCCAGGTTCTTCCTGACAGGAGATAACAGTGCTGGGCTGAGTGTGTGAATTTCTCCACATGCCTGTGCTTGGCAGACACTCCCTTAGCAGTTCTGGAGAATATACAGCTCAGAGAAGATATGTCGGCTGCTCAGTGTATAAATGAAAGCCTTATCTGATAAGAGGAGAGCTTGTAGAAGGACTACAGGCTTCAGCCAGACCTGGGAACTTCACTGCAAGACCTCCCTATACAGTGATGGTCTTCACTAACTTCACTGCAGGCGTCCTATGGATTAGCCTCAGGGCTGAGGGCAGCCATCTTAACAGAATAGTGAAATTGCAGTTTTATGCAGACTGGTTGCTAAGGGCTGAATCTTATTAAATAAGGGGTAAGAAAGTCTAATAGTTATTGATTCAGGTATATTATCATATTAGTAACTACATATATGAAAACTGAAATTTGGGTCTAAATGTGACAGTTATCCTTTAAATCCGATTGAGAACCTCTGGTGGGACTGAAAGAAAGCAGTTGCAGCGCGCACCCGTAAGAATGTGACTGAACTGGAGGCTTTTGCCCATGAAGAATGGGTGAAGATACCCGTAGATCGCTGCAAGACACTTGTGTCAAGCTATGCTTCACGTTTAAAAGCTGTTATAACTGGAAAAGGATGTTGTACTAAGTACTAAGATTGAATGTCGCTTGGGGGTTGAATAAAACTGATAATGATGTGAGCACAGAAAAGACATTTGTGGTTATTTCATTATAAATGTTATGTTATATTTGTCTGACTTACAAGTGCCTCTTTGATTTAATTGTAAACAAGATGACTGAAATGATCAAAATCAATGTCAAACTGGCCAAAACACTCAATTTCACTGGGGGTTGAATAATTTTGAACACAACTCTATAAGGTTGGCTGGGGCAGGTGGCACTGGTCAAGACAAGACCAGGCCTGCACCCTTCCCCTTCAGGGGAGTTCTCTAGACTGACCCCTCACTAGCCTAGCACCTCCTCTAACTCTTGCTTGCTTGGAGAAAAGAAGAATGGACTAGCTTAGCCAGTCCATTCCCTAGAACTAATTCTGACAGTTGTGTTGCTGCCACAGAGTGGTAGAGCAGGTTATTACACTTGAACATTGCATAACATAGAAATGAATAGGCACAATTATGCACATTATAGGGAATACACTTGAATGACATACATTATCTCACACTAAGTGGCAGCAAGGTGTAGACAGAAGTGGTAATGTCACTCCAGGACATTACAGCAGCCCTGCACTTCCCTCAACTACTGATGGTCACTGACCTTCAAGTTCCCACTGTCAGCTCTGTGTTTACCCTGTGCCCCCTCCTGTGTGGTCCCTGTGCCCCCTTCTGTGCGCTCCCTGTGCCCCATCCTGTGTTCCCCCTTCTGTGCGCTCCCTGTGCCCCCTTCTGTGAGCTCCATTGTGTGAGCTCCCTTTGCCAGCTATGTGTGCGCTCCCCTGTGCCTGTTGTGTGAGCTCCCTGTGCCCGTTGTGTGAGCTCCCTATGCCCCCTCTGTCTGCTCCCTGTGTGTGATGTCTGTGCCCGCTGTATGTGCTTCTTTTGCCCGCTGTGTGAGCTCCCTGTGCCCCCTTTGTGTGTGATCGATGTGTGTGCACTGCCATATGCCCGCTGTGTGTGCACCCCTGTGCCCGCTGTGTGTGCGCTCCCCTGTACACGCTGTGTGTGCACTGCCATATGCCTGCTGTGTGTGCACCCCTGTGCCTGCTGTGTGCGCTCCCCTGTGCCCGCTGTGTGTGCACTTACCTCTGCCCGCTGTGTGGGCACTGCCATATGCCCACTATGTGTGCACCCCTGTGCCTGCTGTGTGTGTGCTCCCTGTGCCCACTGTGTGAGCTCCCTATGCCCACTCTGTGTGCTCCCTATGTGTGATCCCTGTACCCGCTGTATGTGCTTCCTGTGCTCCCCATGTGAGCCCGCTGTTTGCGCCCCCTGTGTGTGTACTTCGCTGTGCCCCCTGTGTTTGCGCTGCCCTGTGCATGCTGTTTGTGCGCTCCCCTGTACCTGCTGTGTGAGCGTTTACCTGTGCCCACTGTGTGTGTGCTCCCCTGTGCCCGCTGTGTGTGCTGCCCCGTGCCCCCTCTGTGTGCGCTCCCCTGTGCCCGTTGTGTGTATGCTCCCCTGTGCCCGCTGTGTGTGCGCTCCCTTGTGCCCGCTGTGTGTGCTCCCTGTGCCCCCTCTGTGTGTGCTCGCCTGTGCCGCTTTGTGAGCTCTCTATGCTGCCTGTGTGTGATCCCTGTGCCCGCTGTGTGTGCTTCCTGTGCTCCCCGTGTGAACCCACTGTGTGAGCTCCATGTGCCCTCTGTGTGCGCTCCCTGTGCCTGCTGTGCGTGTGCTCCTCTGTGCCCGCTGTGTGTTCCCCTGTGTGTGTGCTCCCTGTGCCCGCTGTGTGTACTCCCTGTGCGCCCTTTGTGTGCGCTCTCCTGTGCCCGCTGTGTGAGCTCCCTATGCCCCCTCAGTGTGCTCCCTGTGCCCACTGCGTGTGCCACTGCGTGGGTTGCCATCCCACGATCCATACAGCCTACACGCACCTGGCCGTAAACAAGGTCCGGGAAGGACCGAAACGTTGGCCGTGTATATATTAATTTTGTGGATGTAAAAATAAAAATCCTTTAATTTGTTGCATCATATTCCTGAGTGCCGTGAATCTTTGCTCTACTATACTGTGGGCTATTCCCCCACATCACAGAGCACCAGGCCCTCTACAACACTGTGGTGTGCCGATCATTCATATAATTTTGGCTTCAATTACCACGACTGTCTGGGCCATAGAGGCTCTAGCTAAACTAATGAAGACGGCATTTTTTAGGTACTCTGCATTGTTTATGGGGAGTGCGTTGAGTATAGATTTAGAATCTGAGTGCAAATTAGCAATGCTTTTTTTTTCAGTACTTGGGGAGCAGACCAGGACTGCTAATAAAGGAATCTGTAAAGGTATGTCACATTGTGGCCGTATCACAGTAGAAGTAGTGTGTCATCCACAGATCCCCCATAATAGTGTGTCATCCACAGATCCCCATAATAGTGTGTCATCCACAGATCCCTCATAATAGTGTGTCATCCACAGATCCCCCATAACAGTGTGTCCTCCACAGATCCCCCATAACAGTGTGTCATCCACAGATCCCCCATAACAGTGTGTCCTCCACAGATCCCCCATAACAGTGTGTCATCCACAGATCCCCCATAACAGTGTGTCATCCACAGATCCCCCATAATAGTGTGTCATCCACAGATCCCCCATAACAGTGTGTCCTCCACAGATCCCCTATAACAGTGTGTCATCCACAGATCCCCCATAACAGTGTGTTATCCACAGATCCCCCATAACAGTGTGTTATCCACAGGTCCCCCATAACAGTTTCATCCAGAGGTCGCCTATAATAGTGCATCATCCACATGCTCCCCATAACAGTGTGTCATCCACAGATCCCCCATAACAGTGTGTTATCCACAGGTCCCCCATAACAGTGTGTCATCCACAGATCCCCCATAACAGTGTGTTATCCACAGGTCCCCTATAACAGTGTGTCATCCACAGATCCCCCATAACAGTTGCATCCACAGGTCCCCTATAACAGTGCATCATCCACATGCTCCCCATAACAGTGTGCATGCGCAGCATTATCTCCATTCACTGCTATGGAATTTCTGAAAATAGCAGAGCCAGTGATCAGGTATTATCAGGACACTCACAGCATAATGGAGGATGACCGTGCATGCACACTGTGCTTTCCCTTCTCTTCAGGGACCCAGGTGGGGCAGCCCTTTTTTCAACTTGTGGTTTTATAAACTGCAACATGGAAAAACAGAAGTGCCCAGACCATTCATAACGCGGGGTCCACGTCCAGAATTCCCATTGAAAATGAAAAGGAATGAAAATCCACGCCAAAACTGCATCAAAAAGTGTTTTACAAAAATGCGTCAGAAAAAAACACATCCAAAAAAAAAACTGATGCAGATTCTGCATTAGTTTTTTTTAAGCACAGAAAATACTCTGTGTGAACATACCCAAAGAGGCTGCAGGATCAGCAGCTTACAGTGGAAAGGCTAAAGAGATATAATGTGGCATTCTACACTCAGCTGCTGCCTACAAAGTTCTGTCAAACTGCTAGTCCAATATTTCAAGATTTGGGGCCCCACTATTAATTTTGCCCAGGGCCACAGCTTGTCTAAAACCGGCCCTGTGCATACTATCTCGTGTAGCTCTCTGCTTCTTGCTTTTAGAATTGTCTTCTCTTCCTCCTGACACCCTTGGACTTTACCCTTTTTTTACCATAACTGAAATGATAACATTCCTTCTATGGGAACGCCTCCAAGAACTAATTTTCAGAAACGAAACTTTGGGGATGTTTTTAGAAGGTGTGCAGCTCGCTGGCGAGTCACTCCCGCTGCAGATCTGTTCTGGTAAGTACATTAACCTCTTCACAATTTTGCCCCAGATCAGGAAAAGCTCAGGAATTTTTCTGGAACAGCTCGGTCTGTGTTGTGCGGGTAGGGAACCTTTCTAGTAGCAGAAGATTCTAACTTTCTTCCATCATCACAAGCAAATAGAAGCTAAGAAAGAGTGAAAGGCAGAAGGTCGCAGAAGAGCTGCATAGTGCGATTCCAGACCTCCCAAGTATTTTACTTTTTGATGGACAGTACCACTTTTTGACCCAATTCTATTCGTCCCTATTGGTTCCCCAAATATCCATGTGTTTAACCTGATGAGACGACTTGCATTAATACACTCTCTATATTATTAAAGAAAGCATCAGTCTGTTTTACTACAGCATATTAGATTCCACCCAGGGGCGTACATCGAAATCATGGGGCCCATAGCAAAACGCAGAATTGGGCCCCCCACCACCACCACCACCATAAAAAGTACATGCAGATGTTGTCATTAGTAGTATGTCTGTGTATATATGGTGTGTGTGTGTGTGTGTATATATATATATATACTGTAATCAATGTCGGACTGGGGTACATAGGAACCACCAGTAAAATATATTTTGGGGCCCACCGTACAGATACATTCAAATATAATAAATAATTGAACAAGTTTTTTTATATGAACGCAGGCTGGTTGAGGTGCTGTACATTGAATATATGTATTTAGTACAGTAAATCTAATGTGTTATGTGCCACTTGTGCAGGTGGTGGGAGACTAGGGGCCTACGTTGCTCGGTGGCCCACCGGGGGATTCCCCTGTACCCCTGTGGGCCAGTCCGAGCCTGACTGTAATATATATATATATATCTCTATCTGTACACATAATAATTAGGGATGAGCGGACTTGTGTTTTGAAGTTCTGCGTTCAAGGTTCGGGTTATCTAAGAATTCTGTTATGGATCCCGTTACGGTAGCAGAATCCATAACAGAATTCTTAGATAACCCGAACCTTGAACGCCGAACTTCAAAACACAAGTCCGCTCAACACTAATAATAATACATAGACATTTACTTCAGATTCTGAGGGGAATCCAGTCCCTGCCCCTCATTGCCCTATTAGAAAAAGTAATAAGGCAAAGAGGGTCAGGGACTGAACCCCCCTTCAGAATTTTAACCATATGTCTATGGGGGGGTTTGAAGTCTACGGGAAGCTACTGTGAGGTGAATAAGCTGTGTGTGTGTGTATGTATATATTGTTGTAGAAATTTCCTTTGTAGCCGTGCTGCGCTAAAGTGCGCCAAGCACAAAGAATTTCCCTGTGCTTAAAAAGCACGTGTAATACGGTCTTTTGTGTAAGGACCGGAGGTACCTCTTCAGAGGCATGTAGAGTCAAGACAAGTTGATCCCGTTCCAAAAGGGCCCAGCACAGTATCTGTTTATTTCTTATAGCTCACCAAACAGGAAGTGATGTCTACAACCAACATCACTTCCTCAATACCCCAACATAACAAGAGTGACAACAGAAAAGTGACCAGACAGGAAGTGACATCACATGTACATATGAAAAGGAAAGGGGACCACACCAAGATAGATGAACAGGGAAATGCACACACCTCATTCCTGTAAGGATGAGTCATGTCCATTGTCCTAAACAGCCATGTGGTTGACCATCCCCCATCATCAGCGTGGACCCCACTCAATACTGCTCAGAGTGACCAGTACCTAAGTAAGATCATTCTACTTGTTCTTACAGGTCTGAGACTGTCTGTGGAGACATTGCTAATGCGGTTATCTGTATACGGTACCAGTATATGGACAAGTCAGATTATCAATGTCTTCTTATAAAAGCAGATATGTATCCAGAAGGGAACATGTCTCCAAGCCCATGAGAAGGTTTTTACACTGACGGTTTTACCGCTGGTCCCGATCCAACCCAAGTACCCTCTGCTAGAGCGCTCCTCGGTTACATCCGACACAGGGAGACAGATGACAATACCTAAAACACACACATCCTAGAATAAAATGTCCACATATAATACCATTTCCACAACAGTATATATATATATATATATAGATAGATAGATACATATATACACACACACACCAGCACAACTACTAACTGCTAGTGTTGATCACGAATTTTCGAATTGCGTATTTTAATCGTGAATATCGGCACTTCGAGAATTTGCGAATATTTAGAATATCGCGAAAAATATTCGCAATCGCGAATATTGTTTGTTTTTTTAAAATACCAGTTTATGCAAATTTTTTATATGCAAATTTTCACAATCCAGTAAATAATGTCATTATTTTCTTGATTGCGAAAATTTGCATAAAAATTAGCATAAAAATTAGCATAAACTGGTATTTAAAAGATACCTTTTAAATACCAGTTTATGCGAATTTTTATGCACATTTTTATGAGAATTTTCGCAAACAAGAAAATAATGATTGGAGATTACGAATTCGCGAAATATCGCAAATTCGAATATTGCCCCTGCTGCTCATCACTACTAACTGCCTGCTACACCTACATACAGGGCCGGCGCTTCCATAGAGGCAAGGGGGGCAATTGCCCCCAGGCCCCCAAGTTCTTAGGGGCCCCCAAGCAGCGCCGGCCCGCAACTAACTTACTACAATTGGATATGGGGCGGGCCGCGCCGTGGCCGCTCTGAGCGCCTCTCTGCCTCTTTAAGAGAGCAGTGGCTGCTGGGGCTCAGAGCCTGCCGCCGCACAGGCACGTCTTTGCGGTCTTGACGTCGCCAGAGCCCCGCCCCTAGAACCAGAAGAAGAAGGAGCGAGCGCAGTGCGCACTGCCCTCGCTCGCAGTGGCTGCCGCCTGCTGACTTCTGCTCCTCTGTGGCTCTCAGAGTCTCTGCTCTGCCCACCAGTGACCATACACAGGGAAGGGAAGGAACAAGGGATGCATATCTGTTCTAGGTAAATTGTGGGGTGTGGAAATGTGCATTGTAGACTGACTAGTCTGTGCTGGAGTCCTGGAGAAATGAACCATTTGGGGGAGCATGGGGGATGTGCATCTGTACTGGAGGAGAAATGAGCCATGGGGGAGATGTGCAGATGTGCTGGAGAAATGAGCCATGGGGCGGGGGAGGGAGGAGAAGAGATGTGCTGCTGCCACTGGCCCATACATGGGGAGAAATGTGCCATTCGGGGGAGGGGGGGTATGGGGTGCTGTATTTCTGTATGCTGCCATGGGGGGAGGAAATAATGTGACGCGAAGGGGGTGATTGATGACGTGACATGGAGTGGGGCCCCTTAATGTTTTTCGCCCCCGGGCCCCATTTCACCTAGAACCGGCCCTGCCTACATAACACACATAGGTTTAACCAGCCGCCAGCACCCTAGTGTGACCCCCTCCCCCTCTGCAGCTCAGCGTGTAAGCGATTAGATAACAGTCATACAGAATGTGCTGTCTGCTGCTTGTGTTGCTACGGTATAAACATAAATGAAAGAATGATCTTTATCACAATAAACCACAAGTCTCCATAAAGTTGGTTAGTATGCATTGCAAACCTCCATACCCAATCTGACTGAGTCCTCCCCTATTTTCCACACCCTTCTTCCTCTGCTCCGCTGACTGAATCCTCCCCATTTACCACACCCTTCCTTCTCAGCTCCACTGACTGAATCCTCCCCTATTTATCATACCCTTCTTCCTCTGCTCCGCTGACTGAATCCTCCCCTATTTACCACACCCTTCATCCTCTGCTCCACTGACTGAATCCTCCCCTATTTACCACACCCTTCTTCCTCTGCTCCGCTGACTGAATCCTCCCCTATTTACCATGCCCTTCCTTCTCTGCTCCACTGACTGAATCCTCCCTATTTACCACACCCTTCTACCTCTGCTCCGCTGACTGAATAATCCCCTATTTACCACACCCTTCATCCTCTGCTCCGTTGATTGAATCCTCCCCTATTTACCACTCCCTTCTTCCTCTGCTCTGCTGACTGAATAATCCCCTATTTACCACACCCTTCATCCTCTGCTCCGCTGACTGAATCCTCACCTATTTACCATACCCTTCCTTCTCTGCTACACTGACTGAATTCTCCCTCATTTACCCCCCCCCCCTTATCCTGTGCTCCGCTGACTGAATCCTCCCCTATTTACCACACCCTTCCTTCTCTGCTCCGCTGACTGAATCCTCCCTATTTACCACACCCTTCCTTCTCTGCTCCGCTGACTAAATCCTCCACTATTAACCACACACTTCATCCTCTGCTTAGCTGACTAAATCCTCCCCAATTTACCACACCCTTCCTTCTCTGCTCCACTGACTGAATCCTCCCCTATTTACCACACCCTTCATCCTCTGCTCCGCTGACTCAAACCTCCCCTATTTACCACACCCTTCATCTTCTGCTCCACTGACTGAATCCTCCCCTATTTACCATACCCTTCATCTTCTGCTCCACTGACTGAATCCTCCCCTATTTACCATACCCTTCATCTTCTGCTCCACTGACTGAATCCTCCCCTATTTACCATACCCTTCATCTTCTGCTCCACTGACTGAATCCTCCCCTATTTTCTACACCCTTCTTCCTCTGCTCCGCTGACTGAATCCTTCCCTATTTACCACACCCTTCTTTCTCTGCTCCTCTGGCTGAATCCTCCCCTACTTACCACACTATTCCTTCCTCTGCTCCGCTGACTGAATCCTCCCCTATTTACCATACCCTTCTTCCTCTGCTCCACTGACTGAATCCTCCCCATTTACCACTCCCTTCTACCTCTGCTCCGCTGACTGAATCCTCCCCTATTTACCACACTCTTCATCCTCTGCTCCGCTGACTGAATCATCCCTCATTTACCACACCCTTCTTGCTCTGCTCCACTGACTGAATCCTCCCTATTTACCACATCCTTCTTCCTCTGCTCCGCTGACTGAATCCTCCCCTATTTACCACACCCTTCTTGCTCTGCTAAGCTGACTGAATCCTCCCTACTTACCACTATCTTCTTCCTCTGCTCCGCTGACTGAATCATCCCCTATTTACCACACCCTTCCTTCTCTGCTCCACTGACTGAATCCTCCCTATTTACCACACCCTTCTTCCTCTGCTCCGCTGACTGAATCCTCCCCTATTTACCACACCCTTCTTCCTCTGCTCCACTGACTGAATCCTCCCCTATTTACCACTCCCTTCTACCTCTGCTCCGCTGACTAAATAATCCCCTATTTACCACACCCTTCATCCTCTGCTCCACTGACTGAATCCTCCCCTATTTACCACACCCTTCATCCTCTGCTCCGCTGACTAAATAATCCCCTATTTACCACACCCTTCTTGCTCTGCTTCGCTGACTAAATCCTCACCTATTTACCACATCCTTCATCCTCTGCTCCGCTGACTGAATCCTCCCCAATTTACCACACCCTTCTTCCTCTGCTTCGCTGACTGAATCCTCCCTATTTACCACACCCTTCTTCCTCTGCTTCGCTGACTGAATCCTCCCCTATTTACCACACCCTTCTTCCTCTGCTCCACTGACTGAATCCTCCCCTATTTACCACACCCTTCACCCTCTGCTCCGCTGACTGAATAATCCCCAATTTACCACACCCTTCTTCCTCTGCTTCGCTGACTGAATCCTCCCCTATTTACCATACCCTTCCTTCTCTGCTTCACTGACTGAGTCCTCCCCTATTTACCACACCCTTCATCCTCTGCTTCGCTGACTGAGTCCTCCCCTATTTACCACACCCTTCATCCTCTGCTCCGCTGATGGAAACCTCCCCTATTTACCACACCCTTCATCCTCTGCTCCACTGACTGAATCCTCACCTATTTACCACACCCTTCTTCCTCTTCTCCGCTGACTGAATCCTCACCTATTTACCACACCCTTTTTCCTCTGCTCCGCTGACTGAATCATCCTCTATTTACCACACCCTTCTTTCTCTGCTCCGCTGGCTGAATCCTCCCCTACTTACCACCCTATTCCTTCCTCTGCTCCGCTGACTGAATCCTCCCCTATTTACCACACCCTTCTTCCTCTGCTCCGCTGACTGAATCCTCCCCTATTTACCACAGCCTACTTTCTCTGCTCCGCTGACTGAATAATCCCCTATTTACCATACCATTCCTTCCTCTGCTCCGCTGACTGAATCTTCCCCTATTTACCATACCCTTCCTTCTCTGCTTCACTGTCTGAGTCCTCCCCTATTTACCACACCCTTCATCCTCTGCTTGGCTGACTAAATCCTCCCGGGGCGAGAGGACAAAAAAACGCTGGGATTTTATGTGATTTTAAAGAATCTGTTTGTAAGTACCTTTGTAATAAAAAATTTTGAAGTTACCATCGGATCCTCACTATGGTTGGAGAGTTTCTGGTTTGCAGTGTTTGAAGGAAAAGGAAGCCTCCTCTGAAGTCGGTGTGTTCCTGAGTATACACTACACCCTTTCTGCTATTGTGGGAGCGGGCCTTCTGAGCGTATGAAGGGCTGAAGCTGCAGCTTCTGTTTTGATGTGCCTGAAAAATCTGCCACTTTTGTGAGTATAATCTGTGCAAAAAAAAGGGTGAGGAACCTCACGGAACTTCACTATTGTGTATCTTTTACAAGTTGCAGGATATCTGAATCCAGGATATCTGCAGACCTCAACATTTTCTGGAGGGATAGGGGAACTGCTTTTTGGGACTTTCGATTCCAACACGCGGTCTGAACTCTGTCTTCAAAATTGTAAACGTGTTGAATACCCACAACACACTACAGACTCGCAGCGGTTTGTTTTCAGGACTGGTGATATTATTTTTCCTCTGCTCCACTGACTGAATCCTCCCCATTTACCACACCCTTCTTTATCTGCTCCGCTGACTGAATCCTCCCCTATTTACCATACCCTTCCTTCCCTGCTCCGCTGGCTGAATCCTTCCCAATTTACCACACCCTTCATCCTCTGCTCCGCTGACTGAATAATCCCCTAGTTACCACACCCTTCATCCTCTGCTCCGCTGACTGTATCCCCCCCTATTTACCACACCCTTCCTTCTCTGCTCTGCTGACTGAATCCTCTCCTATTTACCACACCCTTCATCCTCTGCTCCGCTGACTGAATCCTCCCCTATTTACCACACCCTTCATCCTCTGCTCCGCTGACTGAATCCTCCCTATTTACCACACCCTTCTTCCTCTGCTCCGCTGACTGAATCCTCCCTATTTACCACACCCTTCATCCTCTGCTCCGCTGACTGAATCATCCCCTATTTACCACACCCTTCATCCTCTGCTCCACTGACTGAATCATCCCCTATTTACCACACCCTTCATCCTCTGCTCCGCTGACTGAATCCTCCCCTATTTACCACACCCTTCCTTCTCTGCTCCGCTGACTGAATCCTCCCTATTTACCACACCCTTCATTCTCTGCTCCGCTGACTGAATCCTCCCCTATTTACCACACCCTTCCTTCTCTGCTCCGCTGACTGAATCCTCCCTATTTACCACACCCTTCTATCCTCTGCTCCGCTGACTGAATCCTCCCTATTTACCACACCCTTCTTCCTCTGCTCCGCTGACTGAATCCTCCCCTATTTACCACACCCTTCCTTCCTCTGCTCCTGCTGACTGAATCCTCCCTATTTACCACACCCTTCTTCCTCTGCTCCGCTGACTGAATCCTCCCTATTTACCACACCCTTCTTCCTCTGCTCCGCTGACTGAATCCTCCCTATTTACCACACCCTTCTTCCTCTGCTCCGCTGACTGAATCCTCCCTACTTACCACACCCTTCATCCTCTGCTCCACTGACTGAATCCTCCCTATTTACCACACCCTTCTTTCTCTGCTCCGCTGGCTGAATCCTCCCCTACTTACCACATCCTTCTTCCTCTGCTCCGCTGACTGAATCCTCCCCTATTTACCACACCCTTCTTGCTCTGCTCCGCTGACTGAATCCTCCCCTATTTACCACACCCTTCTTCCTCTGCTCCGCTGACTGAATCCTCCCCTATTTACCACAGCCTACTTCCTCTGCTCCGCTGACTGAATCCTCCCCTATTTACCACACCCTTCATCCTGTGCTCCCCTGACTGAATCCTCCCCTATTTACCACACCCTTCTTCCTCTGCTCCGCTGACTGAATCCTTCCCTATTTACCACACCCTTCCTTCTCTGCTCCGCTGACTGAATCCTCCCCTATTTACCACACCCTTCTTGCTCTGCTAAGCTGACTGAATCCTCACCTGTATACCACACCCTTCTTGCTCTGCTAAGCTGACTGAATCCTCCCTTACTTACCACTGTCTTCTTCCTCTGCTCCGCTGACTGAATAATCCCCTATTTACCACACCATTCTTCCTCTGCTCCACTGACTGAATCCTCCCCTATTTACCACACCATTCTTCCTCTGCTCCGCTGACTGAATCCTCCCCTATTTACCACACCATTCTTCCTCTGCTCCGCCGGCTAAATCCTCCCCTATTTACCATACCCTTATTCCTCTGCTCCGCTGACTGAATAATCCCCTATTTACCACACCCTTCCTTCTCTGCTCCACTGGCTGAATCCTCCCCTATTTACCACACCCTTATTCCTCTGCTCCACTGACTGAATCCTCCCCATTTACCACACCCTTCTTTATCTACTCCGCCGGCTGAATCCTCCCCTATTTATCATACCCTTCATCCTCTGCTCCGCTGACTGAATCATCCCCTATTTACCACACCCTTCTTTCTCTGCTTCACTGACTGAGTCATCCCCTATTTACCACACCCTTCATCCTCTGCTTCGCTGACTAAATCTTCACCTATTTACCACACCCTTCATCCTCTGCTCTGCTGACTGAAACATCCCCTATTTACCACACCCTTCATCCTCTGCTCCGCTGACTGAATCATCCCCTATTTACCACACCCTTCTTGCTCTGCTCCGCTGGCTGAATCCTCCCCTATTTACCACATCCTTCTTCCTCTGCTCCGCTGACTGAATCCTCACCTATTTACCACACCCTTCTTGCTCTGCTCCGCTGACTGAATCCTCCCCTGTTTACCACAGCCTACTTCCTCTGCTCCACTGACTGAATCCTCCCCTATTTACTACACCCTTCTTCCTCTGCTCCACTGACTGAATGCTCCCCTATTTACCATACCCTTCTTTCTCTGCTCCGCTGGCTGAATCCACCCCTACTTACCACCCTATTCCTTCCTCTGCTCCGCTGACTGAATCCTCACCTATTTACCACACCCTTCATCTTCTGCTCCGCTGACTGAATCCTCCCCTATTTACCACAGCCTACTTTCTCTGCTCTGCTGACTGAATAATCCCCTATTTACCACACCATTCCTTCCTCTGCTCCGCTGACTGAATCTTCCCCTATTTACCACACCCTTCCTTCTCTGCTTCACTGTCTGAGTCCTCCCCTATTTACCACACCCTTCTTCCTCTGCTTCGCTGGCTGAATCCTCCCCTACTTACCACACCCTTCATCCTCTGCTCCGCTGACTGAATCATCCCCTATTTACCACACCCTTCTTTCTCTGCTGCGCTGGCTGAATCCTCCCCTATTTACCACATCCTTCTTCCTCTGCTTCGCTGACTGAATCCTCTCTTATTTACCACACCCTTCTTCCTCTGCTCCGCTGACTGAATCCTCCCCTATTTACCACACCCTTCTTCCTCTGCTCTGCTGACTGAATCCTCACCTATTTACCACACCCTTCTTGCTCTGCTCCGCTGACTGAATCCTCCCTTATTTACCACTCCCTTCTTCCTCTGCTCCGCTGACTGAATAATCCCCTATTTACCACACCATTCTTCCTCTGCTCCACTGACTGAATCCTCCCCTATTTACCACACCATTCTTCCTCTGCTCCGCTGACTGAATCCTCCCCTATTTATCACACCAACATTCTTCCTCTGCTCCGCCGGCTGAATCCTCCCCTATTTACCATACCCTTATTCCTCTGCTCCGCTGACTGAATCATCCCCTATTTACCACACCCTTCCTTCTCTGCTCCACTGGCTGAATCCTCCCCATTTACCACACCCTTCCTTCTCTGCTCCACTGACTGAATCCTCCCCTATTTACCACACCCTTATTCCTCTGCTCCACTGACTGAATCCTCCCCATTTACCACACCCTTCTTTATCTGCTCCGCTGACTGAATCCTCCCTATTTACCATACCCTTCCTTCTCTACTCCGCCGGCTGAATCCTCCCCTATTTATCATACCCTTCCTTCCCTGCTCCGCTGGCTGAATCCTTCCCAATTTACCACACCCTTCATCCTCTGCTCCGCTGACTGAATAATCCCCTATTTACCACACCCTTCATCTTGTGCTCCGCTGACTGAATCCTCCCCTAGTTACCACACCCTTCTTCCTCTGCTCCGCTGACTGAATCCTCCCCTACTTACCACACCCTTCATCCTCTGCTCCGCTGACTGTATCCCCCCCTATTTACCACACCCTTCCTTCTCTGCTCTGCTGACTGAATCCTCTCCTATTAACCACACCCTTCATCCTGTGCTCCGCCGACTGAATCCTCCCCTATTTACCACACCCTTCATCCTGTGCTCCACTGACTGAATAATCCCCTATTTACCACACCCTTCTTCCTCTGCTCCGCTGACTGAATCCTCCCCTATTTACCATACCCTTCCTTCTCTGCTTCACTGACTGAGTCCTCCCCTATTTACCACACCCTTCATCCTCTGCTTCGCTGACTAAATCCTCACCTATTTACCACACCCTTCTTCCTCTGCTCCGCTGACTGAATCCTTTCCTATTTACCACACCCTTCATCCTGTGCTCCGCTGACTGAATCCTCCCCTATTTACCACACCCTTCCTTCTCTGCTCTGCTGACTGAATCCTCCCCTACTTACCACACCCTTCTTCCTCTGCTCCGCTGACTGAATCCTCCCCTATTTACCACACCCTTCCTTCTCTGCTCCGCTGACTGAATCCTCCCCTATTTACCACACCCTTCTTCCTCTGCTCCGCTGACTGAATCCTCCCCTACTTACCACACCCTTCATCCTGTGCTCCTCTGACTGTATCTCCCCTATTTACCACACCCTTCCTTCTCTGCTCCGCTGACTGAATCCTCCCCTATTTGCCACACCCTTCATCCTGTGCTCTGCTGACTGAATCCTCCCCTATTTACCACACCCTTCCTTCTCTGCTCCGCTGACTGAATCCTCCCCTATTTACCACACCATTCCTTCTCTGCTCCGCTGACTGAATCCTCCCCTATTTGCCACACCCTTCATTCTGTGCTCCGCTGACTGAATCCTCCCTATTTACCACACCCTTCCTTCTCTGCTCCACTGACTGAATCCTCCCCTATTTACCACACCCTTCTTCCTCTGCTCGCTGACTGAATCCTCCCTACTTACCACACCCTTCCTTCTCTGCTCCGCTGACTGAATCCTCCCTATTTACCACACCCTTCTTCCTCTGCTCCGCTGACTGAATCCTCCCTACTTACCACACCCTTCCTTCTCTGCTCCGCTGACTGAATCCTCCCCTATTTACCACACCCTTCTTCCTCTGCTCCGCTGACTGAATCCTCCCCTATTTACCACACCCTTCCTTCTCTGCTCCGCTGACTGAATCCTCCCCTATTTACCACACCCTTCTTCCTCTGCTCCGCTGACTGAATCCTCCCCTACTTACCACATCCTTCATCCTCTGCTCCGCTGACTGAATCATCCCCTATTTACCACACCATTCTTTCTCTGCTCCGCTGGCTGAATCCTCCCCTACTTACCACACCCTTCTTCCTCTGCTCCGCTGACTGAATCATCCCTATTTACCACACCCTTCTTCCTCTGCTCCGCTGGCTGAATCCTCCCCTACTTACCACACCCTTCATCCTCTGCTCCGCTGACTGAATCCTCCCTATTTACCACACCCTTCTTCCTCTGCTCCGCTGACTGAATCCTCCCTATTTACCACACCCTTCTTCTCTGCTCCGCTGACTGAATCCTCCCTATTTACCACACCCTTCTTCTCTGCTCGCTGACTGAATCCTCCCCTATTTACCACACCCTTCTTCCTCTGCTCCGCTGACTGAATCCTCACCTATTTACCACACCCTTCTTCCTCTGCTCCGCTGACTGAATCCTCCCTATTTACCACACCCTTCTTCCTCTGCTCCGCTGACTGAATCCTCCCCTATTTACCACACCCTTCTTCCTCTGCTCCGCTGACTGAATCCTCCCTATTTACCACACCATTCTTCCTCTGCTCCGCTGACTGAATCCTCCCTATTTACCACAGCCTTACTTCCTCTGCTCCGCTGACTGAATCCTCCCCTATTTACCACACCCTTCTTCCTCTGCTCCACTGACTGAATCCTCCCTATTTACCACACCCTTCATCCTCTGCTCCACTGACTGAATCCTCCCCTATTTACCACACCCTTCTTCCTCTGCTCCGCTGACTGAATCCTTCCCTATTTACCACACCCTTCATCCTGTGCTCCACTGACTGAATCCTCCCCTATTTACCACACCCTTCTTCCTTGGTCTGCTGACTGAATCCTCCCCTATTTACCACACCCTTCTTCCTCTGCTCCGCTGACTGAATCCTCCCCTATTTACCACAGCCTACTTCCTCTGCTCCGCTGACTGAATCCTCCCCTATTTACCACACCCTTCATCCTGTGCTTCACTGACTGAATCCTCCCCTATTTACCACAGCCTACTTCCTCTGCTCCGCTGACTGAATCCTCCCCTATTTATCATACCCTTCTTCCTCTGCTCCGCTGACTGAATCCTCCCCTATTTACCACACCCTTCTTCCCCTGCTCCGCTGACTGAATCCTCCCCTACTTACCACATCCTTCATCCTCTGCTCTGCTGACTGAATCCTCCCCTATTTACCACACCCTTCATCCTCTGCTCCACTGACTGAATCCTCCCCTATTTACCACACCCTTCTTCCTCTGCTCCACTGACTGAATCCTCACCTATTTACCACACCCTTCTTCCTCTGCTCCGCAGACTGAATCCTCCCCTATTTACCACACCCTTCATCCTGTGCTCCACTGACTGAATCCTCACCTATTTACCACACCCTTCTTCCTCTGCTCCGCAGACTGAATCCTCCCCTACTTACCACACCCTTCTTCCTCTGCTCCGCTGACTGAATCCTCCCCTATTTACCACACCCTTCATCCTCTGCTCCGCTGACTGAATCCTCCCCTATTTACCACACCTCTTTTCCTCTGCTTCACAGTGTGGGCTTATTTAAAAGTTACTGTATTTAGTGGTGTAGCATTGGGAGGCCAGAGAAGTGGTTGCCCGGCCACTGAAGCACTGTCAAGACAGTACCATTCACTCTATAAATTACTAATAGGAGTTTGGTATATTCGGTGGCTTATAAGAGAATCCACAGAAAATCTTCTTCTTAACGAGATAGACGAGGCGGTAAATCATAATGAGGTCGTTATTATGGGGGACTTCAACTACCCAGATATAGACTGGGAAACTGAAAGCTGTAGATCTCATAAAGGGTAGCAATAACCAAAAACAATTACCTTTCTTAACCGGTTCAAGACACGACTAGAGGGACCATCCTGGAGTATCTCAATGACAATAAGCAGATAACACCGTATTAGCACAACTTCATGTGGAATTGGTCCTTTCAAACTAATTTACTCAGTTTCTACAAGGAAATAAGTTGTAAACTTTACGGGGTGAGTAAGTGGATGTTGTATATCTTGACCTTTGATACTGTGCCACATAAAAGGTTAGTAGACAAAATGAGAATGCACTGACTGGGAGAAAATGTCGGTATGTGGGTAAGTAACTGGTTCAGTGACAGAAAACAGAGGGTGGTTATTAACGGTACACACTCAGATTGGGTCACCGTCACTAGTGGGGTACAGTATAGCTGAACCTTAATTTTGTTCTATTTGAATTCTGTATCTATTCCACTGTTCCATAACAACTTGGCCTTAGAACACGTTCTGAAGACCATCTGTAATTGTGCTGTGACATGGATATTTGTAAGGAAAAGGGAGTATTTCACTCAATTCAGAACATAATGAAGAAGATTGCGAAAGATGCAGTGTGAGCAGATATGTATCAGTGTTCTCAGGGAATCTAGGAAAGGTTTGTTGCTTTTGCACAAATAATGGATCCAGATGGTCAGTATTATTATCCAATTTGGGTCCAGTTTCAGCCAAATGAACTTTTACCTATTTCTAAACCAAGATATTTTGACAAGATATTGCCAATATGCTATCACGTGTAATTATGTAATCTACCACGTCTGATTTTTGAGTATCTGCCCAAGCCTGGATAGATTGGAGGCTTGGGCAGATAAGTGGCAGATGAGGTTTAACACTGACAAATGTAAGGTTATGCACATGGGAAGGAATAATGCAAGTCACCCGTACATACTAAATGGTGAAACCCTGGGTAACACTGACATGGAAAAGGACTTAGGAATTTTAGTGGATACCGCAAACTAAGGCTACTTTCACACCTGCGTTCGGTGCGGATCCGTCGGGTATTTGCACAGACGGATCTGTACCGATAATGCAAACGTTTGTGTCCATTCAGAACGGATCCGTTAGACTTTTCTTTGAAAAGATAATGCAAAGTCAAAACGGATCCGTCCAAACTTACATTGAAAGTCAATGGGGGGCGTATCTGTTTTTGATTGCACCATTTTGTGTCAGCGAAAACCGATCTGTCCCTATTGACTTACATTGTGTGCCAGGGCGGATCCGTTTGGCTCCGCTGCAAGCAGCGTTTTGGTGTCCGTCTCAGAATGCAATGGAGGCGGAACGGAGAAAAACTGATGCATTCTGAATGGATCCTTATCCATTCAGAATGCATTGGGGCTGAACTGATCCGTTTTGGACCGCTTGTGAGAGCTCTGAAACGGATCTCACAAACGGAATCCAAAACGCAGGTGTGAAAGTAGCCTAAGCTGTAAAAACCAGTGTCAGGCAGCTGCTGCCAAGGCCAATAAGATAATGGGTTGCATCAAAAGGGGCATAGACACCCGTGATGAGAACATAGTCCTACCACTTTACAAATCACTAGTCAGACCACACATGGAGTACTGTGTACAGTTCTGGGCTCCTGGGAACAAGGCGGACATAGCAGAGCTGGAGAGGGTTCAGAGGAGGGCAACTAAAGTAATAACTGGAATGGGGCAACTACAGTACCCTGAAAGGTTATCAAAATTAGGGTTATTCACTTTAGAAAAAAGACGACTGAGGGAAGATCTAATAACCATGTCTAAATAAATATATCAAGAGCCAGTACAGAGATCTGTAGCGAGGGGACATCCTCTGCCTCCCGTCCCCATTGTTAAGCCTCATAGACCGCAGGCAACTAAGCCTAAGGCCAGTGGCTTACATAGAGAAGTATG
The DNA here is from genome assembly GCA_033119425.1 of Bufotes viridis. Lineage (NCBI taxonomy): Eukaryota > Metazoa > Chordata > Amphibia > Anura > Bufonidae > Bufotes > Bufotes viridis. The sequence continues at coordinate 547,714,925 of CM065590.1, read as the reverse complement.
GCCACATAGCAAGGATCAGGCCCCCCCACACAGAAGGATTTCCGCCTAAACCCCTTTCAGTGACTCTCGGACCATTTTTTCCACTGCCTTATTTGCTAAATTTGTTCACCTCCAGTAGAAGAGGAGATGATCCCAACTGGGCCTCCTCTTGCCCTGGTCCTCATAGCAGTCGCATGGTCTGCCGCTATGGTAGTTACGCCCCTGCCTAAGACACAATGGGGGGAGAGGGAGCATCATATACTGGCACAACAAGGGGTTAGCATTATATACAGTACTGGTTCTACAGTAGGGGAGTATTATATCCTGGTACTTAAGGGGAAGGGAAAGCATTATAGATGCTGGCATTACATAGAAAGGGGCAGCATTATATACAGTATACTGGCACTATGGGGGCAGCAGTACATATTGGCACTAAGGGAAAGGGGAAGGATTATTTATATATACTTGCACGATGGGGGTATTATATATCTGGCACTTTTGGGGGGAGCATCATATGCTGACACTACAGAGGGAGGGGGAGCCTTACTGGCACAATGGGGGGATGCACACATTATATATACTGGCACTATGGGGTAGCATTATATACACAAGCACTATGGGTAAAGAGTTATATACTGGCACAACAGGGGAAGGGAGCATTATGTACTGGCTCTACAAGGGAGGATTGAGGAGCATTATATACTGCCACTACAGGGGGGAGAATTATATACTGGATGTACAGGGGAAGAGATCATTATATACTGGTACTATAGGGGAAGGGCACATTATAGAGTAACACTACTGGCTGGGAAGCACTATATATTGGCACCACTGGGGGGCTGGAGGAGCATTATTTATTGGCACTATGGGGGAGTATTATAAATATTGGGGGAACTATGGTGAAATTTTTACTACTGGGGTACCAGTAGTAATAATTACCCAGATATAGACTGGGGAAATAACTGTTATTGGGCACAATATAGAGGGCATTGCTACTAATGGAGGTGCTCCTGAGGAGCATTATAACAATTGGGGACACTGTTACTAGTGATTGGTGGGTCTTTGGGGAGCACTATTACTATGGGGCAGTGGCGGATCCAGGGGGGGGCAACGGGGCAATTGCCCCCCCCCGATATTGTGGCAGCACCGGCGGCAGTGACAGGAGATGAACGCTTCCACTGTGGAAGCGTTCATCTCCATAGTGATCTGTATCGCCGTCCTCTGGACAGCGATACAGATCGCTGTGCAGTGCGGCAGGGGAGGGAGAGGCGTCTCCCTCCTGCTCCTCTGATAGGCTGCCGGCCTCGTGCCGACAGCCTATCAGAGCGGTTCAGGCGGCGCGATGACGCCATCGCGCCGCCTGAGCAGAGGATAGAACGGGACACAGGCCGGAAGAGGCCTGCATCCAGCGCTGTAAGGAGGTAAGTAGGGAGGGAGGGGGAAAGGAGCCTGCACATGATTTTGGGGGAGGGAAGGAGCCTGCACATGATTTTTTTGGGGGGGGAGGGAAGGAGCCTGCACATGATTTTGGGGGGAAGGAGCCTGCACATGATTTTGGGAGGAAGGAGCCTGACATGATTTTGGGGAGGAAGGAGCCTGGACATGATTTTGGGGGAGTGGAAGGAGCCTGGACATGATTTTTGGGGGAGGGAAGGAGCCTGGACATGATTTTGGGGGAGGGAAGGAGCCTGCACATGATTTTTTGGGGGAGGGGAAGGAGCCTGCACATGATTTTGGGGGAGGGAAGGAGCCTGCACATGATTTTGGTGGGGGTTGGGAGAAGGAGCCTGCACATGATTTTGGGGGGTTGGGAGAAGGAGCCTGCACATGATTTTTTTGGGGAGGGGAAGGAGCCTGCACATGATTTGGGGGAAGGAGCCTGCACATGATTTTGGGGGAAGGAGCCTGCACATGATTTTTTGGGGGAAGGAGCCTGCACATGATTTTGGGGGAGGGGGGCAGGAGCCTGCACATGATTTGGGGGCTGGGGAAAGGAGCCTGCAAATAATTTTGGGGAAGGGGGATGGGTGGGAAAAGGAGCCTGCACATGATTGGGGGGTGGGGGGACATGATGGGGGAGAGAGGAGACTCCGGGGGCACTATGGGGACATTACTGATGTATTTTATATGGGGGTAGTAGGATAATTTGTCCAGAATATGGGAGGATGATGGAAAAGTAGTAACTGAGATTTATTTTGTTGTCAAACTGCAGAGACGAAACCTGACGGTCTGGTCTGAAGGTCTGAAAGGAGAAGATGAGGAAAGAGAACATCTACATCACAGGAGACGTCACTGGATGGAAGAGGTAAGTGGGGCTGTGTTTCTGTAGTGATGGGAGCTGGGGCGTATCAATCGCCCAAAGTGCCCCTCCTGAGACCAGGCTCTGGATCCGCCAGTGCTATGGGGGGACTATCTATATGGTACTATTATTTTTGCAGTATAATATTTGGGAGCATTGGGGAGCACAGTGGGCACAGTATTGGGGGTAGCAGCAATATGGCAATGTTGGGGCAGCAGGAAGAGGAGGGGGAGGATGATGGTAAAATCAGGAACCTAAGATGTCTATGTGGTAAAGTCTACAGAGATGAGAAGCAGCTGACATAATTCATCATAGCGGTGCGGTCCAAATAGAGAAGATAAGAAAAGAGAGCATCTACATCAGAGGAGACATCAATGGATGTAAGGTATGTGGTGCTGTATACTCCTGTATGTTTGTCAGCGCAAAATGTCATGAAAATCTGCAATCGACCCTGACCTTCCTCCCGTGTAATCAGGCCACGCTTCCCAACCTGTTCCTGCTGCTCTAGCGTCCTGCCAGGAGCCTTTTACAGCCTTCACTCAGGACTCAGGAGCAGATGGAGGAACTTGTCGAGCACTCACTGCAGACACCAAGGGCATTTAGTGGTATGATTGGTAATTTCAGTATAGAGGTTGGACTAGATGGACCCATGTCTTTTTTTCAGCCATATTAACTGTGTTCCTATGTAATTATTTAATTACTGTATGGTGGTAATTTTTGACAATTATATATGCATATAAAATTACTTTGGGGGGGGGGGGGCATACACCTTGAGATCTTAGCAATACTCTGGCATACCGCCATTCAAACTGTATTAATGTGTTGCAATATTTCATTTGGGGCCCCACTTCAAATTGTGCCCAGGGACACATATCTGGTAATGTATTAAATTATCAATAACGTCAATTACAGACATTTAACCCCTCAAATGTCAGCTGTGCTGTGGCTGTGCACAGTGTGAGGTCGTTCTGTTCGCATCAGGTCACAGCACAGCCGACAGCAGGAGGAAGAAGAGAGAGCGCTGGAGGTAAGCAGCAGCGGCGCCCAGAGCAGGAGAGGTAAGTGTTTTTTTTATTTTATGTGATTTGAGGCTGCTGGGGGCTGATGAGAGGCATGGGGGCTGATCTGAGGTCTGAAATGGGGGGTCTTATTTATTTTGGGGCTCTTGGAGGTCTGATTGGGGGTCATTCACATTGGAGTCTGAGCTGAGGTCTGATTGGGGGTCTGATTTGAGGTCTTATTGGGGTCTTATTAACATTGGGGGTCTGATTGGGGCTGTCAGATGAGGTCTTATTAACATTGGGGGTCTGACTGCTGATCTGAGGTCTAATGAAAAATATTTTTTCTAAAACCTAGGTGTGTCTTATGGGCTGGTGCATCTTATAGTGCGAAAATCACGGTGTACAAACATGTGCAATTTTGTGGCTATAGGCTATTATTTTATCTCATATATTTGATGAATGTAAATATGCTTCAATATGTTTGTGTCCATTTGTTTTTAACAAAAAACATGTTTTTGTGAAACATTTCTTTTTTAAATAAAGATTTTAAGGTATCATCGAAAAACAGACACGTTTAACAGATATATTAACATATTGTTTTATTTTTCATCATTCACTGCAATGTGAAAAAAACGTATACCTTTTCCTATCGGCTGGGCTTTACTTACACTTAGGCCTCATGCGCACGGCCGTTGTCGGCCGTGGCCCATATGGCAGCCCGGAAACAGTGTCACATCACTTGAATGGATCCGTAATCTGGAGCTGCAGTGCGGAACGGAGGCACGGAACCCCACAGAAGCACTACGGCGTGCTTTCATGGTGTTTCTGTTCGTGCCTCCACACTTGTTCTATTTTTATGGTGTTGATGGATCACCGACCCATTCAAGTTGAATGGGTCTGGATCCATCACGGCTGCCGCACGGATGGGGCCCGTGCATTGGGGACCGCAAACTGCGGTCCCCAATGCACGGAACGGCCGCGTGCATGAAGCTTACTGAAAGCCAAATCTGCTTTTGGCACTGGTCAGCATGCAACCAGTATGCAACCTAAGAATCGATAGTGACCAGGCACCACCATTACTGAAAGACTCACAGCTCAAAGAGCCAATGCAAATTTCACAGAACAATGGGTTCCGCAACAGTCTCAACACAACAGCGTCCAGCAGTTTGCACTCTGAATTGCACAGTCTCTGGGCTCACATCTCAGGAACATGAAATGTTTCTCTGGATAACACTCACGCACCTCTCTGGTGAAAATGTCAGGTACCTGTCACATGCAAGGTTGTCAGTTCTGATATTAACTCTTGTAGATCCTATCTATTCTCCAATATATTTTCATCTGGGTCACACTCTCAGACCTACTTGACTACTTATCCCTCTCTTTCATGGTCAGTTTCGTGGTGGTTACTTGGGCTCGGACCTCCTCCCAGCCTCATACCATACACTCATTGAACAATCAACAGGCTCTGGCATGCCTTGCTTGCGCCAGCTCCCTGGGGCCTATGGCTTGCTGTCTTAGTCATACTGGCTGCACAAGCACTACATGTGGTCTCAGCCACACACTCCCTTACTTCCTGCACTGCAGTTCTCTTTATAATCTGTGGTACTACACTGCCATCTAGTGGCAGCAATTAACACTGCAAGCACATATTCAAAAATGTAAACAGTATATAGCTCAATACAACACAGTATACAGTTCTCTTTTTACAAAAAGGGGTAGACAACATGTGTAATCTGTGGTTCTTCCAAACGACAATTGCAAAAAAAAAATTTAGCTACACTTATGGCAGAGAAGAGATCATTTATAGCAAAAATATTGAGCTTTAGCTTCGGGAATCTCCTGGATCTTTCTCTAAGACGTTTTAGTAGAATAAAGTAGCTACTCATATTGTACCATACTATTCTAATGCACATTTTTCTTTACAGAGAAAATGGCTTGGGCATGTGGTGAAGATATTTGGGAAGCAGAGAGCCTGCCTAACTTTCGCGAAATCTTACTTCGCAGCAATGATAAGCCACGAAATGGGAAGATTTATGTGATGTACCATGGCACCACATTAGAAGCAGCCATTCAGATCATTCAGAATGGTTTCAAGAGATCACGTGATGGCATGTTAGGGAAAGGAGTCTATGTCAGCAGAGATATAGATAAAGCAGCACGGTATCCTTTAGAAGATCGTTGGGATCAGGTTGTACTAAAGCTAAGAGTGAATGTAGGGCGAGTAAAGATGATAGATCATCAGAACCATCCATTGCAGAAAAGATGGCATCAAGAAGGGTATGATACTGCATGGGTGCCTGAGTACTGTGGCATGGTTAGCAGTGGATTAGAAGAAGATTGTATTTGGGACCCTGAAAGGATCAAAGTTGTTGGAATTGTTAGATCCCCACCATTTTCTGTGCACAACTATCTGAAGAATCTTCTTATGAGATGTGAGGATGACGAGTGATTGCTCACTGCCAAAATACAGCACTCATCAGCAATGTCTGCCAATGCCTGAGGATACTATACCGCTATACATGCAATATATACAATAAAATTCATTTATGTTTTTATTTACTTTTATTATGTGAACATGTAAATTGGAAGGTACAAAAGGCAATAAAATACAGAGTTAAGACGTACAGTATGACAAGCGGATAGATGTGGTTACTTGCCGATGAATGGAAGAAGTCACTTTTTCAGACATCCCAACCTGCGAAAACTCATTACAGGGAGGTGCACTTCTCATTACAGGGAGGTTTTCTTTTTTTCTTTTTCACGTTAGTATTATATTCTAAAGAGTCTTGGCTTTCAGAAAAAATATATTGTTTTGGGGTTTGAACAAATTTTCAGGCCTAAAATGGATTATAACATGGGTGCAAAAAAGGAAAAAGAGTCCTTGGTAATTAAGGGGTTAACTGTAAAGTATTACATATCTTAAAGCGATTGTGTCACCGTGTTACAGCATATTTAGATGCGGACATGCACGTTCGCCGCTAGCATGTCCGCACTATATGTGTGCCATAGCGCTGCGCTTCTTTATTGACTGTAAAAAAAGATTTTAATAATATGTAAATTAGGGAGTCAAGGTGCCCAGGGGGGCGGTAGTGAAGGAGCCCAGCACCGCCTTCGTTGTATCATTCTGATCCGTGCTGACAGATAGAGCGCTGTAAGTCTCACGATGCGCGAGATCGCGCATGCCTAGTTCTGACATAGTGTTCCTTCCCTGTGCTGGCATCAGCCTCAGGGAAGGAACTGGGCATGCGCGATCTCGCGGATCGCGAGACTTACAGCGCTCTAACTGTCAGCACGGATGAGAATGATACAACGGAGGCGGTGCTGGGCTCCTTCACAGAGGGCGTGGCTGGGCACAGGAAAGGTTCGTACCGCTCCCCTGGGGCACCTTGACTCCCTAATTTACATATTAATAAAATCATTTTTTACAGTCAATGAAGAAGCGTAGCGCTATGGCACACATATAAAATCAGGAGATGTGGTGCGCTCACCGTGGGAAGGTGCAGCACGGACAGCGTCCGGATCCGGGACGCACCAAAGATACTTTTAGGAAAACGAAGAAAATGTCCAGCTTCATACACCAACTCGTTCTTTATTTCAAAGCGATAAAAACAGCGGGATACATGTAGCGACATGTATCCCGCTGTTTTTATCGCTTTGAAATAAAGAACGAGTTGGTGTATGAAGCTGGACATTTTCTTCGTTTTCCTAAAAGTATCTATGGCACACATATAGTGCGGACATGCTAGCGGCGATCTAGCCGTGCATGTCCGCATCTTTATATGCTGTAACATGGTGACAGAATCCCTTTAAACTCACCTCAACATGTCTCTTACAGTCATTTAACCCACCATGGGAAATTGAAAAATCACTGCTGCAAACAGTGCAGCGAGCTACACTTTCATTATTTTTTACCCCTATTAGACATGGGTGCACTTTAGTGTAGTCAGGGGTGAAGTGCGTTTACTTCTTTTTTTTACTTGCACCTTCTGCCATGGTGCTCAGTGATCGTCACACTCTTCTTTTGGCAAACTTTGTCTCTGTGTCTGATATCAATATCATTAATCATATGATATATATTAATGTATATTATAAAGGGATTCTCTCCTGTCACCACTCATTAGAGATCCCGCGCGTGCGTGCGCGCGCTTTGAGATCCCGCGCATGCGTGCGCTTTGAGATCCCGCGCATGCGCACAAGCTCAGCATGATGCGCCGTTGCAGACTGCTGGCATCGGCTTCTTCTTGCACTGTGCGCACGTGCGGGATCTCAAAGCGGAGTTCTTGAGGAGTCAGAGGAGCCGAGGAGAGGACACTCCTACAGGTTGCGGCCGGAAAAGTTTACTGCGAGTAAACCTTTCCGGGATATATGGATTCACATGCGGGCGTCAGGGAGCCGCTATCTAATAGCGGGAGACTCCCTGAACGCCCGGGAGACTTGGGATCCCTGCTTCTTACTGAGTGACACACACTCAGTGGGTTGTTCCCCAATTTTACGTGCCAGGGCATAGAGCTGTACAGCTTTTGCTCCTGGGAATCAAGCCCTTCCATGTAAGGCCTCTTTCACAATTGCATTGTGTGGATCCGGCGTGCACTTGCGTCGCCGGAAATGCCCGCCGGATCCGTCACAACGCAAGACAACTGAAAGAATTTGAAGACTGATCAGTCTTCAAAATGCTTTCAGTGTTACTATGGCAGCTACTAAAGTCCTGGTTGCCATAGTAAGTAGTGGGGAGCAGATACTTACAGTCCGTGCGGCTCCCGGGGCGCTCCACAATGACGTCACATGATCCATGCTCATGGGGCGCTCTGACGTCATTGTGGAGCCCCCCGGGACTCGGGAGCCGCACGGACGGTAAGTATACTTCTCCCCTGCCTCCTCACTACACTTTACCATGGCAGCCGGGACTTTAGCGTCCTGGCTGCCATGGTAACCATTCACAAAAGCTAAACGTTGGATCCGGCGATGCGCTGAAACGACATTTAGCTTTAATGCTTTTCAAAGGGCATTAATTCCGGATCCGGCGTTACGGCATTTCTTCCGGATTTTTGGACGGAGAGAAATCCGCAGCATGCTGCGGTTTTGTCAACGTCCAAAAAACGTTCACATACTGAACGGAAGACATCCTGATGCATCCTGAACTGATTTCTCTCCATTCAGAATGCATTGGGATTATCCTGATCAGTATCTTTCCTTCCTAGAGCCCCGAGGACGGAACTCTAGGACTGAAAGCAAAAACGCTGATGTGAAAGGGGCCTTAGAGATTGGCTATGCTCCACCTCTTCAAATCCTCATTTCTGTTATAGTATTACACAATGTATTTGTTTTCTCCAGAGTGTTAACTTTAAATATGTATAGTTGTGTTCACCCTTGTTTTTGCTCTAACTTATTCCAGTATCATGAAATTGATTCTGTATCCCAGGAAAGGTCAAGATCAGTTCAGTAGGGATTCGACTCTACAATCAGCTGTTTGAAGAGACCATGACCCTCATGTGAGCCCTGCATCCTCTTCAGTGTTTACCTGCACGCCATCTACCTTTTAGTTGTTCAGCCGTTCGGCTCAATCTAGTGAATAGGAGAGACAGCTTTCATTACAGTGCATCGGTGCTACAATGTAGACGATGTGCAGGTAAGCACTGCACACGATGCAGCTCTCGCACAAGTGTCGCAGCCCCTTCAAACAGCTGATCAGTGGGGCGCCAAGAGTCGGACTCCACCAATCTAACATTGATGACCTATCCAGATGATCACAAAACTGGAATACCCTTTTAAGCACTCCCAATTTCTCATGAAAATCAATACAATAGCCTGACGAAAAGCCTTGACAGGCTGCAAATCACATCACAACCACTGGGTGGCTGCACATAGACACATATAGCAAGATCCTAATCTTATCACAAAAATCATAGGTAAGGAAGACGACACATCTGTACATTGGTTGAAGGAATAGTCTGAGTTGATTCATATTTGAAGCTGTAGCAATACTATAGTTACTGTATAGTACTATATGTATTATAAAACAATCAGTGTCTGTCCTCTATAGGCATCCAGTCGTTTGAACTGTAGCATAGTGGAGGATGACACACTCATAATAAGGCCAGCCAATAAGGGGGGGCTCTGTTGTTACAAATTCTAGAATTCGGGATCTCTAGTCATTATTTTCTTGATTGCGAAAATCAGCAATTGAATAAATTTGCGATAAAAAATTGCAATATAAAAATTTGCGATCAACACTACTCCTAAAGTCAATGATATTGCAGCCTTCTCATTGGCCCACAAGCAAGAAGCAGCGAGTGATCATGGGTACTGATGAAAAAAAAATTGAGTATTCGCGATTACGAAAATATAGCGCTATATTCTAGATATTCGCGAATTCTCGAAGTGACAATATTCGCCATAACAATTCGCGATTAGAATATTTGCGATCAACACTATACAAGAAGTCATGCTACAATTATCTGATGCTGATACCTGTAAGGGTTTGGAATAAAACCCAATTTTCCAGATACAGAATAAAATACTGAACACAATAGAACATTATACGGAATCAGGACTCATTGATAGAAAGATGCATGAATACCTAAACCATTCACCAGTGACACCAGTGTTCTGTGTACTCTACAAGGTAAACCTTGATAAATCCACCTGGCTGTCCCGCTTGTGGCCTCTGTAAACTCTATCTTATCTCCCCTGGCTATAGTATTAGAAAAAATACTGACACCACTGGTGAGGGAATCCAACTCGTTCCTCCTAAACACCTTTCCTTTTTTGAATGTCATCAAAAAACTATTTGGGGGGTACTATCTCATCTTGGGGAGAGAGCACCTTAATCGGCATGAGGAATCTTATAGGCCATACATGCTCCTCTGGAATTCTGGGAAGGGATGCAAATGAGCTGTTAACAAGCTCTGCCTCAGATGACACCAGATGTAAGGCAGCTATCCTTTAAGTCAATGTTCACCACAGTCGCCATTATACACTGCCTACATAATACTGTAGCATAGCTATAGATGAACCAAATGGTACCTGTCTCCTTTTGTTTTGATGTTTACCAAAGGAAAAAACTCTGTTTTATTCATACAGTGGATATAAAAAGTCTACACACCCCTGTTAAAATGTCAGATTTCTGTGCTGTAAAAAAATGAGACAAAGATAAATCATTTCAGAACTTTTTCCACCTTTAATGTGACCTATAAACTGTACAACTCAATTGAAAAACAAACTGAAATCTCTTAGGTAGAGGGAAGAAAAAATATAAAAATAAAATAATATGGTTGCATAAGTATGCACACCCTTAAACTAATACTTTGTTGAAGCACCTTTTGATCTTATTACAGCACTCAGTCTTTTTGGGTATGAGTCTATCAGCATGGCACATTTTGAATTGGCAAGATTTGCCTACTCTTCTTTGCAAAAACACTCCAACTCTGTCCGATTGCGAGGGCATCTCCTGTGCACAGCCCTCTTCAGATCACCCCACAGATTTTCAATCGGATTCAGGTCTGGGCTCTGGCTGGGCCATTCCAAAACTTTAATCTTCTTCTGGTGAAGCCATTCCTTTGTTGATTTGGATGTATGCTTTGAGTCGTTGTCATACTGAAAGATGAAGTTCTTCTTCATGTTCAGCTTTCTAGCAGAAGCCTGAAGGTTTTGGGCCAATATTGACTGGTATTTGGAGCTGTTCATAATTCCCTCCATCTTAACTAAGGCCCCAGTTCCAGCTGAAGAAGACCAGCCACGCAGCCTGATGCTGCCACCACCATGCTTCACTGTGGGGATGGGGTTCTTCCAGTGATGTGCAGTGTGGGTTTTGTGCCAAACATATCTTTTGGAATTATGGCCAAAAAGTTCAACCTTGGTTTCATCAGACTATAACAGCTTTTCCCACATGTTTTTTGGAGACTGCAGATGTTTTTTTACACAATGTAGCCTGGCTTGGATGTTTTTCTTGGTAAGAAAAGGCTTTCGTCTTGCCCCTCTACCCCATAGCCCAGACATATGAAGAATACGGGAGATTGTTGTCACATGTACCACACAGCCAGTACTTGCCAGATATTCCTGCAGCTCCTTTAATGTTGCTGTAGGCCTCTTGGTCGCCTCCCAGACCAGTTTTCTTCTCGTCTTTTCATCAATTTTTCATCAATTTTGCAGGGACGTCCAGTTCTTGGTAATCTCACTGTTGTGCCATATTTTCTTTACTTGATGATGACTGTCTCCACTGTGTTCCATGGTAATATCTAATGCCTTGGAAATTCTTTTGTCCCCTTCTCCTGACTGAAACCTTCTAACATTGAGATCCCTCTGATGCTTTGGAAGCTCTCTGTGGACCATGGCTTTTGCTGTGGGATGCGACTAAGAAAATTTCAGGAAAGACCAACTAGAGCAGCAGAACTTTATTTGGGGTTAATCAGAGGCACTGTAAATGATGGCAGGGTATGCTGACTCCTATTTAACATGATTTTGAATGTGATTGCTTCATTCTAAACACAGCTACATTCATACATTCATAGTTATAAGAGGGTGTGCACACTTATCCAACCACATTATTTTAGTTTAGTTTTTGTTTTCTTTCCTTCACCTAAAATATTTCAGTTTGTTTTTCAATTGAGTTGTACAGTTTATAGGTCACATTAAAGGTGGAACAAGTTCTGAAATGATTTATCTTTGTCTCATTTTTTACAGCACAGAAACCTGACATTTTAACATGGTGTGTAGACTTTTTATATCCACTGTATGTAAATGAGGGCTCGCAAGTGCACAGGGGCAGCGTTCGGGCTTTAAGTGCCCAGGCTCTTAGTACATCCAGTGTAGTGGAAGAGATCCCGCCGGTGCATGCACACTGCGTGGAGAAATGCTGCTGGCCACAATGGTCATCACAGTGCGCAGCACGGGGCACACACATTCATGTGCATGAGCCCTGACTGAAGTCACCAGATCAGTAACTTTCTGAGCAGCTCTTGGTAAGCATCCATATGCCTAGGACAAAGGGGTCAGTACCAAATAGTTCAAAGTCTACAGTCCAGTCTATAGAGAAGTAAGGGCCCCAAAGCAAGGATCAAATCAGGCCCTCCACAGGACAGAAGGATTTCCGCCTGAACCCTTTTCAGTGACCCATGGGCAATTTTTCCACTGCCTCATTTGCTAAAAGTTGTTCTTTTAGAGGGTGGAGTCCTGACCAAGTTTTCAGCCCCAGTAGCAGAGGAGATGATCCCAACTAAGACTGGGCTCCCTCTTGCCCTGGGCCCCATAGCAGTTGCATCATCTGCCACTATGGTAGTTACGCCCCTGGTCCAGCCCAATGCTGACCAACCACAGAAACAGAGTAAGAAGAAACACAGAATAATTTATTAACTAACTTGTGAATATAATTAGAGTCAACAGTGTTATGTGCAGTGGTTAACCTCTTAGGGTCTGGAGGCCTGGCAGCAAGAAATGTCTCAACTGCATTTTTTTCAGGGCCTTCGACTTCACTCCAGTCAATTAAAAAAAAAATTTCTAAAACTGTTCAATTTTCACTCAGGACACTGGCACAGGAAGTCTTGAAATTTTAGGTCTAATGGCCAGTGTAGCTTTTAGGGATATTCTTTATTTATTTTTACCTTATCTGCAGTGTTGCAAGGGTTAAACCCTTCTTTGACTGTGTATGCAGCTGATAGGTTGCTTCTAATGTGCTAATCAGCTTCTGCTATATATGTCGTGCTGTTTGTCTTACTCTCTGCCTGAGCAATAGATTTACTAGCTTGCTAGACCCTGCAAAGGTGCTATAATCTGGTTGTCTGGCTGTGTACTGACTTCTGCCTGATTCCCAGATTCTGACCCTCTGCCACTTGATCTGATCCAAGCAGTGGTGTAGTTAAAACTGACCGGGCCCCACAGCAAATTTTTGAATTGGACCTCCCAACCCCCAGCAACTTCTTCACAACCCTCTCCTCCAGTGCAATTCCCACTCCTGGAGCTAGTCAAGACTGTTCTTTCAGACCAGGCTCAAAAGTCACTCTGTATGTCATGTCACTGTATATGCTGTCACTGTATATAAAGTAATTGTATAATACTGTTGCAGGGGCCCTGATAATAATTTTTTTTAGTGTTCTTATCATGTGGGCCCCTTCTGAGTTCGGCTCCCACAGCAGCTTCCCCTGGTTCCACTATAGCTATGCCCCTGAACCCAAGCCTGATTTCCGTACTGACCCTGTACTGCTTACCCCCAAGTCTTGGATTCACACAAACTCTGCCTGCCCTGGCTTCGGCCTGTTACTGACTATGGGTTTTGCTGATCCATTGGTGCACTCTGTGGGTCAGCTGTGAACCCTGCTGGGACTATTTCAGGAGGTAGTGGCCTGGTGGTTTCCCTGCAGTGAAGTCCAGATCCCTGTATAGGGTGAATACCAGGGTACTGCCAGGTTTAGCCCAAAGTCAAACAGGTTGGCTGACTCAGTGATTTCACACCCCCTGAACATGTGATATCACCTATGATATATGGTGGATCTTGTGTTATCTATACAGTGGTGATATTTGTCATTGTAAGCCTGCTAGTGATGATAGCTACTTAAAAGTTACCTATACAGAACAGGAAGTCTTAACATTTTTTACCGACTTTTAAAAAATCACCAAAAATACAAAAACAAGTTTAAAGTAAAAATGAGATTTTAATAATATGTAATTTTCTTGTGTCACATTCCTTTTAAAGGAATTCTACTCTCCTGGGGCCTCCCTAGACAGGCACTTGTCAGCAGAGATGTTCCCTATTGCTGTCAGTTCACTTTACACATGGTACACATCACAAAACAACGCTCCTTCTACCCCTTCCCTGCTATTTAAGCTCTGCCCTACATTGCATCCCCTTCCCACATGTGACGTTACCCAGCCTCCCTGCACATCATGGGAATACTACCCTTAGCCCTTCTGCTCCTTCAGGCTCAGGAAATCCAGGTCCCTCTGTTCTGGGCTCTAATGCACCCAGACAAATAGGAAGAAGAGTAAGGGGATACAAGATACAGAAGACATACACACAATGAAGGGAGCATCGGGCATCAGGGGGACCACAATGGATGGACACAGAACAACATGGATGGGGAAGAATGGGTCACCTTCTTATAAGCAGCTTACTGTATGGGAAAAATGAAGCAGCCTATGCCCCTGTTCCTTTCAGTAAAGTAGGGAATGCCACCATATAGCGCCTGTCTCTATATATGTCTGAATCATTACCTGGAAACTGTGGGGATCACAGCAGTTGCAGTTGTAACAGGACCCACAGGACCCCCATCACATTTCTGATCTCATTTCTGAATTTCTTTGATATCCGGCATCCAAAGTATCATAAATCTGACACACTGGAGTAGAGGGGACAGGAGAAGAATATGTATGAGGGTGGACATCACCTACTATCAGAAAGGAGATCATTAAAGGGGTTATCTGTGTAAAGATAATGATGACCTGTCCTCAGGATAGGCTATCATTATCACATTGGCAGGGGTCTGAGTCCTGGCACCACCGCTGATCATCTGTTTCAAGGAGCTATTGCGATCACCCGAGCTCTGGTCTAATACCTGGCACCACAGCTATTTGAAGAGGCCATGGTGGCCCGGTAAGCGCCACAGCCTCCTCCTAGCTTTCCAAACACAGCGCCATACATTGTATAGTGGCTGTGCTTGGTATTGCAGCTCATCCCTATTCACTTCAATGGGGCTGAGCTGCAACTAGGTCATGTGACCGGTGTACGGTGCCGTCACATGGCTTTGGAAAAGGTTGTGGTGCTCTTCTATCAGCTGATCAGCGGGGGTCCCCGGAGACCCTCAACAATCTGATACTGATAATCTAGCTATTACCACAGAGCAATTGCATACATAGAACTGCACAAAAAGCACAATGTGGGATGAAGGCCCCTTCCATCTGTCAAACACCTTAGATGCTGTGGTCACCATTGTGAAGTGGATGACTCCAATCAGAGATGATGTAACTGAAGTGTAATCTCTGGCTGCTAGAGCTGCATTGATGGATCACTTTAAGGGGTTGTACAGTCAAAGTCACATACTTATGCTCGGGATAGGTCATCAATATCAGGTCGGTGGGGTCTGACTCCCCGCCGATTAGCTGTTACCTGCGCATGGTCTTGCTTATAGAGGTGGCACAGTGTAATTACAACTGCCAGTACTGTTCACTTCCATGGCACCAGCAGTTGTAATTGTGCCACTTCTAGAAGAGAGACGATGCACAGGTCATTCTGAAGTGGAAGCAGTGCTCAGACAGCTGATCGGTGGGGGTGCCTGAAGTCAGCCCCCCCCCCCCCTACCTATCTGATAGTGATGACCTACCTATCCTGAGGGTAGGTCATCAATATATTTGATTACACAACCCCTTTAAGAAACTCAGCAATGTTACTAAGAGGAGGTGGACGGGCTCTGGTTGGCAAGCTTGAGGAGAAGCCGTGCTGGGGGGCCCAAGCTGAACTTTTGCACAACCGACAACAAAAAACTGTATTTTCTTTAAGACACAACATATTCAATGTAGTAAGGGGTTAAAAGGCATACATATTTCTGCTGGGAGCGTCTCTTAGCTTTCGATTTGTGAAAAGTACGTAAGAGAAAAGGGCATGACTATGTTGGGTGTGAGCTAGCTATAATCATGACTCATTTGGTACGAAAGTGAAAGTATCGCCCTCTGTTCTGCTCGAGGTCCGTGAAGCAGGCCGGGTAAGTCCAATGTTGTGACTTGTGATTTTCTTTTCTTTTTTATAAAAGTCTTTATTGAGGATTTTAAACATTTTGTATAAGTAAGAGCCGACAGAGAACATGGCAAAGTGAACCAGTAAAGTGTGAATCAGAGTACAACTATAGGGAGAGACAATTAGCAGGAACTAACAGTGCATAACGTCCGGGCCTAATGTGTGGTCGTTCAAAAATGGTCATTACGGCCAACTAAGGAGGCACAGTGAAAACACGGATAACCAGCAAATGTGAGGAAGAGGGGAAGCAGATGAAAGACAAACTTAGGAGGGGGGCCTTCCGTCAGATGGCAGGGTGTCTTGGTATTTTCTTTATTGGGGAGACGGAACTATAAATGAAGAAAAAAAAAAACAATCCTGCCATCTTCTGATCATAGACTTTTATGTACGTAAATCTATATTTGTCTTGAGTGTCAGAACTGGGCTCGAGTTCCAGTTCGACTTCGAGGATACTGAATGTGAGACTCCTTACACCTATGAGGAGAAATAGTACCCCCCTGGATACTGACACAAATGTCACGTGTTCGATTGTCCCACTGAAAAATTCCATATAGTCAGGGAAGGGATACACTCTCTGGGTAACAGGGGTTAGAGTGCACCCCTCCATCTGTGAGTTTCAACGTGATAGCTGGATGATAGATGCCGATTGCAGAATCGTTCAGCTGATTCAACCTGTAACATGCACACTTGGCTCTGCTAAGTATACATTTTATATCTGTGTGCATGTACATGTGGGTGTTTCAGTCATGCAGCAATATCAACCCCTCAGACACATCAGTCACTTGGCGTAGAAGCACAGGCGTAGGAAGCGGGGGACGAATCCCCCCCAGGAAATAATGCGGGGGGGACAGGTATGTAAAAATCCCCCCCAGCGGCAGCGCAATGTGTGCGGCGGTGGCGGGGCACAGGGAGATGAACGCTTCCATTGTGGAAGCGTTCATCTCCACAGTTATCTGTATCGCCGTCCCCAGGACAGCAATACAGATGGCTGTGCTGCGGAGCAGGAGAGGGAGAGGTGTCTCCCTTCCCTGCTCCTCTGATAGGCTGCCGGCACTAGGCCGGCAGCCTATCAGATGTTGGTACAGGCGGCGCGATGACGTCATCGTGCAGCGTACTCAAGTTAGGGTTAATAGTGTTTCTGAATGTTGTAGTGCAATGATGACCACTAACCTGAGACGGCTGACTCTCTGCAAGCGCAGGTAGTGATTGGTAATGTTCGTGACGCCAGTGCCAAGTAACGGTGGCACGCCGTTTGCTGATAGCAGGAATAACTGAGGAACCATGTGATGATAAAACAACCTTGAACTTTACTGAAGCTTTGATGGTAATCATACACATAAATGGCTGGAAGCACAGTTCCTTAATACATTGAAGTGCAGAGTAGTTTCAGATGAATAGATCACAGATGATTATAGATTGCAACTCCCCTTAGATCAAGCAAGTCTAATACTGCACAGGGATTTGACTCTCCACTATTCCTCAGGAACTCTTCAGTTCTTCTGACCTGACTATTCCTGGGTTACTTTATAATCCAAGGCCCAAATACCTCTTAGTCGGCTTCTATCCTTGGTTCTTTACACTTGGAGGATTTCCCTTGCTACCTGCTGAGGACATGAAAGGGGTCCCACACAGACTACTCGGTCTGCACACACTTCACAGATAACTGTCTGCACTGAACTACCTCTACTATGCTTGGGCCTACCTATATATAGTGGGGCGTACTATCTCCCTCTAGTGGCTGTAGTAGACACTACCCCTGCAGGCCTGTACAAGGAAATAAATTAAAGGTACATACACATAATAAACCTTTTGCAGTGTCGGGTATTAACACCCGTATGCTGCATACCCCCTTGCTTTGAAATGAGTACGGCCTCGTACTCTAGTGGGGTGTCCCTTCTACACAACAATAGGCATAAAGATACACGTGAAACAATATAGAACATGAATAAGACATAGCATATCAATGGAAGGGAAACAGGGCGACGTTCTCTTCTCATCAGGAAACCATATGGAACAGGGGCGCTGACCTGGCTCAGCGTGTTCAAGTATAAAACCAGGATAGTCCATGACAAGTATATAAGTCCATAACAGAATAGAATCAAACGGAATGCAATATAATAGTGCATGGAGGCTCGCACTAGGGAGTCCATTCTGAGCACAAAGTTTACTTAACTGATAACTTACACAGGAGTTTCCAGGGGGCGATGCCACCAGCATAGTCAAAGTCTCCCAAACGGGCTGGCGGGCGCCCCTTGGTTACCCGGGTGGATCTCCTTAGAATGGGAGTCTCTTCCTCCCATGGCAACGGGATTGGAGGAAGAACAGAAGGAGCAGAAGGAGCAGGAGGGTCTCCCTCAGTGGGACCCTCGTCACTGGTACCCTGATTCGGCTCCTCTGGAGATGAAAGGCCGGTGGGTGCTGGAGCAGGCACCAACAAGTTTAACCAGGGTGTGAGGAACCAATGGAGTGGTTCAGCATCATTTAATAGATCTGCCACAGCCTGCATAGGCTCCACAGGCTGAGCAGAAAGTCCTGGCACAGGAGACTGGGGTCCGGAGTCTCCAGCAATGGGCTCCTTTGTCATGCAGAGTTTTAGGCGGTTTCTGTGAACAATTTGGGAACCCTTACCCTCTCTGGTGATCTCATAGGTATGGGTTCCAGCATTGGGGATGGCAGATACAACATAGGGAGCCCGCTCCCATTTGCTGTCCAGCTTACTGGTGCGGTGGTTATTTTTTAACCATACAACATCCCCCACGGCAAGAGGCTCTGCATCGGCTGCCAGATCATAGTCCCTTTGTTGCCGTTCTCGGGCACTTTCCATACGCTCCTGGACAATCTCTTTAGCATTGAACAGGCGCCTTTGGTGTTTGATTACCCAGTCAGTTTTAGGCAGGGGATTTATGGTGTCAGGCACTTGTACATCCAGGGAATGATCCGCAGGCAATTTACCCTGACGCCCAAACATCAGGTAAAAGGGAGTGTAACCGGTGGAACAATGAATGGTATTAT
This sequence comes from Bufotes viridis, assembly GCA_033119425.1. NCBI lineage: Eukaryota > Metazoa > Chordata > Amphibia > Anura > Bufonidae > Bufotes > Bufotes viridis. Next base: position 547,695,916 of record CM065590.1, on the reverse strand, counting down.
TGTAAGTATACATGAGCTGTGGTAGCAGGTTAGGCCAATCTCCTCTGGTCTCAGGAGGCACGGCTCTCAGCATTTCGATCAAGGTCTGATTCATCTTTTCACAGAGTCCATTACCTTGTGGATGATAGGCCGTGGTCCGGACCTTGTGGCAGTTGTGTAATCGGCACAGCTCCTGGAACAGATGAGACTCAAAGGCGGGTCCCTGGTCGGTGAGGATCTTTTCTGGACAACCGTAGGGCAGGAGGAAGTGTTTCCAGAACAACTCAGCTGTCGTCTTGGCTGTCAGGTCGTCTCACAGGCACTGCTACGACAAACTTGGTGAAGTGATCAATAATAGTCATAGCATAGGTATACCCTGAGCGACTGGGCTCCAACTTTACATGATCAATAGCAACAAGTTCAAGAGGGGCGGTACTTACAATGGGATGCAGCGGTGCTCTCTGGTCATGGTGTTCACCTCTCTTCAGGGCACAGGCTGTACATTCCCGACACCACCTCTCAATGTCCTCTCTCATTCCGACCCAATAGAACCGCCTACGGACAGTGGCCTCAGTCTTTTGAACCCCAAAATGTCCAGACCTGTCATGATACATTTCCAAAACCATACCTGCATCTCGACGTGGGATGAGGATCTGGTGCACTCTGTCATTTGATACAGGATCCAGGCTTCTTCGCAGCAATAGGCCTTTTGAAGGAAAAGTTGTTGACGCTGCCTCCACAATTTGGTTAGTTCTGGGTCTGCGGTCTTTCGTCGAATTCTTTCAGGGGCTCTGCCACTGGTGAGGAAGTCCAGCAGTTCACCGAGAACTCTACTCTCTGATTGCAACTTAATCCACTTTTCCTCTCTGGGTTCAGGCTTGTTAGAGGATGGAAGATCAGTGGCTCTGTTATTGGCAGCTTGAGCCTGGTCCTGTCGAGCAAACCTGTTATAAAATGCTGGCATTTCTACATCCTCCCAGGCATCCCGCATGTCATCAGGTGCTATTTCAGTGGGGAGCCTTGACAGGGCATCAGCATTATCATTTGAGCGGCCAGCCCGGTACTTTACAGTGAAATCGTAATTAGCAAGGCGGGAAGCCCATCTCTGTTCTAAGGCCCCCAGTTTAGCAGTATTCAGGTGGGCTAGAGGGTTATTATCAGTGAATGCAATAAATGGAGTAGCAGCCAGATAGTCCTTGAACTTTTCCGTTACCGCCCACACTAAGGCCAGAAACTCCAATTTGAAAGAGCTGTAGTTCTGATCATTCTTTTCAGCTCCCTTTAAGGACCGGCTAGCGTAAGCTATCACTCTCTCTTTTCCCTCTTGCACTTGAGCCAGCACTGCTCCCAGGCCTTTCTTACTGGCATCCGTGTAAAGGTGAAATGGCTTACTGTAGTCTGGGTACCCCAGCACAGGAGGCTCCGTCAACTTTTTTTTTAACAATTGGAATGCGATCTCTCTCTCTTCATTCCATTCAATGGGGACAGGAGCCTTTGGGCTCTTTTTTGGTTGCCCCCTCAGGAGTTCCTGGATTGGATCCGCTATTTGCGCAAAGTGGGAGATAAAGCGCCGGTAATAGCCAGCAAAGCTAAGGAAACTCCTCACCTCTTTTACGGTGGTAGGGACCGGCCAATTTCGGACAGCAGCCAACTTATCAGGATCAGGCTGGACCCCCTCTGCGCTTACATATCCCAGGTATTTCACAGCAGGTTTAAGCAGGTGACATTTGGACGGTTTAATTTTGAGGCCATATTTAATAAGGATTTCAAACACCTCAGCTAAGTGCTTTAAATGGTCCTCATAAGTTTTAGAATAGATGATAACGTCATCCAGATACAACAGCACCGTCTCAAAGTTCTTGTGGCCTAAACACCGCTCCATTAGCCTTTGGAAAGTCCCGGGAGCATTGCACAGTCCGAACGGCATACAGTTAAATTCGAACAGACCCATAGGAGTGGTAAAAGCAGTCTTTTCTCTATCCTCAGGGGCCATGGGCACTTGCCAGTACCCGCTGGTTAAGTCTAATGTGGAGAAATAGGCTGAGGAGCCTAGAGCAGTTAGAGACTCTTCAATACGTGGCAATGGATAGGCATCTTTGTGAGTTATCTGATTTATCTTTCTGTAATCTACACAAAAGCGGATGCCGCCATCTTTCTTTTACCAGAACCAGGGGTGCAGCCCAGGGACTACGGCTGTCCCGGATTATGTTTGAGTCTTTCATTTCTTGGATCATCTCCTTAACAGTTTGGTATGAAGTAGGTGGTATGGGTCTATACCTCTCTTTGATGGGAGGATGAGAGCCAGTGGGTATGGTGTGTTGAATGACACTGACCTCTCCATAGTCCGTTGCATGTTTACTGAAGGCCTGATGGTGTTTCTTTACCAGATTCAGAATTCCCTCTAGTTGATGTTGGGGGTAGCTTCGTCCCCGACATGGAGTTCCTCCCACCAGGGCACTTGTGAATCGCTCACAGGAAGATGTCCTCGAGCGGCAGCTGGCGGCTTCTCGGTGACAGGCAGGCGGATGACATCCTGGAAGAATACCTGTGAAAGCTGGGCAACAGGGCAGTGCTTAGTAAGCGCAACAGGATGATCACTGAGGTTAATCAGACGGACAGGTACTTTACCTTGGGAGACGGTCACCAGGCACTTGGCAGCTCTCACATAAGGATAGTTCTCCATCTGGATAGGCTCCACCAGGGCTGGATAGTCTTGGCCCTGGACTCCAAGAACGGCACGACACCACAGGAGAGTTTGAGAGTTTGGGGGCAGAGTCACCGGCCTATTATCACGGATCCTGGCGGTACAGATCTCCCCTTTCTCATTAGCAAACCTCTGCTGAGCACACAGTACACTGATAGTCTTTTGGATGGCTTTCTTGGATGCAGAGGGAGCAGTAGGCAGAGTCTGGTGCAGCGCTTCAAGCACCTCAGGGTAACAGTTTTTAAAGACATTGGTTCCTACAATTACAGGATGACCCCCTCTATCTCCTGCCTGTACCACTATCACACCTTGTTGAGGCAAAGTAGCTTCTCCCACCTGGAGAGTGGGCTCCCAGTATCCATGAACTTTCACTGGCTTGCCATTACTTGCGATGATCTCCAGCCAGGACTCAGGTGGCTGGGTTAGTAGGCTGGAGTCCCAGTATTTTTCAAAGGTAGGCTGCTGGATAGTTGTAACTTGAGACCCAGTGTCCAACAAAGCTTCAAAAGGGATCCCATTGATTTTGACACTTATTTTAGGACGGGACCCTACATACCGGGGCATCCAGCTTGGGTCTTTTGGACCTATTGTTCTACCTCCCGAGGGCGGTCCTCAGCCTCGAGGGTGGCCCGTTTAACTGCCAGCATGTAGATTCTGTGTGGCCCAACTTTTTACAATAACTACAGACAGGCCGCTTGCGGTCCTTAAACCGGTCACTTATACGTCTCCCGGGATCTCTGGGGTGGAACTCCTGATAGGCAGGAGGAAACGGCTTTGGAGGTAGAAGCAATTCCTCTTCTAACATTACTGGTTTCTCCCACTCCTCTAATTTCCTGCACACTTTTTCCAGGCTTTTAGTGAGATGATTAACCTGTTCCACTAACATAGCAACAGTATCAGAGGTTGGAGCCTGAGCTGCTTGGCTGGCCCCGGACTGGTTAATAGTAGGCAGCTTAGGTTTACAAGCTAGGGGCTCAGACGGGGCCACTGGTTCTGCAGGCAGGGTTTGACCCAAAATACTAATGGCCAGTTCTTTAAAGTCCAGAAAGGTGCTACTAGGATGTTGGGCAGACAACATTTTCAATTGGGCTTTTAACTGTTCGTTGTATATCCCTGCAATGAACTGTTCCCTCAGGGTCTGGTCTTGGGTATCAGCCTCCCTGGGATCTATCTGAACAACAGCCCCCAAAGCTTCCTGGAGAGATAGAGCAAAATCACGGAGAGACTCACCAGGTTTCTGTTTCTTCCCAAAGAAGCGCATCTTTACTTCGGACGCGGTCCGTACTTCAAAAGTGGTTCTGAGGCGGCTAAAAATTTGGTCCATGGTGCTCCTCTCAGAGTTAGGCCAGGACATGACTTCTCTGCGGGCTGCCCCTTCTAGCTGGGCTAACAGTATCTCCATCTGCTGTTCTGCATTAACAGGGTATAGTTTGAACAACGCCATCATTTTGTCCTTAAAGTCTTTCAAAGTATGAGGCTCTCCTGTATAGCGGGGAAACCATGGGGCCCCGAAATAATATGGCATCGTCAGCGGCATCAGGCTGGTGGCTGTGGTACCGCCTGTGGCCACAGGCTCCCTGGGGGCAGGCTGCTCGTTTATCTCTGGATCCGACATGGTGGCGCAGCTTGAACAAGTATTGAATTGACTGGGGGGGGTGTTGCTAGGAGCAACAGTCTGGCTGGTGCGGTCCCTTTAAGATAGCAGCGTGCAGGCCTGATGCCACGCTGGTAGGTACTGACCAGCGGGTTTAGTCTTTTGTTAAGGTCCGGGGACTCCCTCAGGGTCTCGGTTATCAATGTGAACCTCTCCGGTACTGATGTCACTAGTCCCCAGGAGTTTTTACTTACTCCGGTGTAGCGCAGTCCAAGTCTGGCGAGATCTCGGGCGCCACGCCCGCGCGATGAGGTGCAGGGTTCAAAGGCTGGGCCGCGGCGGTGCGTAGAGGCGACGTCCTTCCACTGAACACAGGCAAGTGGGCGGGGCGGAGCTTCCCGCTCTTCAGGGGGTGGCACCCTGTACACTCCTCTGATGGTGCAGCAAATTTCAGTCCATGAGGTGGGCGGCCATCTTGGGTGCCATTCACCGACAGCAAGCAGGATTGTAAAAAGTTCCCAAAAATCACTTTCAAGTACACAGTTCTTTTCTTTAGGATGGTGCAACACTGGACAGCGCCTCCGGTCCACTTTAGGCTCACTTTTCTGGCCCAACAATGCAAATAAAGTCCCAAAAGTCACTCTGGTCACAGGGCAAACTGGATGAGGCACAAAGTTCACGCTTCTTGCACTAATAAGCGTGCGGATCCTGTTCGTGACGCCAAAAGAGAGGTGTAGCGTACTCAAGTTAGGGTTAATAGTGTTCCTGAATGTTGTAGTGCAATGGTGACCACTAACCTGAGACGGCTGACTCTCTGCAAGCGCAGGTAGTGATTGGTAATGTTCGTGACGCCAGTGCCAAGTAACGGTGGCACGCCGTTTGCTGATAGCAGGAATAACTGAGGAACCACGTGATGATAAAACAACCTTGAACTTTACTGAAGCTTTGATGGTAATCATACACATAAATGGCCGGAAACGCAGTTCCTTAATACAATGAAGTGCAGAGTAGTTTCAGATGAATAGATCACAGATGAATATAGATGGCAACTCCTCCTAGATCAAGCAGGCCTAAATCTGCACAGGGATTTGACTCTCCGCTATTCCTCAGGAACTCTTCAGTTCTTCTGACCTGTCTATTCCTGGGTTACTTTATAATCCAAGGCCCAAATACCTCTTAGTCGGCTTCAATCCTTGGTTCTTTACACTTGGAGGATTTCCCTTGCTACCTGCTGAGGACATGAAAGGAGTCCCACACAGACTACTCTGTCTGCACACACTTCACAGATAACTGTCTGCACTGAACTAACTCTACTCTGCTTGGGCCTACCTATATATAGTGGGGCGTACTATCTCCCTCTAGTGGCTGTAGTAGACACTACCCCTGCAGGCCTGTACAAGGAAATAAATTAAAGGTACATACACATAATAAACCTTTGCAGTGTCGGGTATTAACACCCGTATGCTGCAATCGCGCCGTCTGTGAGCCATGCAGCATGGGACACAGGCCGGAAGAGGCCTGCATCACATCGCTGTGACGGATGGAGGTAAGTATAAGTGTCTTGTTTTGTGTGTGTCTGTGTGTGTGTGTTTTTTTTAAACTGGACCCACTGGCCCATAAGGGAGGGGGGGGGGCTGGGGAGAGAGATTTTTGGCACTTGGGGGGGCGGAAAAATATGTGGGCGTGGCTTGAGGGTGGGCGGGGACACGGGCCCCATAAGTGCTGTCCCCCCAAGATTTTTGGGGCTTCCTACGCCCATGCATAGAAGTATTATATTCTATTATCCACAAACTTCCCCCCATGGCACCCTAGGCGGTTGCCTACTTTGCCTCACCCTGCACACTGAATTTGACTTTCATGTTAGTATAGGGAATCATATGAGGATTCTTGATATTGCCTGAGAACTTATGTATTTCTCCTAAGCAGGCGTGTGCCATGTCGGTGTGACCGCCACCTATAAGAAGTGGTATTTACTTCCTTGAGAAATAGGTGTGCTAATGGTTGTTTGTCATTATGGTGTACAGTAGTGTAGCTGTAGACACAGCCTTTCTATTATGGTGGGACTCGACAGCCTTCTTCTGTTTATGTCGGCAGATGATTGGCTATAAGGATATAAATCTTCCCAATATTGGATGAAGTATACCTGTAGGCTCATTTATATTATTATTCTAGAATATATTGCGAAGAATTCATTGCCCACTGTGATTTCTTCATCAGGCATCAGTCATAAGAGAAATCCTTCCCATATCATTAACAAAAATCAATGGTAGCAGGAGCTTTAATCCAATAGAAATAAATGATATCTTGGGGGAATACTATGAAACTATATGGGGGGAACCTATAGGTCTGGAAAGGTGACAAGCCTTCTTAGAGAAGGTTAACCTATTAAAAAGAGAGATCCCAGCTAGAAGACCTCAGCGCTGTGGTTACTACATTAAAGATCCATAGGGTTATTTGTTGCCTGCCCCAGGTATTGTGGAGATCTTGTACAAAAGTATTTGTGCCTGTCTGCCAACGACAAGGTGATCTCTTTAGGACAGGAACCCACACTAAATACTACCTCCTCTGGTGCCATACTGGCCATTAAGTTCAGGGAATGCAGGTTACACATGCATGCTGAGCCCTCTCTGTATTATACCTATTTTGGTGTCACAATGGCCTCCATTAAATTCAGGAATGCAGGTTCCACATGTACAAGTATAAAGCTGTAGCCTGCTCTCCCTGTATTTATTGGAGGCCATTTAGCACCAGGAGAGATGGAATACCGAGTGGGCTCAGCATGCATGTGGAACCTGAATTTCATGAATCCTGATTATTATAGCGAGGATTTACATATAAAAACTGATAACATAGTAATATAGTAACATAGTATTTAAAGGGGTATTCCCATCACAGACAATGGGGGCATATCATTAGAATATGCCCCCATTGTTACATAGATGTGGGTCCCACCTCTGAGAATGAAGCAGGGAAGGTGGTGGAGGGCGCACTGCGCATAGGGAGCTGCCCTCCATTCATTTCTAAGGGGTCGCTGAAAATAGCCACACTGGCTCGGCTATTTCCATCTGCCCCATAGAAATTAATGGGAGCGGTGGCCGGGCAAGCGCGGTGAGCTCCCATTTACTTGTATGGGGAGAGCGCTTGACGGTGGCAGCCACCACTCTCCCCACTCCATTCTCAGCGTAGGTGCGGGTCCCACCTATCAGACACTGGGACATATCCTAGTGATACGCCCCCATTGTCTGTGAAAGGAATACCCCTTTTAAGGCTGAGACATCCGTCTATCCAGGTCAGTCTGTTATCCTGCAAAGTTGATCCAGAAGAAAGGCAAAAATCTGCCTAAGTAAAAAAAAATCCAATCAGGCAATCAGAATAACTCCCTGGATCAACGACCCCTCCCTAGTAGCTGTAGCCTGTAATATTATTACACTCCAGAAATACATCCAGTCTACTCTTGAATTCCTTTATTGTACTCACCATCACCACCTCCTCAGGCAGAAAGTTCCATAGTCTCACTGCTCTTACTGTAAAGAATCCTCTTATATGTTTGTGTACAAACCTTCTTTCCTCCAGACGCAGAGGATGTCCCCTCATCACAGTCACAGTCCTGGGGATAAATAGATGATGGGACAGATCTCTGTACTGACCCCTGATATATTTATATCTTTTTTCTAAAGTGAATACGGTAACCCTAATTTTGATAACCTTTCAGGGTGCTGTAGTTGCCCCATTCCAGTTATTACTTTAGTTGCCCCTTGAATGACACAGTAATTACATAATGGAATATAACAGCACAAAAGAAAAAGGTTAGGCTACATGCACACGACCGTTGCCTGCCTCCGCGTCCGCTCCTCCTTGAAATTTTGCGTCCGTCAAAAAAAACGGATGACGGACCGTTTTTTTTGACGGATCCGATGTTTATGGCAGATCCAATGTAAAAATGCCTATCCTTGTCCGCAAACGTGAAAAAAATAGGACATGCACTATTTTTTTGACGGAATGAAAACACGGATCACGGATGCGGAACAAAAACGGTTGACCATCCGCATTTTTTGACGGACCCATTGAAATGAATGGGGAAGCATCCTATCCGTGAAAAAAAATGGAACGGACACGGAAACAAACAACGGTCGTGTGCATGGGGCCTTAACGAGCGTATGCAATAGTCACTGCTTCAAGCCATGGAATCATACAAGTTACATTTCATAAAAGAAGTCAACATGACCACATCTATTACAACGAGCCCTAGCTACTCCCGGCTATCCTTCATGACGGTCAGGCAGGTTTTCTGCTGGTAGCTTTGGTCTCACATCTGCATTCAAAATATACCACTGGCAGGCGGAGTATACTGCACATTCAGGTGTTTCAACCCTTAGCTCGGTACTGTTACATAAATTAAATGAGCACTTGCCTTCGATACAAGTTTATAGTGGTCGATGTAATAGTCATGCGGGATAGCCAGGAGCTTAGGTAAGTCTGAGCCGCGGTAGGGCCCTTGTAGGGGAGGGACCCCCACCAAATTCTTTTAGGGTGATATAATAAGTCCAATGTGATGCACAAGAGGAGGAAAACCACGTCTGCCTTACCCTCAGATAATGTTGCCCTGGAATGATGTTATTTTTTCATATATGGCTATTTTATCTATTCTATGTTTTAACCTTGGAGATTATAAGATTTGAGGTTAACCATTTGGCTACTATATGTAGGCGTGCTGTTAAGAGGACGGCCTGTTCTAACTTAAAAGTGTTTAAAACTAATGACCTGTCCTCTGGATAGCTCATTAGTATCAGATCAGTGGGGGTCTAACACCCCGGACCCCCGCCGATCAGCTGTTTGAGAAGGCACGGGTGCTCCTCTGAGCGCGCAGCCTTCTCCACGCTCACCAATCACAGGGCCGTACATTGTATAGCGGTTGTACTTGGTATCGCAGCTCAGCCCCATTCACTTCTAAGGGGCTTAGCTGCTTCTTGGCCATGTGACTGATGAACGTGTCGCCACTGGCCTAGGGAAAGCTGTGAGCGCCTGTGCTTTCTCAAACAGCTGATTGGCAGGGGTCCTGGGTGTGGGATTACCACTGATCACATACTGATGACCTATCCTAAAGAAGTTCACGAAGTGGAATTCGATCTGAATTTCAGGAAAAATTTGATTCGTCCCTCAGTTGAATATCATTGCACTTCGTGGTAACGAACCGTATTTTTTCTAAAATGGCTGCTGCGCATGTTAGGCTACTTTCACAGTAGCGTTTCTATTTTCCGGTATTGAGATCCGTCATAGGGTCTCAATACCGGAAAAAAAAAACGCTTCCATTTTGTCCCCATTCATTGTCAATGGGGACAAAACGTAACTGGACAGAACGGAATGCTCCAAAATGCAATCTGTTCCGTTTGGTTCCGTTCTCATACCGGAGAGCAAACCGTCAAGGGATGCAGGGCAAGACGGATCAGTCATGGCCCACAATGCAAGTCAATGGGGACGGATCCGTTTTCTCTGACACAATACAAAATGGACCCATCCCTCATTGACTTGCATTGTGGGTCATGACGGATCCGTCTTGGGTATGTTAAAGATAATACAACCGGATCCGTTCAAAACAGATGTAGACGGTTGTATTATCAGTATCAGAAGCGTTTTTGCTGCTCAACCCTGCCGGATCCAGCAAAAACGATGGTGTGAAAGTAGCCTTAGAAAGAGGAAGTAAGAAGTCCAGGAACGAGGGAGCACCCATAATGCCATGCAGACAGCCTCTGTCATGTCACAGCCCTATAAATAGCCTCCGCCATCTTGGTCTCCGTAATTTTCCAGTGTACTTAGAGCAGGGAGAGACGTGACAGGCGCTAGGGACAGTGGTAGGAAAGACTTCATTGTGCTGAAAAAAACATTTAGAAGTTCAGGGAAAGATTAGTCAAGGTGTAGGGAAAGGATAGGGAGGCATCATCTACACTATAAAAGGAGAACAGGGTGCAATAGGAGAGTGTACAGCCTGGGTAATAGGAGCGATTCTATTACACTAGGCTGCACTAATTGGGAATACAAAGTGCTCTAATACTACTGCTTTTAGGTTGTTTGCATTCTTTGATAAATCAGTAATTCCAGTAATCCTTGCTTCTGTTATTGGGGTGAAAGTGCGGTCTTATACTACAGAATTTAGGGTGCTCGAGTGCTATTACACATAAATATATCCATTAATCCCTAATTGCGGAATTGGTGTGAAATTGCGGCCTGATACAACAAGTTTTGGGGTGTTATATTTTTCTGTATATAAGTACATCCATTCATCCTTGATTCTGGGGTGAAATTGCAGTCTGATACTACAGATTATGGTTTCTTACAGATTTGTGTTATTTGGTTAGTTTTGGCCCTGTAATTGACCAAATAAGTGAAGTGTGCAGTGATTCTAAGAGCGACGCCTGTCATCTGCATGTCATACAGACTCACAGTATTATTTCACTACCACAGCAGACTCCCTATGTGTGTTACTGTAAGGCAGAGTGTTCTACACCCCTATAAAGTTACTCACTGTTATTCTATAAGAACTTTGTTCGAAAAGCGTCAACACAACACTTGTAGGTGTATGTCCTGTACATTATTTTCTACTGCCTGAATAAAGACGAGGATTTTAGCTACCAAAGAAACGTGAGTGCTGGAACCTTTTTGTGTTGAATTGTATGCTGAGGCTGACCTGCCTGTTCCTTGCACACGGGTGATCCAAGTGAATTGGTGAGCTGGAGGTTTTTCTGTTACTTATCGGAAACTGTTACTGTCTGGGACAGAACGCACCTCAATATCCAAGATATATAACAGCTAGTATTGATGGTTCCTTCAGGACATTTCTTTAAGACATGGACTGGACAGCCAGATAAAAAAAACTGTACATGGATTGAGGACTGTGCCATGGTGTACTGAATGCAGTGTGGAGGAGTATTCATCTTAGATAACACATAAAGAGATTGATGCTTTTTATATGCCTCGGACCCCAACCAAACTGGGCAGGTTAACCTGATGTCTTAAATGCACTACCCATAAAACTGACAGATCGGGTGACAGTCTGGAGTGGTTCAGTCTTTCTGGCTACAGGCGGCCTTCATTTTGTAGAGGTACAGTGAATTTAGGAGGCAGCACTTACAAGAACACACTAGCAAGGCTGCTCCAAGAGATATCTTCTCCAACCCTGGCTTCAACCCTCACTGCCCACCATGCAGAAATCAAGACAATGCTCAACCTAGAGCATATAGAAACAGAGGGAGATAAAGAAAGAAAAGCCACACATTTTTTAGGAACTAGAGAGAGGTTATTGCAATATCTGATTACACAATAGAAATTGCCCAACCTATGTCTACATTAAGACTTACCGAATTATATCTACTAAACAGTTGGAAAGTTACAAGTTACTAGACCTAAACTGGTCGATGTGTGATATTGTTGACTATTGTATTTTTTTCTGATCCTAGAAACTGGGTGTATGTTGCAAGTGATATTGTGTAATGTGTATATCTTACTATGTTAGTCCTGATCTTTTATTGTATCCTTTTTTGTCATAAGGGGCCTGGAACCAGGATGATGTGTAAATTGTTAGGCTATGGATTCCTGACAGGCTATTTCGGCAGAGAACAGCCTGCCAGAGTTCTCTGGATCCGGCACTGTCAGATGCATCCGGAATGCCTGGCAGCCCCATTAACTATTATCTGTCCAAGCGCCGCACGCTACGGTGTGAGTCCGGCTGATTCCCGCCATTCTCTGCCGGAACTGGAGGCCGGTTCACAGTGCATAGTAGTTCATACTAGCCTAAATATGCAAAAGTGAAATACTAAGAGAGACAGAGAGAGAGAAAGAGAGGCTGATTGATGCGGGACATCAATGATGGAATGCCTGGCTGCTGATGGATGGTGACTCTTATTGTGGCCAAATGGTAGCTTGATAATAGGTCACCCAGTAATTCCTTTGCTGGCTTTAGCTCATAAGTAGGAAAACTGCCTCCATATAGCTTTATGGTCCAGTGTGTCTGACCAGCTTAGTAGTGAAAGGCTAGATTGGTGACTGATATGTGAGTATGGACCTGTGCTATAAGCAGGTTTATGTCCCATACTCAACTAGAAGCAGAATATACAATCTTTTTTGTCACTGATCCGTTGTTCCATTTTTTGTTTCCGTTGTGTTTCCGTTTCCGTTCTGTATTTCCGCAAAAAATCTCTGTATGGTTTGTGTAAGCAATCCGTTTTTTGCAGATCGCAAACCGAAAGATAAAATTTGTAATCATTACTGTAGTGTACAGTAATGTTTGTAAACAGTAAACACATGGGCAAAGTGGGCATTGATCCGCAAAAAACGGATGACATACGAATGTGTTCCGTATGCATTCCGTATTTTTTTGCTGACCCTTTGACTTAAATGGAGTGACTGAACGTTTTTTGCGCCCAATAATAGGACAAGTTCTATCACTTAGCAGAATGGATATACGGAAATACGAAAACAGAATGCATACAGAGTACATTCCGTTTGTTTTGCGGAACCATTGAAATGAATGGTTTCGCATACGGACCGCAAACGGAAACCGCAAAAACGGAACGGAAAAAAAATACCTTTGTGTGAAAGAGGCCTAAGGCAGACAGAAGGAATAAAATGGTCACGTATAAAGAAGGCATATGGTGCAGGTGTCTGTTCATAGTCCCCAGGCATATCAGCTAACTCAAAAGATTAGATCCCAGAGAACTCAAAGTTTAGATTCCATACAAGCTTGACCACTTATTCCTCATTTTTAATAAAAAGGATTGTTTATACAAAGGTTAATATTCCTTTTTTGATAAATCTGTGCAATCACTTAGGGAGCAAAGACTTTGATCCATAAACAAACCTACTTAAGGTACTTTCACACTTGTGGCAGAGTGTTCCAGTAAGCAGTTCCGTTGCCGGAACACTCTGCCGGATTCGGCAATCTGGACGTAAACTGAAATCATTTGGAGAAGGATCCGGATGTGGATCCGTCTCACTAATGCATTGCAAGAACGGATCCGTCTCTCCGCTTGTCATCCGGATAGACGGATCCGTCTTGTATTATTTTTTCAGTTTTAAGGGTCTGCGCATGCGCATACCGGAAGGACGGATCCGTCCTTCAGGTATTTCTTAATGCTGGATCCGGCACTAATACATTCCTTTGGAAATTAATGCCGGATGCGGCATTCCGGCATGTGTCCCAGCATTTTGGACGGAGATAAAACCGCAGCATGCTGCAGTATTTCTTCGGTCCAAAACGACTGACAGTGACTGAACTGATGATATCCTGAACGGATTTCTATCCATTCAGAATGCATTGGGATAAAACTGATCAGTTCTTTTCCGGTATTGAGCCCCTTTGACGGAACTCTATGCCGTAAAAGTTTGCCGCAAGTGTGACAGTAGCCTTAGATGACGGCTTTTACCATTAGCACTCTAGTTACTTCTCATGCATTCTTTCAGATTATTTTGATTCAAGCTCTCGTCTCATCGGACCATATATGACAAGAAGAAGAAGAAACCTATGAAAATTACAGACTTTTTCCCATGTTCTAAATCTTTCGCCAACACAGGTACCTACTTAACCACGTGTAAGATGTAGATGTTTTGTGACTGATGTTATCACATTAGTTGGCTCCTGGACTACATTTATTACCTATCCACAGCACAGGTGATAAATGTATGATTTCTGGGGGACTGACCGCTGCAGCCCTACGAGAACGAGGACCCCTGAGTCTTCTGTATGACTAGAGAGATTGTGGGCAGAAATCCACAACATAAATCGAAATGATATAAACTTTGCACCACAAGTTATGTGTGCATACGGTTGTGAAATTTCTATAGCGAGTGGATAAAAGTTGGTAAAATCTCATCAACTTTGTTGCTGATATGAATGATGTGGATTTTCTCTGGGTTATTCTGTTGCAGAAAATCTTCAGCATTGACACCACACGTGGCTGTACCTTTGTCTATCCCACTTGACGTTACTACGCATTCTTGAATATATAAGGGTACGGCCACGCTGTAAGATTTCTTGATGTAGTTTTAGTAGCCACCTTTATAAAACGAGAGGAAGTATAAAGGACAGTAACAAATATAACTTTTTTTAAATTCATTCCTGGTTTTGACTTCCAAAGCCACATCAATAAATGTCACCCTGTGGGCGAACGCTAAGAACAGACAATCCAGCTGTGGCACGTGGCCACTGGCTGCATGATATTGCAGGTTTTATTTCATGTATATGCAATCCTTAAGAACAATAATTAGTGTTATCAACAGGTGTGCTTGTGTATCAAAGAGTGTGATAAAGTGCTGGAAGGGATGTACTGTATATTTCACCCTCATATGCCTGAGATAACATAATCTAGAAAGCAGGATTTGTTTCAGCAAAGCATAGTTTGCTGGAGCTGTGTTATTAAGATTTTGTTGTGGGCTGAATTTTTTGGGACTGGTAGCTAGGTTTGGCAGAGGGACCTACCAGTCTACACCCTACTCCAGCACAGCTATTCCTCCTAGCCTGAAGAGATCCCAGGTGTGGCTACTGGGATTGTTACTGGGGAATAAGTAGAGGCCTCAGACAGAGTCAGAGTATGCTGGCTTTGAGACAATGTGGCTTGGCTCAGTCTGATCCTCCTGACCTGCTGAAGGCATAGGTGAAATAGAGAAGTCCTCTGTATAGTTAGCGCTCAGACGGGCAGGTGTTTATTTGGTGCTTTTGTGTGTAAGGCATTATCTTTAGTGGCTACACCCAAGTAATGGTTAACTTGGATGCACTGAATTGTGCTGTGCTAAATGAAAAATAAAGCACTATTTGGATGTTTAACCCCCGAAGTCTGAGTGTCTGTTATTACCAATCCCACAAGTACACGATCCCTACAACTAACTGGAGTGTCAGAACCATAAAATTAACTGGTTACTACAACTTATTCACTATCTAGTGGATAGGAAATAACTAACTGATTAGTGAGGGTCCCATTCATAAGTCATAATAGAGCAACTGTTCGAGCATGTGCCAAGAGCCTGCAGTTCTATATTGAATGAATAGAGCAGCAGGGCACATGCTTGACCTACCAAACCATTAGGAATGGGGAACAAGACCCTTTTCTTGGGATTAGAGGAAGATAGTAACTCAGCATGACATTACATGGCCTTTTTATTGTATCTCATAGGAAAAGAGAAGCCCGTCTCCACTCCAGCCATCGACAACACACAACAGGAGGAAAATATGTCTCTCAGTAGATCAATAACAATCCAAACACCCAAGAAAAAAAGGAAAAGGTTTTCCGACCCTGAGAACCAAAAACTTGTAGATATAGTCCTAGCAAACATCCAGCAACTATTTGGGGCTACATCACTAAACGCCGCTGGCAAGGCAGCGGTCTGGGATAAGGTGAAGAAGGAGGTGAACAAAGTAGGAGGCATGAAGCGTACAGCTGAAGAATGCAAGAAAAGATGGAACGACTATAAGAGGAAAGTTAAGCTAATAATTAATAACTGGAAATTGCAGCCATCTATGGGTGGTCAGATGCTGGATCTTTCAGAAATGTTGTCCAAACGACAGATGATGGTCGCTCAGTATTTTAAAATGGATGCAAGTCATGGCCAAAATATTGAAGTACATGAGGAATCTTCATCGGATAAAGGTAATTATATTATGTACTGTATAAGTACAAAACTCCATTCACATTTAAAGGAGTTTTGCAGCAGAGACATATTGATGACCTGTCCTCAGGATAGGCCATCAACATCAGATTGGCCGGCGTCTGACACCCTCCAAGCCCACCAATCAGCTGTTTTGCCAGTGCCGGAACTTCATTCGTTATGTAGTGAACACAAATGGTTACTGCAGCTCTGCACTTATTCACCATGCATCTATTTCCATGGCCAGGCTGCTTCGAAATGGATGATTTATGGGGTACAGGGTAGACTCGTTGATTAGATGAATGGAGTAGACAGTTCCTTTAAGACTAAAGTGAGACTAGAATAGCTCAAAACAACAGAATAGTTGTTTTTCAGCTAGTAGATTTTTTTTCATCTTGGATTAAATGCTCTTAAACCATTGTAGAGATGAGTGAATTGGTTCATATGAATTGATTCATTTATCAAGAGTTTTTGAACAGAGAGGGGCTGTTCCCACTGCTCAAGAGGCTCACCCTTCTCGCTTTATTGACAGGGCTGGATATCTCGCCCAGCACTGTCAATCTTGTGTCTGCGTCACTGCTCCAAGTAGTGGCACAAGCACAGAGGCTCTGCTGCTGCTCCCAGGAGTGTAGCGCTGCATGCATAGTCGCTGCTTCAGGAGCAGCAGCAGAGCCTCTCAAAGGCACGAGATTGACAAGACTAGGCGAGATGTCCGGCCACTGTCAATCAAGCCGGAGGGGTGAGCTTCTCGAGTTACTCATGAACTCTGTTTAATGAACAAATCAATTCATGTGAATGGTTTGCACATTTGTAAAACCATGCATGATGTTAATAACTATTACTTCTGTCTGCTTATGTTTTTTTCAAGGAGAATGTGTTTCTTCTAATGAGCCTTTCTTGAGCACCTCCTATACTGTTGATTCCGAAGATGAATTCCACCCCAGCCAGAATAAATCACTTTCACCTATGACTTTCTCTCCAAGTACCAGCCACCAAGATAAATACATCTCACAGTCTTATCAGGAGCCTCAGGCTTCAAGTCAACCATGGCATCCCGACAACACCGAGGCTGTAGATACATCTCTATCGCCAAACACCACCATTAACTCCCAACTACAGTTGAAGGCTCAAATAGATCAGTTAGTTGCTCAGCAAAATAATTTCTTTCAGGCAATAAAAAGCATTCAGGAGATTGTCACCACAAGTCTGAACATCCAGAAAAGTATGTACAATCTTGTGAAGGGCAGCTTTCCGGAGTTGCAGAAAACTCTTCTATCCAGTCAGAAGGATTCGAATGATCACAGCAATATCATGGAATTGAGACTGAAAAGTCTTCAAGCTAAATTGGATGAGATGAACAGCATCCTCCAAGTAAAACACCTTCAGGAAATTATCTCCACGGATGGGTCAGAGTTAGGTTCAAGTGGCACACAAGATTCAAGATCTACTCCTAGCCTTATACACAAACCAGCACCTACATGTACTCCTAAGAACAACACTCCAGCTAGAAAGAGGGCAATGGACCAGTCCACTTCATCAGCTGGTTTCATGAAAAAGAAGAAACAGATCATATTACCAATGTCAACCAAGTATTTTAATACAAAGTAAAGACCCCCATACACATAAAAGTCAGTTGAATTGACGATTTGAGAGGTACCAAACAACTCTTTTATGTGCATGGGGGCCTCCCGATAGATTCTGTAGAAGAGTATTTCAACTCCCGATCCTTTTTTTGTCAAGGCAGATAAGTCATCACCAGTGATGTCTATTGGCAGCATAGGCTACTTTCACTTTCATGTGCGGTAACAGAGACCGGCAGGCTGTTCCAGCAGGGGAACAGCATGCCGAATCCGTGCTAAGGCTAGCCCACCGTGCTGCCAGAAGACGGCTCCGGCCCCATTCACTATAATGGGGGGCGAGCCAGAGGTCTGGCCACAGCACGGCAAACATGCCGAGAGGCGGCCGGACAATAACTACAGCATTATATAAATAATACTGGATCTCCCGTTTGTTCTAATAAATCATTTTTGATACATCTCCTGGTGATAGAGTGCCTCTTTAATACAAGATTTCAAAAACTACAGCATGTTTTGACGGCACGGTGGGCTAGCGTTAACACGCATCTGGCAGGCTGTTTCCCCGCCGAAACAGCTTGCAGGACCCTGTTACCAGAAGTGTGAAAGTAGCCTTACTCTGCTCTTCTCATTGACAACACTGCATTCTCAGCCAAGCTGTTGTCCGAATGAGCATTCATCCGACACCTACCGCAGATATATGGGCATCTTTAGGCCACCTGCACACGTAGTGGATTACGCACGGTTTTTCTGCACAGATTCTTGTGCAGAAAAAAAATGCAGCATAATACAGTACCAGCAAAGTGTATGAGTTTACACAAATCTCACTTACACTTTGTTCCTTTCTCCAATGTGGAAATTGACCTGCCCTGTGGATGTAGGAATCGACACCATGTCAATTATGTTTGCGGTTCTTTTGTGCATATGTCACCCTTTTCATTGCAAGGGTGAGATCTGCAGCAAAGCCACATCAAATCCGCACCAAGAACCGCAAGTAGCACAACTTGGTTTTGAGTGCGGATTTGGTGAGGAAACGCACAGAAATTGGCATGGAAATTGGTATGGAGTTTCTGCAAAAAAGTTTCACCTAGCCCAGGGGTAGGCAACCTTTGGCTCCCAGCTGTTGTGAAACTACAACTCCCAGCATGCATAGTTGCTCTGCTCTTCTAAGAACTTACATATAAATGAATGGAGCATGCTGGGAATTGTAGTTTCACAACAGCTGGGAGCCGAAGGTTGCTGATGCCTGACCTAGCCATATCACCTAGCAGTCTGTAATGTAACCCCTTCCTGTCCTGACTGTGGCAGTAAGAGGTTAATTCACTTTTTTCATAAAAAAATAAACAAAAAGTTAATACAATTATTGGAAAATAATAAAAAATAAATATAAAGTAAAATAAAGAAAAAAAAATTAAAAGTTATAGCTATAGTTACTAGTTTTTGCAATAGTATAGCAGACACACATAGACATTTTTCCCCTTTTTCATTAATAAACAATATGAAAATATGTGTATTAGGGTACTTTCACACTAGCGCTTTTCTTTTCCGGCATAGAGTTCCGTCGTCGGGGCTCTATGCCGGAAAAAAACTGATCGGTATTATCCCCATGCATTCTGAATGGAGAGAAATCCGTTCAGTATGCACCAGGATGTCTTCAGTTCAGTATGTAAACGTTTTTTAGATGGGGAAAATACCGCAGCATGCTGCAGTATTATCTCCGTCTAAAATTCCGGAACACATGACGGAATGCCGGATCTGGCATTAATTCCCATTGACTTGTGATAGTGCCGGATCCGGCATTACGTATACTGCAACGAGGGATCCGTCCTTCCGGTCTGCGCATGCGCAGACCTTTAAAACTGTAAAAAAAACACATTCAAGTGAATTGGGTCGCGATCCGCATGCGGCTGGCCCACGTTAGTGTGCAAGATGCCTAAAAGTACTTTTCCTGGACATGGAATACAGACAGAAAGTACACACAGGTATGTCTGGAATGTGTCTCCGATCTTCTGTGGGGCAGTGCTCTTAGTTATATTGGTGAAAATTAGGTGACAGGCTCCCTTTAAAATATCTTAAGTTTCCCAAAATGAATATCTTAGAGGGTCAACATAAATTCACTTTGAAGGCGCTGTACATCCACTGTACTGGCAATGCGGTGCCATAGAACCATGAAGAGAAAAATAGGTGACGAAAATCCAAGCCAGTGGATAAATTACACAAGTAGTGACCATTTTCACTGTGTAATCATAAAGAAAAAAATTATAGGAAAGAAAACATCCAAATTCTTTCATAATTTTCAGTTTTTCCTTAAATATTTTTAATATTATACCTGCCATGTCATTGCACAAACGAAAAGTCTAAGGTGTCAGTGAAATATACCGTAATATCGTATACATGTCAGTTGTTTCAGAAATTAATTAGTTACCGTGCTTGCAGTTAGAAAAGTCCATTGTTAAAACTGAAAAATTGGTGTGGTAAGAATGGAGGGCAAACACTCTGGTAGTGAAGCAGTTAACACAGCTTATGGCCCATAAAAAAGTACTCAAAAAAAGTCTCCTAATCCACAAGGCAAAATACACAAATTCTATCGACGGGTTCTGTCAAACTAACACAGTATGTTCAGTCCTGGCTATGTGAAACTAAACTTCATTGGGCCCTGCTGGTTTACTGCACCTCGGCTCCCATTGAAGTGAATGGGAGCTCAGCTGCAGTTACCCAGCACGGTTACTACACTTTGAATAGAGCTGTGCTTCCTGTTCCATTCACAGTGCTATTTCCAGCACCGAAGGCTGATTGATCGAGGTCCTGGGTGTGGGACCCTCAGAAATCAGATAATAATGACCTATCCTGAAGATTGGTCATCAATACTTTATACCTCATATTAACCCGTTTGCTACCAACGGCGTACATGTACGGCGCTGGAGCGAAGTGCAAACATGGAGCCTGCTCGCGCATGCAGTGGTCATCATGGCCGGCTGGTCTCCGCTGTTTCAAACAGCAGAGACCCGCGGCTAATGAATAAGACTGGCAATAATGCCGATCGCGGTCATAAAAGCCTTTAGATGCCGTGATCAAGTGAGATCATGGCAACCAAAGGGTGAAAAACCAAGAGGCTCGGGCTTCCGGGCTTCTTATCGGCATCCTCTGCGGGCACTGAGGATTAGTTTTAATACGCTGGGTCTCTCTGAAGAGACCCAGGGCATTGACGCTGCAATTCTTATTGTGGCCAGCAGGTGGCAGGCCAACATAAGAAATGAGCAATTCTGTACCAAAATGGGTTTTGTAGGCTCAAATCGAGCTTCAAAATAATAAAAAAAAAAACTGTTAAAAAATAAATAAATAATTAAAGTTTAAATCAACCCCCTTTACGTAGAATAACAAAAAAAATACAGAAATAACAAAAAAATATAGACATCATGGGGATCACCAAAAACCGAAAACGCCTGTACTATTAAAATAGAAAGTCACACACACCGCAAAATGGTATCAATAAAAATGACAGATTGTCACACAAAAAATAAGCCCCAAACAGCTTAGTAGATATAACTATAAAAAAAAGTTATGGGGGGGTCAGAATATGTGATGTGAAAAAAATGAATTGGATGAAAAAAAACATATGGGGTATACAGACAAAAAGTGGGGCACCATATGGATACCATATTAAAGCACTGTACTGCTAGGATACTGTAAGGGGAACGTATTAAAACACGGCTCATGGGATTTTTCCGATAGGGATAACTTTTCATAAAAATTTGATTTTAACATGATTTATTGAAAAACTTACTTATAGATAAGAACTAATATTTGCATTTATTCTATCTGTAGCCAGATTCTTTATATAGATATAGACAACTCTCTCTTACGTCTTTAATTATAAGCAACCATCAAAATGTGCATTTATTCCATTAGTATTGTATGTAGCCAGGCACTTTATGCAGGTGAATTACTATTTATGCAGCAGATTATTTTCATGTCCTGCGTTGCACATACCATGTACTACCATATTTTTATTCACATGTAGATCAATTTCTTTTGTTCTGGAACAGTAAGAGAATTGTAATTTATAGGGCTATTCTCATAGCATCTCCATCAGATCAATGAAAAGGTTTCTTACATTAATCTGTTTTCCCTTAGTCCTAAAGGAGCTTATACGCAGTTTTTGATCAAGTTTTCAGATGCAGTTTATAATACAAAACAAGGAGTGGATTCAAAAAGAGAAGTATCACTCTTTTCTACTTACCCTCCCTTACCCATGATGGTTCAATCAGTAGCTCCTCTTACAGCTCATAAACACTCATTAACATAAAATTCTTATCAAATTGAAGCTTAAAAAGGACCTCTGACTGCAAAATGCATTGTAATCTGCAGGCATCATGTTACAGAGCAGGAGGTGCTGAGCAGATTGATATATAGTTTTGTGGGAAAAGGTTTCCGGAAAACCTGCAATTTATACACGTTAATTGAATCTGTCACCAGGATAATGGACTGGTAACTAGTAGTACATAAGTGGTATTACAGAAATGGAGTCCAGATCACTATTTTTTATTTTCCTACTGTCCCTCATTTCACCACTGTTGGGAGCTCAGTGCATAGGAATTTATACAGATACTATTGAAATGAATAAAAACTGTAAGATTTGCATGCACTGATCTCTGTCTAGAGGCAGCTGATGGAAAATACAGTGAATTCATGTGGGAACAGTAGAAGCGGTTCAGCACCTGGTGAGTGTATATTAATGCAGCCGACTCCCACTGCTGATAGTGTGGGTACAACTGCTGTTAGCACACCATCCCATGATGGTGCAGGTAGGGGAAAAGCAGACAAGCAAAATAAATCTACTGTCCTTGGCTAACAGAAATAAAACACAAGTTGGAAGAGGGATAGAAAATACTATGATCACCGTCCAGAGCCACAGCCACCAAACTCAGAAACTGCTACCAGTCTAGATAGGAAAGGCAACCTGTTGGTTCATCACCAGAGCCCACCACAAGACCAGATGGACTTGGCCACTAGGGATCGAGGTTTAATCTGAGGAGCAAGGTAGCAGAAAACTGGTGTGAGCTCACAAAAAGCAGACCTACCTTAATGACCGGGGTAGTCAAACAGTAGTAAATAAGCAGGGTCAAAACTGAAGGAGATGGATAGTGCCAAAACAGTGAACAAGAAGAAACCTGCCATTGTCAGAATACAAGGGAAATCAGCAGAAGGAATATCAGCAGACAAGGGGTTAATCCAGAAACCACACTACAGTCATATTACTGGAAGTTTAAATGCAGAAGTAGTGAGTAGAGCAAAAAACATGGATTCAATAAAAATAAAAATCACAGGAAATGGCTATCACTGAGATGCATTATGAAAGGGGTTGTCCGGGTTATGAGCTGAACCTGGACATACCCCCATTTTCACCCAGGCAGCCCCGCGGATATGAGCATCGGAGCATTTTATGCTCCGATGCTCTCCTTTGCCCTGCGCTGGATTGAGCAGGGCAATGGCTTTTTTATTTATGTTTTTTACTCTGCTAGAAATAGGTTTCCACCCAGCAGTGTGTTCAGTGACATCACCGGCTCTGATAGGTGAGCTTTAGCGCTGTCCTAGCCGTTTTACAGGCTCGGGCAGCACTAAAGCCCGCCCATTAGTGCTGGTGATGTCATGAGACATCTGGTGGGTGGAATTTAAAAGGACACCCCTTTTAAATCAGAAACCCTCCCAGCACAGCCATGCCCAGGCGGATCTATTTAAAGCGAATGCATCAATGAATTTTTTTTTGCCAGATAATGACCCATTTCCTGTTTTTCAAATCTTTTTATTTAGATTTTGATTCTATTTCCTGATTGTGGGGTCTGCTATCTTGTCTGAGCTGTTCGTAACAGCATTTTGACATATGCTTTACAGCAGTGATGGCGAACCTATGGCACAGGTGCCAGAGGCGGCACTCAGAGCCCTCTCTGTGGGCACCTGCGAAAAAAAAAGTCAATACCATGTACCAATATGCCTTAGACTTTCCCTGCCATTCATCAGCGCAGGGTGCACTGTGAACAGCACATTGAATGTAGGCAGGATATTATAGGTAAATGATAAAGTACATGGAAGATATACTATACTGGACTGTAGTAGTCAGGTTAAATTGCTGTGTTGGCACTTTGCAATAAATAAGTGGGTTTTGGGTTGCAGTTTGGACACCCTGTCTCTAAAAGGTTTGCAATCACTGCTTTACAGTAACCACCATGAGCTATAGACACAAAGGCCAGGAGCTGACTCATTGACTTACATGGGAGCATTTTCTAGGCATGATCTGTGACCTGTACAAGAGGTCAGGAGGGAGTAGATAAGCTGTGATATCACCTATTGTGAATTCTCTGTAAGCTATCTATCTAGGTAATAACTGTCATTGTAATCCTGCCTGTAATGATAAGTAGATAACAAGTAGACTGTGCAGACCTTAAACTGCCGCCACTATTAGGCTTAGTAGCCAGTGCAAAAACTGCAGGATTTTAGGATTTGTTTTTTTAATTTTAAATATTGACGTGGAAAATTAAAAATGACCACCAACAAAGACGTGGAAAATTAAAAATAACCACCAACAAATTCTAAAAAAAATAGGCTTAATATGAAGATATCCTTTTCTGATGACTAATTCAAAATTGCATCTGTCCTACAAGTACACGGAGGCAGGAAACCTCCTTATTGTGCTGCTGGCAGGACACGAAGGAAATGACTACTGTTATCTTTCCATAAACGTGAAAAGTGAATAAAAACTGGACAAAGCAGGAACCGTACAGTGACCTCCTGTCAATATGGCCAGTAACCAATGTTCTTGCCGCTCATGAGATTATATATATATATATACACACATATATACACATAGCTCAATGTCTTTTACATCCATATACACTGTATGTTCTTTACCTTTTGCTGATATTGGACACTGTATGTTTTGGGATTTTCTGTGGATCATGAATAGTTGTATGCTTTTTCTTTGGCGGTTTTACACTGTGGTAACTGGATGATATTGTAGTAAATGTATTACTTGATGGGAATTATCTGCACGCTGATGACTTCTGTATTCTGCTACACGCTTCTGATCTATAACATTTTCCCACAACTAACATTTTTATATGCCATGGGAAAAACAACTCGGTGATGGGGATGGAAATATTAGCTTACCCTGTGGACAAATTAAAATCCTGCAAAAGCAAGTGGATGTTTTTGTTACTTTTGATGGATTCTATAATCTGTCTAATGACACCCGCAGGCTCGCTACATATAGTACTGGGATACAAACCAGGAGGTGTTCTTTCTGTGTCTTAATAGGTTACTAAAATGTCCACAAATGTTTATTCATTGTATAATTAAAAATCATAAAATTGCTAATGTACTTTGTGTGTCTGTTCTTCAAATATTTAAAGGCTATGGACGCCCATGAGGGCAAGTCCTTTTTTAATCTTTGCAGTGTACTAGTTTTGAGATGCGATCACGTGATCTATGCACTGGGGCGCCCTGACGTCATCCTGGAGCGTCCCGGGAGCCGCATGGAATGTAAGTATGCCGCTCCCCCTACTGTTTACTATGGCAACCAGGACTTTAGCGTCTTGGCTGCCATAGTAACCATTGACAAAAAGCTAAACGTCGGATCCGGCGATGCGCGGAAACGACGTTGAGTAAGGTCGGATCCGACTAATGCCCTTCAATGGGCATTAATTCCGGATCCGGCGTTGTGGCATGTCTTCCGGATTTTTGGACGTAGACAAATCGGCAGCATGCTGCGCTTTTGTCAACGTCCAAAAAACGTTGACATACTGAACTGATGCATCCTGAACGGATTTCTCTCCATTCAGGATGCATGGGGATAAAACTGACAAGTAGCTTTCCGTCCTAGAGATCCGAGGACGGATCTCTAGGACGGAAAGCTAAAACGCTGATGTGAAAGAGGCCTTATCAAACCGATAAGAATATGACTTAAGTGTTTATGAGCAGTTAGGAGCTCAGGCCATATTCACACAACAGTAAAAAAATGGCCATGTTATCGATGGCTTTATAATGGTCGTCACAACGTTTTCATAAAAATGACAGTCTATAGGTGTATTCACATTAACTTTTTTAACAGACCATGAATGCCCGCCTTCAGAAATCTAGAACATGTCCTATTTTGTTTTTGACATTCGGCAAATATTTAGGACATACTGGTCAGTGGAGGTCCAACTACAGGCACATCCACCGATCTGGAGAATGACAGGACGTTAGCTGGAACAAGGCATTACAAAGCACCACTTGTTCTGCAAAAACAAGCCCTCAAATAGCTACTGTATGTGAAGGGAAAAATAGAAAAGTTGTGGCTCTAGAACAGGAATCAGCAACCTTCGGCACTCCAGCTGTTGTGAAACTAAATTCCCAGCATGCTCCTTTCATTTCTGTCCGAGTTCTGAGTAGAGCAGAGGAAGTATGCATGCTGGGAGTTGTAGTTTCACAACAGCTGGAGTGCCGGAGGTTGCCTACCCCTGCTCTAGAAAGACAGTGAGTGAAAAACAAAAATGGAAAATTGCCTGGGGCAGAAAGGGTTAAGAGTCATAACTTTTTTAAGAGCCATAACTTTTTTAATTTTTTTGTTGACTGAGCTGTTTGACGAACTGATTTTGAGGGACAAGCGGCAGTCTTTACTAGTACTATTTTTGGGGTACATTTAGCTTTTTGATTGCTTATTTTGTTTTTTAGTAGGTGAGGCGGCAAGAAACTGCAATTCTGTCAGTGTTTTTATTTTTATTTGGCTTTTCATTCCGTATATATGACAATTTTATTCTGCAGCTTGATACAATTAGAATGATACCTGTTTTATATAGGTTTTTGGGGGGGAATTTATCAAACTGGTGTAAAGTAGAACTTGCCCATAGCAGCCAATCAGATTCCACCTTTCATTTTTCACAGCTGCTTTGGAAAATGAAAGGTGGAATCTGATTGGTGGCTATGGGCAACTAAGTCAGTTCTACTTTACACCAGTTTAATAAATCCCCCCTTTCATGTTTTGAATCATGAAATCAGCTTTTTAATTAAAAATTTGTTCTATATTGCATAGCCGTATACTAACATCCAAAACATTTTCATTTTTCCTTCAACGTAGCGAGGGCTTGTTCTTTTGCGGGATGGGCTGCAGTTTATTGGTACCATTTTGTGGGACATGTGACTTTTTGATCTCTATCTCAATTGTGGGCAAAAATAGCAATTGTCATTGCTTTTTTATTTTACTTTTATTTTTTTGGGGGAGATCACCATGCTTTTTATATGCAATGATAACTTCATTCTGCAGCTCAATATGAATATGGTGATACCAAAATGATATAGGTTTGAAGTTACTACTTTTTCATCATAAAAATCACACATTTTTTTTCTTCTTCATGGGCACATCTAAAATCACTTTTTTTTTCCGAGAGCTTGTTATTTTACATGACGAGCTGTCGTTTTTATTGGTACCTTGACTTTTTGATTGCTCTTTATACCTTTTTTGAGAGATGAGGTGAGTGTAGTTTTACAACAGCTGGAGGGCCGCAGGTTGAGCATCACTGGCCTAAGCTATAAGAAGATCGCCAACACCCTGACATTGAGCAGCAGCACGGTGGCCAAGACCATACAGCTGTTTAACAAGAAAGGTTCCACTCAGAACACCCCTCGCCATGGATGACCAAAGAAGTTGAGTCCACCTGTTCAGCGTCATATCCAGAAGTTGTCATGGTTTGGGGCTGCATGAGTGCTGTCGGCTGTGGGGAGCTACAGTTCAATGAGGGAACCATGAATGCCAACATGTACTGTGACCTACTGAAGCAGAGCAAAAAATACAAAAAACACAACTGAGAGTAAGGGCTGCACACGACAGTATGCCCTCCGAGACATACGGTCTGTGAGCGGCATTGATCGTGAGCACGGGAGTACACAACAGATGGCACGACGTGCACAGCATCATTGTAATCTATGATGCTGTGTACTCCCGTGCGCACGATCAATGCTGCTCTGGGACATATGGCCTGTGTTCTATAATTTTTCCCTACCCATGAAATTTCCCTACCTCACGTGACTTCCGGCACACCGCGCATGCGCCCTCAGATGTATGTTGATTTCACGGTCTTTGTACTTGTTAAATCTCCATACCCTCACAGTGCGCGGATAAGAAGATTTTAAAATCCGTGCCTGCGCACTGTGAGGGTATAGAGATTTAACAAGTACAAAGACCGTGAAATCTCCATACCCCTGAGGGCGCATGCGCGATATCTGTGCACGCATCCACGAGCCAGTGCCCCGCATCCGGTCAGCGAGTGCTTTATGCTCGCTCTAACGAGTCTGTTAGCGAGTGCGCGAGGATGTTCTCCTTCGTTGTACTACGCACGCGCGGACCGGAAGTCACATGGAGTAGGAAAATTTCATGGGTAGGGAAAAATTATAGAACACCTGCTCATGGACCGTATGTCTTGGAGGGCATACGGTCGTGTCCAAGGGCCCTAAAGGTGCTGGCCTGGCCAAGCATGTCTCCAGACCTCAACACTATTCAGCATAGGGAGCAAGGGAAGGTGGAGGAACACAAGGTCTCCAACATCCACCAGCTCCGTGATGTCGTTATGGAAGAGGATTCCAGTGGAACCTGTGAAGCTCTAGTGAACTCAAGAGCGTTAAGGCAGTGCTGGAACATAATGGCGGCCACACAAAATATTGACACTGTGGGCACAGTTTGGTCATTTTCACTTAGGGGTGTACTCACTCTTGTAGCCAGCGGTTTAGATATTGTCTGTGTGTTGAGGTTGCACCAAATGTACACTGTTAGACAAGCTGTACACTGACTACTCTACATTGTATCAAAGTGTCACATCTTCAGTGTTGTCCAATGAAAAGATTTAATAAAATATTTAGAAAAATGTGAGGGGTGCACTCACTTTTGTGAGATACTGTAACACTGCTAGAATACTGAATATTGCTGGTGGGTTAGCATTATGTAAAAAATATATATTTATATAGTCCTCACAGTGATTCTCACCCAAAGCAATGTCTTATTACATGAGCCTGGAACACACATACAAGTTTGGGACAGAAATTTAATAACACATCTGCAGATTTATATCATAAAACAGTCGTACGTCACAATTATCACCATTACAAAGGGGGGATGTCAGTCACTTTGCTGATATTACAGGTATCAGTCCATGTATATGGGGGTCATTGGGTTCCTTTCTGTACAATCTGGGCAAAGCGATTGGTAATGGACAGGGTTGTGTCGATAAAGCGCTCCACGCAGCTGACCAGGCAGCCCTCCGTCCTCGAGTCCAGTTTGGAGCTGGGTCTGTCCATACACTTGTCCCAGCACACGTCCATGAATTTGTGAACCTAGGAAATAAAAATACAGAAATTATTAATTAGCAGGGCATTATTGTAAGACTTTTCAGTTGGTATCACAAGGCATTTCCTAATACCAGGAGGCTGACGAGGCCAGCGACCAGTGCGTCCAAGGAGTTAACAAAGCACTGGGGAAGATTCAATGTCTGGACATTCGCAGAACTTGTCTCCTAAAATCTCCAAAATCCTCAGAAGAAAAATGGAAATGACAGCATCCTCCAGCCATGTTTCTTATTCCTCCCTGAAAGGCCTAGCTTTGTGAATAGACTTGATATCGGTAGGACATGCCAGCACTTTGGGATCAGTGGGGTCCAACCTCTGAGACTCCCTAGGAACACTGCATGGTGGCATCCCAACCGCCCGCTGTGCAGGAAGCAGTACGGCTTGTTGTGCTCCCATGTACTGAGCTACTGCAACAGCGAGAGCGCTCGGCCATTTTCTGGCCCGCTGGTGGTCGGGGCTAGGTCTCACCTCATCTTGGTAATGGGGTGAGGGGCAAACAACCCCTTTAAAAAGGACCAGTCACCTCTCCAGACATTTCTGTTGTAGTATTTACTTACATCCCCCATGGTATAACAATTCTGGGGCATCTATTCTTATAGCTCTATGCTGTGCCATTCCCCTGTTATTTCTGGCTACCTGTCATAGAGGTTGGGTGCGGCTATATCTGGATTAATGTGCGAGTTATGTTAATTGGTGGCGCAGTGCGCACTCCCTCCCCACCCCCAATATTAAAAACATTGGTGGCACAGTGTGCCCCCCAAGTATTAAAATCATTGGTGGCAGTGGCTACAGTATTCCCTCTCCCCTCCTCTTTATTGGTGGCAGTGGCAGCTTCTAATCGGCAGTGTAATCCTGGGGCTCCGATAGGTTACCATGGCAACCAGGATGCTACTGAAGTCCTGGCTGCCATGGTCAGCTCCCTGCTGCTGTGTGTACTATGCCCAGGGCAGCAGGAACAGTGTAAAGTCCTATTCACCCTAGATGCTCCAGAATCGTTATTACATGGGGAATGCAAGTAGTAAGACAGTCATGTCAGGAGAGGGGACAGCGCCTCTTCAAGCCATATTCTTATCAGTTTGATCAAAATTGACCTATAATGAGTGTTATGAGGTCAGGAGATTAGAGAGGAGGCTTATGGCAATGCAACGCGCCACACAGACCTGGGAGTTTGAGAAGAAGCGCCCGGCGGCCCCAGCGCAGGTAAGGCTACATTCACACTAGCGTTTTGGATTCTGTTTGTGGGATCCATTTCAGGGCTCTCACAAACGGTCCAAAACGGATCAGTTTTGCCCCAATGCATTCTGAATGGATAAGGATCCGCTCAGAATGCATCAGTTCGGCTCTGGCCACCAATGATTGTAATACTGCTGAGGAAGCGGGGTGTTAGGGCACACTGCCCATGAATGATTTTAATAGTGGGGGGTGCGGCACCTGAGTGGTTAATTGTGTGGATCACAGCGCCCTGTCAGAGGTCAGGTGCCGCCAGGCAGCAGGGGGCCAGTATATATGCGCCTGTTGGTATACTCTAACTTCAAGTGTCCCCATCACCATGGAAACGCGTCTGTGTTAGAATTAGGGTTGTTTCGGGTATCGAAATTTCGATACCCAATTGATACTTTTATACCAGTATCGATTCGGTACCGGATGTTCATTTTTTCGATACTAGAGTGCGCTACTGCGCAGTCTAGTATCTCCTGTTATGGGAGATCACGGCGCTCTGCGCGCTGCTCTGGTCTCTCCTACAGTGGAGAAGAAGGAGGGAGGGAATCCCTCCCTCCTATCACGCGGCCGCCGCTGAGCCCAATGAATGGGCGGCTAATGCAGGAGGAGGGACTCGGGCTTCTACTATGCAGTGAGCTGCCTGCCGTACTGCACTATCATTACCATACACAGTGTATGATAATGACAGCCCTGCCCTGCGCTGTGTGCTACAGTCTGTAATACACATCGCAGGCTGTGCTCTCATTATCATAACAATAGCACAGCAGGGCTGTCATTAGCATACACAGCGTATGATAATGACAGCGCAGCACTGCAGGGCCGATTGGACTGTGCAAAACGGGTCACTAGAAGCTCCTGGGTTGCACTGAAAGAGTTAACAGGAAAGGGTTACCCAAGGGCTGCCACTGCTGTATTTCTCTGATCCCGGAGCAGGAATGAAGAGAGCAGCCCAGCCAATAAGAGAGAGGAGGCGTGTCAGGACAGCCAATCAGATGAAAGACCCGCCCTCCCTGCAGTTTATGCCGGAGAGAGAGTAAAGACATGTGCTTCTGCCTGGGCTCCTAGGTTAGGTTTCCCGGGAAGAGGAAGGTGGGGACACTGCACTGTGTGTATGGGGGAGGTGACACTGCACTGTGTGTATGGGGGAGGTGACACTGCACTGTGTGTATGGGGGAGGTGACACTGCACTGTGTGTATGGGGGAGGTGACACTGCACTGTGTGTATGGGGGAGGTGACACTGCACTGTGTGTATGGGGGAGGTGACACTGCACTGTGTGTATGGGGGAGGTGACACTGCACTGTGTGTATGGGGGAGGTGACACTGCACTGTGTGTATGGGGGAGGTGACACTGCACTGTGTGTATGGGGGAGGTGACACTGCACTGTGTGTATGGGGGAGGTGACACTGCACTGTGTGTATGGGGGAGGTGACACTGCACTGTGTGTATGGGGGGAGGTGACACTGCACTGTGTGTATGGGGGAGGTGACACTGCACTGTGTGTATGGGGGAGGTGACACTGCACTGTGTGTATGGGGGAGGTGACACTGCACTGTGTGTATGGGGGAGGTGACACTGCACTGTGTGTATGGGGGAGGTGACACTGCACTGTGTGTATGGGGGGAGGTGACACTGCACTGTGTGTATGGGGGAGGTGACACTGCACTGTGTGTATGGGGGAGGTGACACTGCACTGTGTGTATGGGGGGAGGTGACACTGCACTGTGTGTATGGGGGAGGTGACACTGCACTGTGTGTATGGGGAGGTGACACTGCACTGTGTGTATGGGGGAGGTGACACTGCACTGTGTGTATGGGGGAGGTGACACTGCACTGTGTGTATGGGGGAGGTGACACTGCACTGTGTGTATGGGGGGAGGTGACACTGCACTGTGTGTATGGGGAGGTGACACTGCACTGTGTGTGTATGGGGAGGTGACTACATAGTGTACATTGTGTATGTGACAGTGGGGACAGTGACTGCATAGTATATATTGTGTATGTGACAGTGACTGCATAGTGTATTTATGTGACTGGGGGTGTGGGGCAGTGAATGCATAGTAATTGTGTATATCTGAGCAGTGCAAGAGTATTAGGCTAGGGCTACACAGACTTTTGTAGCGCTGACGGATTGATTTTAACTATTGAATGACAGCTGCAGTCTATAAGATTGCATTTAACCGAACACATTCATTTGGATTGCAGCTAAAATCAGTCGCGCTACAAAAAGTCGCAGTGTAGCCCTAGCTTTTGGACTGGACCCATGTGCCTCACATTAATAGTAAGTGAGGTTTTTCTGTTTAATTCAATAAATGTTTTAAGTTTAAATAATCAATAGGCTTTTTTGGGTTTTATTTTATTTTTTTCGCGTGGTATCGAATGGTATCGAGTATCGCAATACTTTTTAATGGTATCGATACCGAATCAAAATTTTGGTATCGAAACAACTCTAGTTAGAATATACCATCGGATTTAAGTTTACACAATCTAACTCAGATCCGATGGTATATTCTAACCACCAGGCGTTCCCATGGTGATGGGGACGCTTGTGGGGAGGAGTATGCCAAAGGGGTTTAACTGTACTGTTTGGAGAAAAAAAAAAAAAAAAGAAGAATATTCTAAAAAAAATGTCAAAACGAATATATTCGCTATAGTGCTATACATTCGTCTTTTTTCTACATCTAAAGTCATGATGACTCATTGACCCACAAGCATTTTAAGCAAGAAGGAATCATTTGTACAGATGGAAAAAATGACGAATATTCTAAAAACAAATATATAGCAGTATATTCTGTATTGCTATATACTCGTTTTTGACCAACACCATTTTTCGCATAATGCGATTTTTTTTCATTACAGATTTTTCGCAATAAAACGAATATCTCGAATACGAATATATGACAAATATTCTACCATATATTCGCAAATTCAAATATTGTCCATGCCGCTCATCACTATTGATTACCTATCCTCAGGATAGGTAATCAATATCAGATCGACGGGGGTCTGACACCCGGTACGCCCACTTGCCGTCACCCGACTCTCTTCCTGCCCGCTCCTGCGTTGTATGGTCTTTGCCATAGTTAGCAGCGGTGAACAGGAAGAGAGAAGGAACATGCACACTGCCTGCACCGCCTCCTGATACAGCTGATAAGTGGGGGTACCAGCTGTAGGACCCCCTCCGATCTGATATTGATTACCTATCTTGAGGATAGGTCATCAATAGTAAAAGCCCGGAGAACCCTTTAATCCACCCCTGATCATGGCGGAGACCTCATTCCCATACCACTGGGGGTACTTTTAATGAAAAGCCATTAATAAGTATTTAGTTTTCAGCCATGGCTGGCCAATTACGTCTATAGTGCTGGACAGCCCCTATAAGCACATGTACTGTAACACTCTGGTAACCCACGTGTGTGCCTGAGCTCTCACCTGAGCCGTAAACTGCGCCTTCTGCTGCTCCACGGCCAGCATCCTCTGCAGCTCCGCCGTCTCCGCAGGACTCGCGCCCACACCGGACAAGTCAAGATCCGAATCAAAGTCCGCCATACCGACAGTTACCACGACCTTCAGCTGCCGCAGACCCTCAGTGCGACTGACTGACCCTTCACTGCCTGTTTCAAGCTGCGCTCTGATTGGCTGAGCACAAAGCCCAGAACGAGGCGTGAAACGCTGCAGTGAGCTCACCAAAGAGCAGCGATTCTCTCTCCTGATTGGTTGCTTGTTTTATACGGGTTGTCTTTACTTCAAAAGCTTGAGTGAGCGGTACCTCGTCGCCGCGGTGATACGACTCTCCGTGTACTAGACTAATAAAGTTAATTCAGACATTCAATAATAATAAAGTTTTGTTGATACAGAACTGTTCTGTTTCACTTCCTGGTCGCAGTGTGACCTTGGTTGGGTGTCGAGCAAGATGGCGGCTTTGTTGAAAGTGGGTGCTCTGTGCAGGGCAGGCAGAGGTGAGGCCGGGTCTGGGTGCCCTGTAATGTTGTGTACTCCTGCGTGTTGCTGTTACAGACGGGGCGCTTTTTTTCTCAATGTTTTATCGCATCTTTATTGCTCATAACAATAGACAGATTTGACAACTTTTCTGGAAGCTGACCTGGTGGTTATATTGGTTGTCACCCAGCTTTTCATTGGGTAGGGTTGGAAGTTTCTGTGTGTGTATACATATATGGCTTTAGAATTGCTGGTGACTGTTTTGTTTATCACTGGAAAAATGCTCCTTTGAGGTTGAGTCACCAAGTGTTTTTTTGTTTTTAACCTTTGACACGTCATATAGACAGACCATAGTGATGCCATATGTCGGCGGGATGCGTCTTTTCAACATGTTTGTTCCTTTATTATAAGACTGTTTTGTGTTATGTTATATTAATAATTCTTCTGTGTTTTTTTCCAATTTCAGCTTTTCCCTTTAGTAAATCTTTGCTGATTAGACCGGCAGTGTTTTTGCCACAAGACAGAACTTCATTACAAGCAGCGCCGGTCCAAGTGTCCCAAAGTCGTCATGGTAAAAAGGCTCTAACCGTATTGTATCTATGATAGAAATGTTCTAGTTTACCTGATGCCCTCTCCACGCAGGATCCCAGAGCCGTGAGACCTCCCTGCCAACCCATTTCCCATAAGTCCCTATCACGGGAAGCTGACATCTGTATTGCTGTTTGCAGATGCCCAGAGTTGCTTTAGACGTAAGCTTAGACCGCCTGTCTAGACCTACACCAGATATATCACAGGGGCTAAGGCTGGATGATAGATGTGGTGCGGGGAGAGACACTCTAAAAGTTGCTCCATGTTGTACCAGGTCCAAATTGATGGAAGACGAGGCAACACAACTAGATGGGGTCAGTTATACTGTAGTGCAGCAAAAAATACCATCCTAGTAGATACAATAGTGCAGCACAGCATACTACCCCAAAGGCTGTCCCTCTGTGGTCGCCATCCATAGCTCCCACGTTCTGTCTCTAATTAAGATATGGATCAGGGGGCTTAGGACGGGAGATACAGACCACAGCACTAAGCCAGCCCTACCATTGGTATGCAGGCTGGACTTCCCCTTAGTAATGACCCCTATAGTGCCCCTAGTAGTATGCAGCCCAAGCGGCCAAGGAAAGAAGAAAAACATAAAATAGCAGAGTCCTGTTCCAAGTCACCATCTCCGGTGCAGCTCACAGGCCTCTTCCAGCCTGCAGCCATTTGTAAATTGCCTGGTATAGTAACCTGCGGCCTATGAGGGTGAACAGCAGGGCAGGGAGCTATAGGCTCCATGTCCCACCTCAGTGTTCAGCCGAGTCACCATCCTGAGGACAGCCATAGAACTGAATTCAGGAGGGTACATGATGCTTCCAGTGTTAATTAATGCTGAGAGCATCAGATCACTATGTACCCGGCCAGCGGCACTGAGGACGAGTTGGCCGGCCCCTGAACATCGGCCTACTGGGAAGTTTCCCTGTAGGGTCTCCACCAGTCTGCCCCTGCTCAATACCAACTATTGGGTGGCTTAGTTTGAGATAGAACTTAGTAAGTGTGGCACAAAATGGCTCATCCTAGGCCCTGCCCTCTTTCTTGCAAAGCTCCCTTTCTACAAAGCCCTGTCCCGTTGTCGAGCAAGTCGGAAAAAAAATGTAGAAACTGTATTTGCACCAGTATGTGCCACTTCTTAGACCGATTCTAGAGTTTTTGCATTCTTTGGCTGGTTCACATCACGTTTTTCCCATCTGTTTAACATATACAAAAAATGTATACGTTAAATGGATGTCTCAGACTGATGCCATACAGTGGCATCTGTTCACCATAGAGTTTCATTGTAAAAAAAAGAAAGTATATTATTATTATTTTAACCAGGCTGTGCAGGATACAAGAACGTGTTACGCTGTGTTTTTGCATCCTTGTTTTCTAATGTATACGTCAAACAGAGGCATAAAACATCCCGTGAACCCAGCCATTGCAGAGTTTTTATGTAGCCATATATACAGCAAAAACACCAGTAAGAACCCAAAAAAAGAAACTTTAGCATTCCCTGGGCCTGGAACATGGAAGGATTGTTCAGATCGCTGCTCTCCAGGGTTAAGACGGGGCACAATTAGCTGGTGTTCTTTGTCTGACCAGGAGCTATTCGATGATGAAGCAGGGCGAGGTCAGGGTGCGCACTACTGTGTGCAGTGCCATTAGTGTTTCTGCTGCATCTTCCCCCATCTCTATACAAGTGGCTTCTCCACTTTTCACTTACAAAATTAGTAGAACGGGTGATTTCACATGGGGTGCACAAACTTTATCATAAAGGGAGTGTCGAGGACACTGTTCATCTCCATTTTACGTGGCCGTGGACGAGCTGCAGTACCAGACACAGCCTATGAGCAGATGTGGCGCTCTTTTTGGGGAACAAGACGATTTTTGTTACCTACTTCTGGGAGTCCATTTAACCAGTAAACTTTGGATGGCATAGTGACGCATCAAAGGGGCAGCAGTCTGAGTGCTGAAACCCCCCGCTGATGCCTGAATGAGGAGATAGAAGTGCTCACACATGGATGGGGATGCGCTCAGTTCCATCTGAACCGGCAAAGCTGCATGTGATCACTTCTATCTCCTTGTTTTAGCGATTGGTGGAGGACCTCTGACACGTCACCGTGAAACTAGATTTGTACAAGTACGCGTCACAGCCATTGCACACCTTTGACTTGCCAAGGTGAACCCAGTGTTTGCAACCAAATAACTCTGATTGGCGTCCTGTAGGATGGAGCAGGGGTCCTCAAGGATTAGCCAACTTGGCGGTATTCTGTAAGAACCAGCAGCACGCCTGTCCTTATGTTCATCTGGTATTGCTGCTCAGTTCTGAGTCTTTTATTCTGGTCAGCTATCTTCTGGATAGGTCATCAGTATCTGATCAGTGGGGGTCAGACACCCAGAACCCCCGCTGATTATCTGTTTCAGAAGGCACCGGCGCTCACCAAGCGCCGTACATTGTATAGTCGCTGTACTTGGTATCGCAGTTCAGCCCCATTCACTCCTACGGGGCTGAGCTGCAGCCAAGCCATGTGACTGATAAACGTGTCGTCACTGGCCCAGGGTAGGAAAAGGCCTAGAGCCGCTGCCTTCTTAAACAGCTGATCGGCGGGGGTCCCAGGTGTGGGAAAAGTTTTGGAAAAACCCCTTTAAAACGAATGTGGATAAGCTGTAATACCGTACAAGTGTGGAGCTTTTTTTTTTCCAAGATTTCCAAGAAGGAAGCAGGCATCTTTTCTAATCATGAACAACCCCATGAATTAATTTGGGGGGGTAGCAGATCAATGCATCGTTGTATTATGCCACCGCTCAGAATTTTTCCAGTGCTGAATTTTATCACAGAGTCTAGAGAATTATTTCTTTAAGTGATCTATTATTATTATTATTTTTTTTTAAAGCCGCCTCCAAAGCAGCCTCCCTCCACTGGACTGCCGAGCGAGCAGTGAGCGTGGTTCTCATAGGCCTTCTACCCGCAGCTTATCTGTATCCTGGAGCTGCGGTGGACTATTCCCTGGCGGCAGCCCTCACCCTGCACGGACACTGGTAAGAATGACGGATCAGAGCTTCTGTGCATGCGCCGTTCTAGGTTTAGCTCATCAATATGTACTTGTTCCATCTATTCACTGACATGTGCAGAGATCTTCATCTTACTGTCTTAATAAATGGCATTGGTCATCCACAACAGCTTGACCAGATTGTGGGGGGTTACTAGTCATCCATTGCCCCCACCATGCATGGTCAGCTTTAGACCTGTGTGATCCAGAGGAAGGAAAAGCAAAACCCTCGGGCCTTAAATCAATACACCCCTAGATTATGGCAGCAGCATCATAAACAATGCTAGAAATCTATATTAAGCCCCTGTAGGACCAAACCAATTTTGTTCTTCACGACAAATTATGTGGTAATAATTTTGGAATGGTTTCACATATCTAAGCCATTCTGAGATTTAGTTTTTTTCCACGAGACTTTGAATTTTACACTAGAGGTCAACAATTTATATTTTCTTTTTATTCATTCAATCATTCAAAAAAAATTCCAAATTTAACAAAAATTTTACAAAATTAGCAATTTTCAGAACTTGCATTTCTCTGCTCTTAACCCCTTCATGCATTGTCACGTGCATGTACGTGAGGTAATGCGGCTTCTTGTCGCATCCTCACATGCATGTACGTGATGTGATCAGGTACAAGAGCTGCACCCGCCCGATCCGCAGCACGGACCCAGCTGTTACTGATAGGCGGGCCCCTGCTGCATCTGCCAGCATCGCTGTATGCGGTGATGCTGGCGGATTAACCCTTTCACATGCTGCGGTCAGCGGGGCCGATGGTTGCCATGGCAGCCCCAATGCCTTACACAGGCATCGAGGCCTGCCAGCTACAGAAGCCCAGGAGAATCCAGCCTGAGGGCTCCTAGGCAACTGCCAGCGTCTCGCTGTGTAAGAAGCTGACAGTTCAATTCATTACAATACAGAATGTATTGTACTGAATTGAAACAGGGATCAAACCCTGAAAAGGTGAAGTCCCACATAGTGACAAATATAAAAAGTGAAAAAAAAGTTTTTTTTTATAATAAAAAAAATTAAGTTTCAAGTAAAAAAAAAAAAAAAAAAGCCCCCCCCTCACCATAAAATAGTGTTTAAAAAAAAAAAAAAAATTAGGTATTGCCACATCTGTAATGACGTGCTCTATAAAAATGTTACATAATCTACCACCTCAGGTGAACGCCGTGAAAAAAAAAAAAAGCAAAGAAAGCCATTGTTTTCTTACCTTATATCACAAAAAGTGTAATACCACGCGATCAAAAAGTCATCCACACCCCAAAATGGTACCAATCAAACCGTCATCTCTTCATGCATGAGACCCTACCTAAGTCAATTGTCCAAAAAAAAAAATGCAACCAGCACTCTGCCCTGCTTCTATAATAGAGGCGTTAGTGTACATTTTGATCAAAAAGTAATAAGCCACTCGCCACGCCAAGGCCGCCTCTATAAGGGGTCCTAACGCTAAATCCTACCTGTTATGGGCCATGACAGCCACATAAAATCCTGGGAGTGCAGGCCCAGCATGCATGCTAGGATCCACTGTGCTTATTAACCCTTTCTGGTGCCATAACAGCCTCCATTAGATCCAGGGACGCAGGTACCAGCATGCATGCTGAGCCCACTGTTAACTCTTCCTGGAGCCAGATGGTTACTAGCAGGTACTATGAATGCAGGTTCAGTTTTATACTTGCTCTGATCAAAACCAGCCCCCAGGGCAGACAAACTAGTCAGGTGGGCAGAAGAATCCATTCTAGTAGTAGCCGCCAGTCCTAACTCTGTCTGAGACGCTCCAGTTTCATTGTCTTTGAACTGTTTAAACGCATCATGTACAAAGTCTTTCATCCATAATAACATGTCTTTATTAGATAAGGGCCGATCTTCTACAGGAAAGTCATTAGTTCTGCAATTTAGGCAGAAATAAAATTCACTGCCATCTGGCAGGGGGGTGTCACATGATCTGCAAGACGTATGTTTTCGCTTTCCAGCGGACTTTCTTGCAGTGGAGCCTCTATCCTCAGAACCGTGAGACATTTTTCTATAATAGAGCAGAGAAGCATTAGTTTAATCTGCTCTATAGTGACCATAACTTAATAGGTGAATTCCTCATCTATATATAATAAATGTAAACCAAATCGCTTTACTATGCAGAGAAAAAACCACCAGTAAGGATACTAACAGAACTGTATTGCCAGAGAGTGAAATTTGAGCAACCATCCACTAGATGGCAGCAAACTCCCTGCAGCCCGGCCAGCCTGTATCTCACTCACTCGTTCTAGCAAGAGAAGATTGCTTCCGCACCACAGCAGAGAGCTCCGAAGGTAAAAACAACATTCTCACGGATTACTTACCTCCTGGGAGCGTGGCAAAAGCGCAGCAGGGCGGCACTTGAATGATGGACGCCAGCAACTTTTATCTCTCCCTCCTCCCTGGTAGGCGGGACACGCACAAGACGCACGCAGCACCTGCTGGGGGGAGGTGGAACCACCTGAGGGATGCACCATAAGTAACTTAAGAGCCACAGCCCTATACAGTTAACCAGCACTAGCGTCTCCTAAGTGAATAACAGGACACCGGTCCTGAGAGAAACTGAGGGAAAGCAAGATTCATAAATAAATAAGTAAGTACAAATACTTCCCAACATCTCCCCTTCTCCAGAAGGATGTCCTTTCTCCAGGAAGGACAGAAAAAAACACAATAGGAGGGACTAAGTTAGGCAGTTTTATAGGAGCTGTAGTGAATTGATTGATTGACATCTCCTGTCCTACATTTTCAGGAGGATTAGAAATCCCCGTGGGTGCTGCTGCTGTAGGACGACAAGGAAAGTCATATGCAGCCCAAAATAGTACCAATCCTGCAGAAAATGAGCCCCTACATAAGACAATCATATAAACATGTGGGAGAGTGAATCTGGGTCGCACATCCTCAAACACTATGCTTTTGATATAACAACTGTTTCTCACCATATTTAAACTGGCTTCTCAGCACAATTCATAATTCATGTCAAAATATGCTATGCATAAACATGAGGCATTGGTCTACATAAGACTAGCGCCCAAAAAAAAAAAAAAAAAAAGCCTTCCGAAATGGAGATGCTAAAACATGATTTAAAAATAAAATAAAATGCTTTTATTGTGTAACACTGTAATACAAAAAATAGACCTATTAGGTATCGCCGCGTCCGTAAAAACCTGCTCTATAAAACTATCACATGACCTAAACCCTCTGTTGAATACTGTTAAAAAAATAAATAAATAAGACTGTGCCAAAATTGCCATTTTATTGGTCACCTTGCCCCCAAACTGTGTCATATTGAATTATCAAAAAATCATATGTACCCAAAAATGGTACCAATACAAATGTCATGTCTTCCTACAAGAAAAGAGCCCCTACACAAGACGATCGGCAGATAAATAAAATAAATGTAGCTTTCAGAAAATGAAGACACAAAAACATTATTTTTGTTTTAAAAAATGCTTTATTATGTAAAAAAAAACATACATATTGGGTATTGTCGCTTCCGTATCAACCTGCTTTATAAAAGCAACACATGATCTATCCTGTCAGGAGAACTCCGTAAGAAAACTAAAATAAAAACTGTGCCGCAACAGTAATTTTTTGTTTACTTTGCCTCACAAATGCGTAATATCGAGCAACCAAAAATCATATGTACCCCAAAATAGTACCAACAAACTGTCACCTCATCCCGTAGTTTACAACATGGGGTCACTCTTTGGGAGTTTCTACTCTAGGGGTGTATAAGGGGGGTCTTCAAATGTGACATGGCAACTTAAAATTATCCCAGTAAAATGTGCCCTCCAAAAACCATATGGCGCTTTTTTTTTTTTTGTTGGCGGAGCCGCGGGCCGGAAGTGCAGATGCGGACAGCACACTGTGTGCTGTCCGCATCTTTTCCGGCCCCATTGAAAATGAATGGGTCCGCACAATTGCGGACCATTTTCCTTTCATTCTTGTGGAACAAAGGTTAACAAATTTAGTAAAATCAGTTTTGAATAACTTAAAGGGTGTCCTAAAAAAAAGGATGTTGTCAAAATGATGCCACCATGAAGTAGACATCTGGGAAATGTACAGTAACAGCTATTTTATGAGGTGTCACAATCTGCTTTCAAAGCAGAGACATTCAAATTTAAAAAATGGTGAATTTTTCCAAATTTTCTGTACATTTTGGAATTTTTTTTATAAATAAAGGTGAAACATATTGAACCAAATTTACCACTAACATGAAGTACAATATGTCAGGAGAAAACATTTTCAGAATCGCTTATATACGTAAAAGTGTTCCTGAGTTATTACCACATTAAGTAAAACATGTCAGATTTGCAAAATGTGGCTTGGTCCTTGTGGTGAAAACTGGCTTGGTCTTGAAGGGGTTAAAGTGGAGTTCAATAGTTCAGTGCTACCTTCCTTTCCGCAATCTGACATTCCGTTGCAGAAACATCCTAACTTGTATTAATCTGCTAATTAGGTGCCTCGAGCACTAAGGAACAAGCCTAGCCTCTCAGAGCACCACTTCACCTCCTCCTGTCCCCTCCTCACCACTTATCCGCCACTGATGGACACGGCCAGGTTTCCTCTCTGTTTCGACGCCTGGCCCTGAAATCTTGTGCCTGCAGTCGATGCATGCGCAGTTCATCTCATTCAGCTGTCTCTACCCTGAGAGCCAAAGTGCACATGCGCCGATCGTAATCTCAGCAGTTCATGTGCGGGATTTCAGTGCCAGGCATGGGAACGGTGAGAAACCCTTGTTCTGTCCATCAGTGCCGGGGGCGGAGAGGAGGTGAAGCATATTAATGCGAGTTAGAATTTCTCTGCAATGGAACGCCCTATTGCAGAAAGTAAGGTAGTGACCTCCGCATGATCAACCCTGCCGGGTAGTATACCTGGTGTAAAGGATTTGTCCCATCTCAAAAACAGATTATCTCCTATCACAGAAAAGGGTATAAGGGCCTGATTCGCAGGGGTCCAACTGCTGAGCCCCTTCAGATCACTAGAATGGGGGCCCTGGGTGAATAGACAAGCAGACACTCTAAGAGGCTTCTGGAGGTAGCTAAGCCCTAATACAGGTGCACCTTGTGGATTTCGGAGCCTCCATTTTTTTAAAGATGTTTTCCAAGCACCATTTCAGTTTCCCACAAAGGACTCCATTTTGGTAACTACGCCTGTGCTACGCTGGAACTGCTCATTGGAGGCGGTGTGGGTTGTTGGACCTGCTCTGATCAGCTAGTGATTGGCCATGGGGATAGGCCATCGCTTACTAAAAGCTGAACAAACAAAAAAAAGCAATTCTTTCATTTTATTTTTTATTTTATTTTTAATTTATTTCTATTTCTTTTTTCTGGTGTTTACCATCTGGTATAAATTGCAGGTTAGGCTACTTTCACATTAGCGTTTTTTGCGGATCCGTCATGCAAAAACGCTTCTGTTACAATAACACAACCGCATGGATCCGTCATGAGCACCAAGTCAATGGGGGACGGATCCGTTTTCTATTGTGTCAGTACGGATCCGTCTTGCTCCGCACCACATCGCGGACAGAAAAATGCTGCTTGCAGCGTTATACTGTCTGCGATGGGAGCGCAACCAAACGGAACGGAATGCATTCTGGTGCACTCCATTCAGTTCAGTTTTGTCCCCATTGACAATGAATGGGGATAAAACAGAAGCGTTTTCATCCGCTATTGAGATATCTATGACGGATCTCTAAAGCGGAAATGAAAACGCTGGTGTGAAAGTATTCTTAACGTCATTCTGTTGGTTGATGTGATTATAGTGCTCTGATTTATTACTTTTTGCACTGTAAAAAATACAAATTAATATTTTTGTCGCTATATTCTAAGAACCATACTTTTTTTAGTTTTTGTTGACAGAGCTGTGTGAGGATTTTTTTATTTTTTTTTGTGGGACAGGCTGTAGTTTTTATTGTTATGTGGCTTTCTGATCCCTTTTTTTATTACATTTTTCGGGAGGTGAGGAACAAAATACAGCTCTTCTGTCAGTTCTGTAAATAATGTGATAACTTCTGTGGGATGATACAATTACGACAATAACACATTTCTATAGTTCTTTTATTTTAATGTTTTTGCATCATAAAGACACTTCTAAGCATTTGCTTGTGTGTGTCGCCAAATTCTAAGACCCATTTTTATACTCCTGTCGAAGCAGCTGTCGGTATGTTGTCGTTTTTATTGTTGTCATTTATGGGTACGTATTTCTTTGATCTCTTTTTATACCATTCTTGGGGAGGTGAGGTGACTGAAAAAATAGCATTTCCAGCCTTTTACATTTTTTTTCTGTATTGTGTTCATTCTGAGGGATACGTCTTGTGATAGTTTTATAGATCTGTTTGTTACAGACACTGAGATGACCA
Organism: Bufotes viridis; assembly: GCA_033119425.1. Lineage (NCBI taxonomy): Eukaryota > Metazoa > Chordata > Amphibia > Anura > Bufonidae > Bufotes > Bufotes viridis. The sequence continues at coordinate 547,651,918 of CM065590.1, read as the reverse complement.
GTTGTCTCAATAATAATGACTGGATAAGGTGAACAGGGGCATTATATAGCTCGTCTGCCTAGTGCTTTTAATCGGAGTATCCCATAGCTGAATTCTACATTGCCCTGAATTTTCTAGGCCAGGTGAGGCAATGGTGTCGGTCCCGTCTGTTAGAAGCCACTTTGTTGCTGGTAGATGGGCCTGACACAATTTTGATCAAACGTGTGTGCAAAGAGCTTTGGATTTTCCCATAGTAAGTATAGCAGTGATGCAGTTTGCATTTCTGCATATCTCCAGTGTGTTGTGTCTTTATACATAAAGCAGTGTGCTGCTGCCTTCACATCTGCAGCCGCCAGTTCTGGCAGAGAATGCTGCGAGTCGGCCAAACACAAACCACATCGTGCAGCGGTTTCTGTCTGGCCAACTCTCAGCATTTTTGCCAGATTGCGGGCGGATCTCTGCCAGACCCCATTATAGTTAGTGGCACCGGCAGGCATTCTGGGGAGCTAGCCTAAGTCCTTGTTTGTTTTTACATTGCAGCTGTGGTGGTGTGCGCCTGAACCCCATTGTGTACATCGTTTGAAAGTGACGGTCTAACTGCACTTTGCATTAAAGGATAACTGTTATATTTTATAATTATTATTTTTTGCAATAGACTTTATTTAGCCAAAACGTTTATTTTTGGTAGAAAACTGGGGCTGAAATGGCCCTTAGCAGCACTCTCTCAAATGAGCGTTGCTAAGGGCCATATGTCTCCTGTTAGAAAAGGGGAGACGGGCTGTGCAGACGCTGTGCTTCTGCCTTCCATGCTTCCTGGTGGGCACAGGAGTCTTGGGAGTTAAAATTACATTTATATTCCCCCTTCTATGCAATCTAATGCTCCAGTACATTCACTGACCTGCGATCCCTGTAATAGTAACTCATGAAGCAGCCGCCGGCAGTAGAAGCACTGTGCGCAGCCTGTCTCCCCTTTTCTAATAGGAGACGGATGGCCCTAAGCAACGCTCATTTGAGAGAGTGCTGCTAAGGGCCATTTTAGCCCCAGTTTTCTACCAAAAAAAAACATTGCAAAAATTGCAAAAATGTCACCTATCACTTGCCCTACACTTTAGCAAAAATAAATGACAGTTATCCTTTAATATATATATGTATAGTTAGACCTTGTATTTGCACATTATGCCCTCCCTTCAGGTCCTCAGCTGTGTCACATGTCCAACACTCTGACTCTCCACCTGACACAGCGTCCTAAGTGCGGACAGGAAGTCAGTTTCTCCATTCATTCCTATGTGATCCACGATGTGAGTGGCCTAGGTACGAATCCGGAAACTGACTTCCTATCCACACATAATTGCGCAGTGTCAGATGGAGAGTCAAAGTGTCAGCCACGTGACACAGCAGAGGACCATAAGGGAGGGGATGACGCACATATACAACCAATAAAATGTTTATTTTCACTACAATTTACGTCATGAACCTAACTGCTAAGAAAATAACTTGGGGGGGGGGTCAGGAAGGTGCATTTTTAAAGATCAGATCAAGCAGTAGGATATTCTGTATTTTGGGGGGTGTTGCCATCTGTATAATCTCTATGCATTTGCTTTGTTTTTAGGGGTCTTGGGCAGGTGCTGACTGACTATGTGCACGGCGATGCAAAGATTAAGCTGGCCAACACCGGACTGCTGGCGCTCTCATCCTTAACGTTTGCTGGTCTTTGCTATTTCAACTACCACGATGTGGGGATCTGCAAAGCAGTTGCAATGCTGTGGAGCCTGTGATTGCTCTGCAGATGAATGTATATCCGCTCTTGTATTTTATGCCTTCGACGGATAGGACAAGGGGGCAGCCGCGGCGAGAAGATGGATGAAGACCTGACCATTTGCTGCCCACAGCACTGTCCATGCCGTCCAGATTGGTTTGTACCAGCGTACTCTTCTGCGCAAGCTCCACGTGTGATTCATAAAAGTGCTTAATACAGCCATTTACCGTATTGGATATTTTAGTACGTTGAATACATGAACTGTGTTTTACAATATCTAAAGAGACGCAGGCTATCCGCCATCATCCGGGATGAGTTAATCTACAGTTCATTCTTGCAAAAATTTTGAGTTAAAGTGTTACTTATTCCAGTTACTGTGGTTTAATTCTCGATCTGCCAGACTGATCGGCCTAATCTCACGTCTTCCAGATGGCGAAGGCATCCCAGTCTGCTTATAGAGGTACACTAATCATTATCATATTTTGCTTTAAAAAAAAACAATTAAACTGAATGAAGGTCACATGAACGAACAATGACGTTTGTTTAGTGCTTGAAATAAATAAAATACCAAACAAAATGTATCTTTTTATTTTTTTTGCATGCAGTAGATTGACCTTGACATTATTGGGGTTTTCCGGCAATTTTTTACTGATGATCTATCAGTATTTGATCAGTGGGCGTCCGACACCAGACGTGACCTTCTCTCGGCTCACCCGACTCATCGCCGTACATTTTATAGCGGCTGTGCTTTGTATCACAGCCCAGGCCCACTCACTTCAATGGGCCTGATCTGCGCCTAGGCTATGTGACCAATGAACGTGACATCACATGACCTAGGAATAGCTGGAGAAAGCCACAGTGTTACTGTGAGCACCGATACCTTCTTGAATAGCTGATTGGCAGGGGTCCCATTTATTGGACCCTCACCGATCAGGTCATCTGTAAAAAGAAAAGCTGTCGGAAAACCCCTTTACCGGCCTTATTTCAACCTATGTGTAGATGACCTGTATGGCTGTATAGCGCTCGTACATGGAGGTCCTTCTCTGAACTCTCCTTTTTCAGCCACAGTAAACAAGAACTCTTTTTTGGCAGGCCTCGCCCATCTGTTTGTTAGATGTCCCGCATTAAAGGGGTTGTCCCATTACAAACACTTATTCCCCCACTGCAGGATAGGGGATAAGTGCCTGATGGGTGGGGGTCCATTCAAGGTGGCCTCCATTTTTCAGAGCTACTTTGGAGTTTGATTGGTTGCTATGCTACGCCAGTTTTCCTTTGCAGCAGTTTTGATAAATCTCCTCCATTGTGTTTCCACACATCAGTGGGAGTAATACACAGTCCCACAAATAACATTAGTGGCGATGGCTACCTTCCCTGTTCCTGTGTAGCGCTCCCTGGCACCCAGTTGTCGTTTTAAGATAGGACAGGTTTATGACCCACTGTTTTAGCGATACACCATTGTATAGACTTTTTTTTTTGTTTTCATTTTAATTCTTTTCCTCGGGCAGTGGTTTGCTGGTCAGCAAGGTTTGATATCTGCATGATATCAATAGATCAGTCTTCTATTTCCAGGCAGAGGGGCAACTTATTGGGATCTGGGTTCTATTTTATGTGGCGATCCTCACAGTATTTCCCACCTAGAGTTCCCCAGAAAACAGCAAGAACTCACACTTTTAGGCCAGACACACACGAGCAAGTTGAATGTGATAAACTTGCAGCTTGTATCAGTGTTGGGTCCCGTGCTCATGCACACGACATCTGAGCCGCATTTTTTTCTGTCTCGGATTAGCACTCATTCACTTCAATGGGGCAGGAAAAGATGTGCACAGCATTCCGTGTGCTGTCTGCGTTAGAGTTGAGCGAACTTCTGTTTTAAGTTCGTTTTCCAAAGTTCGGGTTATCCAAGCATCCCGTTATGGATTCCGCTACTACGGAGCATAAGGGGATTCTTCAATGAACCTGAACCTTGGACAACACGGAGGACCTGGGGTGATGTCACTGTCATGTGATCAGTGCTGGGGGTGTGGCTCAGTACTGGATTAGATAAGAGGTCGTAGGCTACCACCTCTTATCTAATCCAGTACTGAGCCACACCCCCTGCACTGATCACATGACGGTGACGTCACCCCAGGTCCTCCGTGTTGTCCAAGGTTCGGGTTCATTGAAGAATCCCCTTATGGATTCCAAATGCCGTTATGGTCCGTGGTAGCGGAATCCATAACGGGATGCTTGAATAACCCGAACTTCTGGAAAACGAACTTAAAACAGAAGTTCGCTTAACTCTAGTCTGCATCTATTGCTCCGTTCCGTGGCCCTGCAAAAAAAATAGAACATGTCCTATTCTTGTCTGTTTTGCGGACAAGAATGAGCATTTTTATCATGGGCCGTCTGTTCCATTATGGAAATTGTGGAATGCACACGGCCAGCATCCATGTTTTGCAGATCGCAAAACACGGCACGGTCGTGTGCATGAGCCCTCATACAGATTTATAAATGTGCAACCTTGAGAGTCCTGGAATGTATTGCATCACACAGACATCAGTGTAATTGGGTAGATTTCAGTATTCTAAAGCCCCTTTCACACGGGCGAGTTTTCCGCGCGGGTGCAATGCTTGAGGAGGACGCATTGCACCCGCACTGAATCCGGACCCATTCATTTCTATGGGGCTGTGCACATGAGCGGTGATTTTCACGCATCACTTCTGCGTTGCGTGAAAATCGCAGCATGCTCTATCTTGTGCGTTTTTCACGCAACGCAGGCCCCATAGAAGTGAATGGGGCTGCGGGAAAATCGCAAGCATCCGCAAGCAAGTGCGGATGCGTTGCGATTTTCCCGCATGGTTGCTAAGAGACGATCAGGATGGGGACCCGATCTTTATTATTTTCCCTTATAACATGGTTATAAGGGGAAATAGCATTCTTAATAAGAACTTAATTAAGAACTAAAGGACCTGTGATGACGTCACATCACATGGTCCAATCACATGGTCCATCTTACCATGGTGATGGACCATGTGATTGGACCATGTGATGTGACGTCATCACAGGTCCTTTAGATCTTAGCTGATGCATGGAAAGAGAGGAGACATCGCAACTACGCGATCAAGTGGCTAAGGTAAGTTAACTTTTATTATTTTTAACCCCTTCCTCTTCATTTTACAATGCATTCTTTATTGAGAATGCTATTATTTCCCCTTATAACCATGTTATAAGGGAAAATAATCAATTCTCCAGAAGACCCGAAACCGGACTTCAGTGATGAAGTTCGGGTTGGGTACCAAACATTGCGTTTTTTCTCACGCGCGTGCAAAACGCGTTACAAACGTTTGCACCCGCGTGGGAAAAACGCGCATATTCCCGCAACGCACCCGCCTCTTATCCGGGCGTCAAACATGACGCCCGTGTCAAAGAGGCCTAAGAGGCCATAGCCTCATACTGACACACACTGCGAGTTTATGGCATTCAACTCATTAGTGTGTGTCTGGCCTTACAGTGTTTTTTTTTTTTTATATAAGTCTTTAACTTTTCTCAATATCATAATAGCAAAAACAAGTTTACTAATATTTCCACCACCCCCTCAAGCATCCTTGAAAGAAAGAGGAAAAAAAAAAAAAAAGAAACCCCTTCTCACTATTTATTTATTCCACCAGTTCCATATCTTAATGAATTTTTCATTAGACCCTCTTTGTTTATACAACATCTGTTCGTACTTTTTGACTTTATTAACTAAATTTAACCATGTTCGATGCTCTGGGGGGAGCGACGCAAACCACAATCTAGAGATAATGAGCCTAGCTAGGAAGGACACTTTAGCCAAAAAGACGAAGTTTAGAAGACTGACAGACTATCTCAGAAAAATCACCCAAGATCCATACTCCAGGCACAAAGGGAATCTGAATTTGGAATTTTTGTATTAAGGTTGTTTGAACCAAATGCCAATACTCCTTCACTGGAGGACAGTCCCAGAACATGTGTAGGTGATCAGCACCAGAGCAGTCACATCGCGGGCAATTAGAAGAAATCCTAAAACCTCTCTTTTGTAACCACAGTGGTGTTATGTATATTTTATGAATAATATTAAACTGTACTGCAGTGAGATTAAAGTTCTGTGAAAAATAAGTCATATTCTTCAAAATATTTTCCCACACCAGTGGAGCAAAGTTTTCAAGTGTGGTAGTCCAGGCTTTTTGTCCTGGAGAGTGACGTTCAGAAAAATAAAATCTAATTAAGTGTTTATAACAATATGAAATTTTAACTTTCATATGTGTTCCTCTTTCTAATAATAGCTTATGAAGAAAAAGTGTAGCTTCCATATTAAAAAAAAGTGCTTATCTGAGATAGAAGAGAGTGCAAAACATAACTGAAAATATGGATACCATGCTATCTCACCTAAATTTTCCTTTTGAGTAAGTTCTAAAAGAGACAAAATTTCCCCATTTTTTACCACTTGACTGAGAGAGTGAATATTTTTGGACCTCCAGTAATGGCTAGCCTCCAAGTTCAAAAGAGTATGAAACCTTTTATTATGCCATAATGGAGTACAGATCAATGATGCTGTAACTTTACACCATTTCCTAATCATCCTCCAAGCTCTTATACACAAACTGAAAAAGGAGGTATAATCTCGTAAACTCTTAGATAAATAACTGGACTCCAGTAGTGTAAAAAAGTCTGAGAAGCCTGCATCTGTTACTAATTTGATACATAGGGGACTATTTTTCCAGTCATTGAAAAAACATAACTGTGAGGCAACAAAATATCTCTTAAAATACGGAAGATTTAGGCCTCCCTGCTCGTACAGCATGGAAAAATAGTCCACCTTCAATCTCACACGTTTTCTCCCCCATAGTAAATCATTAATCATTTTTTCTATCAGTTTGAAGAATTTATCCTTGATCCAAATGGGGGAGTTTCGGAGAACATAAAGCACTTGGGGGAGTACCACCATTTTAATTAAAGAGATCCTATCTGCTCTAGTAAGCGGAATTTTCTGCCATACCTTAATTTTTGATCTAATTTTCGACAACACTGGTATCAAATTAAGCTGTATATAGTCTTGAACTTTTGCAGTCCCCGTAATCCCCAAGTACTTCAATGACTCAGAGACATTCAAACCGTGGACTCTAGTTTCAGTAGATAATTCATCCAACGGTAAAAGGCAGGTTTTCGCCCAGTTAACTTCCAAGGCTGAGACCTCACTATAAACATTAACAATCTCCATCACCCGAGGTAGTGTGTTTTCTGTCTGTTGTATAAAAAACAAAACATCATCGGCATATAGGGAAATTCGGTCCTCTGTTCCCATAACTCCAAACCCCAACATCCTCGGATCTTGTCTAACCTTGGCCGCCAGGGGTTCAATGTAAATGTTGAAGAGAAGCGGGGAAAGAGGACATCCATGGCGGGTTCCTCTTTCCAATGGAAAGCTCGCTGTCAACACATCGTTGATCCTCAGCCTGGCCACAGGGGATTTGTATAACAACTGTATCATCATGATGAATCTTGGGCCAAATCCCATTCTCACCATCACTCTCCAAAGGAACCTCCACTCCACCCTGTCAAAGGCCTTAGTGGCATCAAGAGACAGGATGGAGCGGGAACCATCCGCCGGAGACTGAGTATTAGCAAAGAGACGGTGTAGATTATAATGTGTACCCCTCCCAGGCATAAATCCATTTTAAACAGGATGAATAACAGACGAAATTACTTTAGAGAGTCTATTAGCAAGGACCTTGGAGAGTAATTTAACATCAGTATTTAATAAAGAGATTGGTCTGTAAGAGTCCAGTTCCCGTCGATCTTTATCTTTTTTTTGAATTAGCACTATGAGTGCTTCCAACATTGACTTGGGGAGAGCACCTCCCTGCACTGCCTGAGCAAAAACCTGAGCAACAGGGCATGGCTTACAGGAGGGTGTCCATAAGATTTAACAAGCATAAAACGCCTGAAAAACATCACATAGGCGCCTGAATGTGAAGTTGCCATGGCTGCTCTGAATTCCTCTTTGGCCAGTGTTCCAGTCCTTGTATTTCCAGATTCCTCCTGATGTTTCATTATACAGGTCCTTCTCAAAAAATTTGCATATTGTGATAAAGTTCATTATTTTCTGTAATGTACTGATAAACATTAGATTTTCATATATTTTAGATTCATTACACACAACTGAAGTAGTTCAAGCCTTTTATTGTTTTAATATTGATGATTTTGGCATACAGCTCATGAAAACCCAAAATTCCTATCTCAAAAAATTAGCATATTTTATCCGACCAATAAAAGAAAAGTGTTTTTAATACAAAAAAAGTCAACCTTCAAATAATTATGTTCAGTTATGCACTCAATACTTGGTCGGGAATCCTTTTGCAGAAATGACTGCTTCAATGCGGCGTGGCATGGAGGCGATCAGCCTGTGGCACTGCTGAGGTGTTATGGAGGCCCAGGATGCTTCGATAGCGGCCTTAAGCTCATCCAGAGTGTTGGGTCTTGTGTCTCTCAACTTTCTCTTCCCAATATCCCACAGATTCTCTATGGGGTTCAGGTCCGGAGAGTTGGCAGGCCAATTGAGCACAGTAATACCATGGTCAGTAAACCATTTACCAGTGGTTTTGGCACTGTGAGCAGGTGCCAGGTCGTGCTGAAAAATGAAATCTTCATCTCCATAAAGCTTTTCAGCAGATGGAAGCATGAAGTGTTCCAAAATCTCCTGATAGCTAGCTGCATTGACCCTGCCCTTGATAAAACACAGTGGACCAACACCAGCAGCTGACATGGCACCCCAGACCATCACTGGCTGTGGGTACTTGACACTGGACTTCAGGCATTTTGGCATTTTCCACTCCCCAGTCTTCCTCCAGACTCTGGCACCTTGATTTCCGAATAACATGCAAAATTTGCTTTCATCCGAAAAAAGTACTTTGGACCACTGAGCAACAGTCCAGTGCTGCTTGTCTGTAGCCCAGGTCAGGCGCTTCTGCCGCTGTTTCTGGTTCAAAAGTGGCTTGACCTGGGAAATGTGGAACTTGTAGCCCATTTCCTGCACACGCCTGTACACGGTGGCTCTGGATGTTTCTACTCCAGACTCAGTCCACTGCTTCCGCAGGTCCCCCAAGGTCTGGAATCGGTCCTTCTCCACAATCTTCCTCAGGGTCGGGTCACCTCTTCTCGTTGTGCAGCGTTTTCTGCCACACTTTTTCCTTCCCACAGACTTCCCACTGAGGTGCCTTGATACAGCACTCTGGGAACAGCCTATTCGTTCAGAAATTTCTTTCTGTGTCTTACCCTCTTGCTTAAGGGTGTCAATGATGGCCTTCTGGACAGCAGTCAAGTCGGCAGTCTTACCCATGATTGCGGTTTTGAGTAATGAACCAGGCTGGGAGTTTTTAAAAGCCTCAGGAATCTTTTGCAGGTGTTTAGAGTTAATTAGTTGATTCAGATGATTAGGTTAATAGCTCGTTTAGAGAACCTTTTCATGATATGCTAATTTTTTTAGATAGGAATTTTGGGTTTTCATGAGCTGTATGCCCAAATCATCAATATTAAAACAATAAAAGGCTTGAACTACTTCAGTTGTGTGTAATGAATCTAAAATATATGAAAGTCTAATGTTTATCAGTACATTACAGAAAATAATGAACTTTATCACAATATGCTAATTTTTTGAGAAGGACCTGTACAAACTGATGCCTCAACATATGGAATTGGTGCAGTTTTAGCCCAAGTTAATGAACACGAAAAAGAATGTCCAATTATCTAATTGAGTCACAAGTTGTTGCCCAAAGAGACTTATGCAACCATAGAAAAGGAGTGTTTTAGCTATTGTTTAGCCACTGGCCAACGTTTCGGTCTAATCCTAGACCTTGTTCACGGCCTTAGTGTACATACGAAGGAGAGTATAGGACGCCATCCTCTTTAACCTTCTGGAAGTTGCTGAGTCTGGGATCTCAATGTTATGGCAGCTTTTTCAAGCATTCTTCTCTAGCTGGGTAGTAAAACACACAGCCCACTGCTAGCTGATAACACAGACAGGGGAAGGTGTGTGTCTGTATATTTCTAGGAAAAGTTAGTCCATGGGGGTTCTCGGAGCAAGCTGCGGTGCTCTGCCCTCTGAATTTGCCTGTGATACTGGAAATTTGGAATACCTTTAGCATTATCTGCATCTTCATGCTGATGGATATCAACTTGAGACTGAAAGGAAGGGCCCATCATTAGACATTGTGGAATCTTACAACATGCTACTTTAAATTTGATATGTGTGAACTGTCCACTTGATGGGAATAAAGTGCTTTACTAGGGCCAACGCCTATTGCTTGGTGCCTACCTTTGGTGGTCACAAGCTGCTTTTATGACTGTATGTAATTTGCTCTCTTTCAAGAAAGAAAACAAGGCTGAGCCTCTACTGCCACTAGATGTAAGGAGGCTATCTTACAAGTCAGTGTCCGACCTTTTAAACAGGCCTTGAGAGGCATAACTAAAGCTTGCATTTCACCTGACGATTTTTCACCAGATGATCACTAATGAGTGCTTGTATGAGCGCTGGTTAGTAATCATCTTGCAGTGTAATGAAGCCGCCAATTGCTTGATGAACGATGCTCGTTCGTCAGGCAATCCAAATCTTTTGACATGTTAAAAAATTATCGTTTGCAGGCAGCAGATCGTGGTGTCTATTCACGATCTGCCGCCAGTAAACCACAGTGTTGGCTACCTCCTCTTCCTCCACCACCACTTCCACCTACACTGCCACGTCCACCGCCTCCTCAACCATTTCCTTATCCACATTTGTTTGCAGGGCATTTGTCTTGCTCATATCCCCATTTTGCTTCCTTTTGCAGCCCTCTATCCCTTTCTATGACTTTTTTAGAGCCATTTTAGTGCCCCAAAATTCGGGTCCCCATTGACTTCAATGGGGTTCGGGGTCAAGAAAAAAAACTCTGGCTTCTAGAATGTGGAGGCACAAAATCTTTTTTTTTTTCAAAGTTGGTTTATGATGTCAAGCTGAAACCAACATATTAATAAAATTATTCATATTAGGTATTTCCACATCATCCGTAACAATGTACTCTATAAAAATAACATTTGACCTAACCCCTCAGATAAACGGCATCCAAAAAAAAAAAAATAAAGATGTAAAAAAAGCCATTTTTGTCACCTTAGATCATAAAAAGTGTAATAGCGAGCGATCAAAAAGTCATATGCCCCCTAAAATAGTGCCAATAAAACCGCCTTCTCATCCCGCAAAAAATTTGCCCCTACATTAGACAGTCACCCAACAGAAAAAAAAACTGTAGCTCCCAGGCCATGGAGATACTAAAATGATTTCATTTTTGTTCCTAAAATGATAATATAGTGTAAAATCTAAACAAATTATATAAAGTAGACATATTAGGTATGGCTGCATCTGTAACAATCTTCCCTATAAAAATAACATTTGACCCAACCGCTCAGATGAACAGCGTTAAAAAACAAAATGAAAAAACGTGTAAAAAAACCCAATTTTTTGGTAAAATTTCCATTTAAATCCATTTTTTCCGGTAATAAAGCAAGGGTTAACAGCCAAACAAAACTAAACATTTATTGCCCTGATTCAGTAGTTTGCAGAAACACCCCATATGTAGTCGTAAATGGCTATATAGCCACATGGCAGGGCATAGAACGAAGGGAACGCCATATGGTTTCTGGAAGGCAGATTTTGATGGACTGGTTTCTTTACACCATGTCCCATTAGAAGCCCCCCCTGATCTAGTCTAGACTAGAAACTCCAAAAAAGTGACCCCATCTAAGAAACTACACTCCTCAAGGTATTCAAAAATTACTTTACAAAATTTGTTAACCCATTAGGTGGAACATAAAACTTAATGGCGAATGTTAAAACAATTTTATAATTTACATTTTTGTTACCTTGCCTCAAAAATGTGTAATAAAGAGCAACCAAAAATCATATTTACCCTAAAATAGTACCAAAAACACTACCACCTCATCCCGTAGTTTCCAAGATGGGGTCACTTTTATGTAGTTTCTACTCTAGGAATGCATCAGAGGGCTTGAAAGGGTACATGGTGTAAATAAACCAGTCCAGCAAAATCTGCCTTCCAAAACCCATACGGCGTTCCCTCCTTCTGCGCCCTGCCGTTTGGCCAAACAATAGTTTAGGACCACATATGGGGTGTTTCTGCAAACTAGAGAATCAGGGAAACCCATATTGAGTTTTGTTTGGCAGTTAACCCTTGCTTTGTTCCTGGAAAAAATGGATTATAATGGAAAATTTTCCAAAAATCGAAATTCTAAAATTGTTTCTCCATCTGCCATTAACTCTTGTGGAACACCTAAAGGTTTGTAAACCCAGTTTTGAATACCTTGAGGGGTGTACTTTCTTAGATGGAGTCACTTTTTTTGGAATATCTATTCTAGGCGTGCAACGGGGGGCTTTAAATGGGACATGGTATAAAAAAAAACAGTCCCGCAAAATCTGCCTTTTGTAAACCCAGTTTTGAATACCTTGAGGGGTGTAGTTTCTAGAATGGGGTCATTTTTGGGTGGTTTCTATTATGTAAGCCTCACAAAGTGACTTCAGACCTGGACTGGTCCATAAAAAGTGGGATTTGGCAAATTTCTGAAAAATTTCAAAATTTGCTTCTAAACTTCTAAGCTATGTAACAGCCCCAAAAAATAAAATGGCATTCCCAAAATGATCCAAACATGAGGTAGACATATGGGGAATGTAAAGTCATCACAATTTTTGGGGGTATTACTATGCATTATAGAAGTAGAGAAACTGAAACTTTGAAATTTGCAATTTTTTCCAAATTTTTGGTAAATTTGGTATTTTTTTATGCAAAAATTAACTTTTTTCTACCCCATTTTAGCAGTGTCATGAAGTACAATATGTGACAAAAAAGCAATTTCAGAACGGCCTGTGTAAGTAAAAGCGTTTAAAAGTTATCACCACATAAAGTGACACTGGTCAGATTTGCAAAAAATGGCCGGGTCCTTAAAGTGAAATAGGTCTGAGTCCTTAAGGGGTTAAAATGAACCAGGCATGGATCCCACAGGACTTGTCCATACCTTGTGCAGAATAGACAAGTATCCCGGCCACACCCAGCCATTGTTATACTGCAGCGCACTTTCTCTTAGCATTTTCTTTTCTGTTTCCCAATGTTTTGGGGTCTTCCCAAATTTATAAAAATAAATAAAGAGAAAAAAAATAAAAATAATAAACTACAAAAACAGTGTTGGCTACCTCCTCTTCCTCCACCACTACTTCCACCTACATCGCCACGTCTACCGCCTCCTCAACCTCCTACTCCACTTTGACCTCCGCCTCCTAGTTCAAGATCATTATTTTTCACTTTTTTTATATTCTATGTTATTTCAAGTCATTTCCCTATCCACATTTGTTTGCAGGGCAATTGTCTTGCTCATACCCCCATTTTGCTTCCTTTTGCAGCCCTTTCTATGACTATTTTACAGCCATTTTAGTGCCCCAAAATTCGGGTCCCCGTTGACTTCAATGGGATTCGGGGTCAAGTTCGGGTCCCGAACCCGAACTTTGTGGCAAAGTTCAGCCGAACCCAGCGAACCCGAACTTTCAGGTGTTCACTCAACTCTACTCCGGACTGAAAATCGCTTGCTCTGTTACAGAATCATACCTCACAGAAAATAATTTGTGATGTCACACCAGTTCACCTAACTCTAAAGCTTATTTAGGACAAAGAAAGGATACCTGTGTGCAATAATAGCATTGGCAATGGCAACAGCATAAGCGCAGTGAGCTACGCTGTTTCCTATCATATATCTTGTATTATTTTTCCATAATGTCTGATATTCCAGAATATCTCATAATCTGACATCTATCAGGTGCCTTGATGCCAGAATTTTTTTTTTATATTGTATGTCACAAAGTATGTTGTTTTTACATCTCCTAAAGATGTTGGAGTCGTCACAGCAGCAGATGTTAGTGCAGATTTCTGTAATTGTCCTTTATTGCAAAACGCTTTTCAATCTACATTTCTTGCATGAAACTAATTTTTAATTTGGGGAATTCCCTGAAACACTCCAGGACTTGTACTTTTTTGTTAAAGTTTAAAAAGAAAACTTTGCTGAGCCCACAAAACGGAAGTCTGACTTAGCTACAAGCCACAATGGTTGCACAATATTAGAGACAATTATGCGCCTGCGGATGAAAATATATCTCCAGTGTGTGCAGAATGGTGCTTCAGAATGCAAAATACTGTCAGGAGCTGGAATTTTTGGGGTCATATTTGGATTTGCCATATTTATGATTCTCGTTCTCTTTTCCTTCTGCAGGAAGTTACATGGTGCTTGAACTGAAGTGCATTTATCAAAAAAAAAAAAATAGAACGTCCTATTATTGTCTGCATTACGGACAAGGATAGTACTGTTCTATTAGGGGCCAGCTGTTCCCTAAAATATGGAATGCACGTGGACGTCATCCGTATTTTTTTGCTAATCCGACCACAAAATACATACGGTAGTGCACATGAGCCTTTAACCGACTCTAACAAAACTTGACGAATGGATAGTATGACTTTGGATTAAGGAAAGATTTCATGATCATCAGACCCAGTTGTTAGACATACACTAATCACACATTGGTGGCATATTCTAGGGAGACACCATTAATGTTAAAGAGCATCTATCAGCATGATCAACCTAAGTATACCCTGCCTGGTAGGGTTGATCATGCTGAGAGCAACAACCCCTCTCTTGAAGCAGCCCGATGTATAGTTTTTGAGATACAGTGTATTCGAGATTTTTATTTTTATGCTATGGCCTAATTGATAGGGGCAGTTCCCTGTTTTAGATGCCTGACCCTGAAATCTTGAACATGCACGGGTGAGAGCACAATCGACGCATGTGCAGTGAATCTCATTCGGCTGCCACCGCTTTGGGAGCTGTGCATTCGTTGATTGTAGTCTTTCCGGCGTATGCACGAATTTCAGGCCCAGGTATTAGAACAGTGAGGATTTCTGGACTTGTCAATCCATGGGGGACCGGGAGGAGCGAAGGGTGAAAGGCATAGATGAAGTAGTGCCCTTTCCATAGGTCCTTTTCCATATGCACTGCTTTATATACTTTGGATTTTGGGTTACAAAAACTTTATTAGACAAATGACTGAAGAATAAACTACATGAAGGAATTATTATTACAAAGCAGCGATAAATAGAGCTAATGAGAAAATTGAAAATAAAACCTGACAAGTTATAGTATCGTGGAGTTGGTGTAGTACAATATAAATACAGAAGGAAGACTGGCAAAGTTTCCATTTGGTATCATGTGCCATATCTACTAGCAAGCTGCTCACCTCTTGAGTGATATGGTGCAGGCTACTGACAACCACGCACATTTTTTACTGACACAGACAAACGGTTATTGCACCTGTAAACGCGTCAGCAAGCCTTCATTATTAGGACGCTCAGTATGAAGCATTACATGTCCCCTCTAATGTGACAAATAAAGGTCACATCAGAAAACCATAACCTCCTTTAGCTTGTCTTTTCCATGCATATCATACTGTTTGAGCTTCAGGTTAGCATATACGTTTTACCATTCTATATTAAACCTTTGTCTTTCATTCAACCCCTCATATTTCTGGAGGATTAGTTTCTGTTTTCCACCTTCGTCACTGACGGATAAATAATACTCCGCTTGTAAGGATGATTGGAATTTGAAGAAGCTGTCACCTTCACTGAATTCTTTCTGAAAAAAGATGATTTCACTGCTGTTTCCTGCAATGACGTCGGGACAGTCTCCTTTCTGTAACGGTAAAATGAACAGGTACGTTTGAGTGCATGTCTAATCCTAAATTCCCCATTTCCACTTCTTCGTTCATTGGATCCATCAACACTTGAAGGGTGGCATCATTTAATTAGTTTGGGAAATCTCTCATTGATTGGACAAGTTGATGCGTTAGAGGGGTTTTTCAGGACCTAAACCTCTTCACAATCTTTGATGTAACTGTACATCATCGGTGCACAAGAGGTTTATGGACCACAATCATAAGCCTGTGGCAGGGCTTAATAGGCAGTCAGTAAAAATTCCATAGACTGCAATGGTATGCTATTGCCGCCTTTGGAATAAGCAATTAGAAGACCGTATTAAAGGGGTTGTCTCACTTCAGTAAGTAGCATTTATCATGTAGAGAAAGTTAATACAAGCCACTTACTAATATATCGTTATTATCCATATTGCTTCCTTTGCTGGCTGGATTCATTTTTCTACCACATTATACACTGCTCGTTTCCATGGTTACAGACCACCTGCAATCCATCAGTGGGGATCGTGCTTGCACACTACAGGAAAAAGCACTAGCCTATGTGTGCTCCCATGGTCCCGGCCACCAGAGAGGCTGATGCTTTTTCCTATAGTGCAAGCATGACCACCACTGATGGATTGCAGGGTGGTCGTAACCATGGAAACAAGCAGTGTATAATATGATGGAAAAATGAATCCAGCCAGCAAAGGAAGCAATATGGACAATCACAATACATTAGTAAGTGCATTGTATTAACTTTCTCTACATGATAAATGCAACTTACTGAAGTGAGACAACTCCTTTAAAGTCACCTAAAGGGACTAAAAAGTGCAGTCCCCTAAAGGGACTAAAACGTACAGTAAAGAAATGTATTTAAAAAAAATGAACCCCCAGAAGAAGCTTTTTATGGGAAAGGTTTGTCAGGGGGTCCTTAGCTCCACTTTGGTAGGTATATTTTGTCTTTCACTATTTCAGTTGCATGCTGTTGGCAGAGGGACCTGCAATTCCCTCCCATCCAGTAGAGCACTTCCCCCTAGCCTGAGATGACCCTAGGTGTATCTGCTGGGCTCTTAATGTGGGGATAAGTACAGGACTGAGAGCCTCATTCAGTGTCAGTGCCTGGAAGCTACATGACCTGTTGGCTGCGCAGAGTCTGATGTCCTTGTGTTTAGATCTGAAGTATTTACTATAGGTGCGGTAAGCTAAAGTATAGTTAGCGCTCTGATGGTCAACGTCATTTATTTTGGTTTATTTCATATACATGTGGATGCGTGACTAAGTGACTAATGAACTGAAATGCTACTGCCTTGTGTTAGATTAAAAATAAAAGCTGTTTGTACTTTTGACCTCTTAAAATTTGTGTGCCTGTCATTGCCGACCCCACCACAGGCACACGGACCCTCGACAGTTGCCAATAAAAAATTGTTCAACTTCACCTGCAAAACAACAAGCCCCCTACCAGCTATGTGAACAGAAATGTAAAATAAAAGTTATGGCTCTTGGAAAGCAGGGAAGAGAAAGGTAATACCAAGAATCAAAAATTGGCCCGGTCCCAAATAGGTTAATAGTGATGACCTATTCTTCACTCTGACTCCTGTGAACCCCACGATCGGTTGATTAAAGGGGTCGCTGTGCTGCAGTGAGTATTGCAGACTCTTTATGTTTTCTGGCCACAGCTCCATACATTTTGTAGTGGCTATTCCTGGTACTGCAGCTCAGTCTCATTGGAGTGGATGACACTGAGATGCAATACCAGGTACAACCACTACAAAATGTATAGCGCTGTACCTGGTATACAATGAAGGCTACATACTGTAGGCTTGTCAAAGGGAAGTACTGAGCTGTCTGCTCCATACTTAGCGTAGTTTCCGGCACAGTGGCTGCCCGCAAAACCTGATCAGTGGGGGTACCGGGTTTTGTACCATGATGACCTACTTTAACCACCTCAGCCCTCCTAGCTTATATACCCTTAATGACCAGACCACTTTTTACAATTCTGCACTACACTACTTTCACGGTTTATTGCTCGGTCATACAACTTACCACCCAAATGAATTTTACCTCCTTTTCTTCTCACTAATAGAGCTTTCATTTGGTGGTATTTCATTGTTGCTGACATTTTTACTTTTTTCGATATTAATAAAAAATGACCAAAATTTTTGCCAAAAAATGACATTTTTCACTTTCTGTTGTACATTTTTCTTTTATAAAAAAATACATTTCTATATTAATTTTTCTCTAAAATTATTGTTCTACATGTCTTTGATAAAAAAAAAATCCAATAAGTATATATTTATTGGTTTGGGTAAAAGTTATAGCGTTTACAAACTATGGTGCAAAAAAGTGAATTTCTGCATTTTGAAGCAGCTCTGACTTTCTGAGCACCTGTCATGTTTCTTCAGGTGCCAGAATGCCAGGATAGTATAAATACCGACCAAATGACACCATTTTAGAAAGAAGACACCCCAAAGTATTCGCGGAGGGGCATGGTGAATTCATGTATGATTTTTTTTTTTCACAACTTTGCGGAAAATAATAAAGTTTCCATTTCTACTAACTTCTGGCAAAAAAAAAAAAATCTCCCACGGACTCACTATGCCCTCAGTGAATACCTTGGGGAGTCTACTTTCCGAAATGGGGTCATTTGTGGGGTGTGTTTACTGTTCTGGCATTTTGGGCAGGGCTAAATTGTGAGCAACCCTGTAAAGCCTAAAGGTACTCGTTGGACTTTACGCCCCTTTACGCACCTTGGCTGCAAAAAAGTGGCACACATGTGGTATCGCCGTACTCAGAAGAAGTAGGGCAATGTGTTTTGGGGTGTATTTTTTACATATACCCATGCTGGGTGAGAGAAATGTCTCTGTAAATTGTCAACTTTGTATAAAAATTTTAAAAGATATTTCTCTCACCCAGCATGGGTATATGTAAAAATACACCCTAAAACACATTGCCCTACTTCTCCTGAGTACGGCGATACCACATGTGTGACACTTTTGCAGTGTAGGTGCGCAAAGGGGCCTAAATTCAATGAGTACCTTAGGATTTCACAGGGCATTTTACGCATTTGGATTCCAAACTACTTCTCACGCATAGGGACCCTAAAATGCCAGGGCAGTATAAATACCCACAAGTGACCCCATTTTAGAAAGAAGACACCCCAGGTATTCCGTGAGGGGTATGGTGAGTTCACGTAAAAAATTTTTGTCACAAGTTAGTCGAATATGAGACTTTGTAAGAAATAAAAAAAAGTAAATTTCCGCTAACTTGTGCCAAAAAAAAAATCTTCTATGAACTCGCCATGCCCCTCACGGAATACCTTGGGGTGTCTTCTTTCCAAAATGGGGTCACTTGTGGCGTATTTATACTGCCCTGGCATTTTAGGGGCCCTAAAGCGTGAGAAGTAGTTTGGAATCCAAATGCGTAAAAATGCCCTGTGAAATCCTAAAGGTACTCATTGGAATTTGGGCTGAGAAGTAGTCTGGAATCCAAATGCGTAAAAATGCCCTCCTGAAAGGTACTCATTGGAATTAGGGCCCCTTTGCGCATCTTGGCTGCAAAAAAGTGTCACACATGTGGTATCGCCGTACTCAGGAGAAGTAGGGCAATGTGTTTTGAGGTGTATTTTTACATATACCCATGCTGGGTGAGAGAAATATCTCTGTAAATTGACAACTTTGTATAATTTTTTTTTAAAAAGTTGTAATTTACAGTGATATTTCTCACACATAGCATGGGTATACAGTCATGTGAAAAAATTAGGACACTCTTTGAAAGCATGTGGTTTTTTGTAACATTTTTAATAAATGGTTATTTCATCTCCGTTTCAACAATACAGAGAGATTAAAGTAATCCGACTAAACAAAGAAAACTGAAGAAAAGTCTTTTCAAGATCTTCTGTAAATGTCATTCTACAAAAATGCCTATTCTAACTGAGGAAAAAGATAGGACACCCTTGCCCCTAATAGCGAGTGTTACCTCCTTTGGCTGAAATAACTGCAGTGAGACGGTTCTTGTAGCCATCTACCAGTCTTCGACATCGGTCTGAGGAAATTTTACCCCACTCCTCAATGCAGAACTTTTTCAGCTGTGAGATGTTTGAGGGGTTTCTTGCACGTACAGCCCTTTTCAAGTCACCCCACAGCATCTCAATGGGATTCAAATCTGGACTTTGACTTGGCCATTCCAGGACTCTCCATTTCTTCTTTTTCAGCCAATCTTTGGTTGATTTACTAGTATGTTTTGGGTCATTGTCATGTTGCATGGTCCAGTTCCGCTTCAGCTTTAATTTTCTAACTGATGGTCTCACATGTTCTTCAAGCACCTTCTGATACACAGTAGAATTCATCGTGGGATTCTATGATGGTGAGCTGACCAGGTCCTGCTGCAGCAAAGCAGCCCCAAACCATGACACTTCCACCTCCATGCTTCACAGTTGGTATGAGGTTCTTTTCTTGGAATGCTGTGTTTGGTTTACGCCAAACATGTCCTCTGCTGTTGTGTCCAAATAATTCAATTTTGGACTCATCTGTCCAAAGAACATTATTCCAGAAGTCCTGGTCTTTGTCAACTTTATCTCTGGCAAATGTCAGTCTGGCCTCGATGTTTCTCTTGGAAAGCAAAGGTTTCCTCCTTGCACACCTCCCATGCAAGTTAAACTTGTACAGTCTCTTTCTGATTGTAGAGGCATGTACTTCTACATCAACAGTAGCCAGAGCCTGCTGTAGTTCTCGAGATGACACTTTAGGGTTTTTGGAGACCTCTTTTAGCATCTTGCGGTCTGCTCTTGGGGTGAACTTGCTGGGGCGACCAGTCCTGGGCATGTTGGCAGTTGTTTTGAAAGCCCTCCACTTGTAGACTATCTTCCGGACAGTGGAATGGCTGATTTCAAAATCTTTTGAGATCTTTTTAAATCCCTTCCCAGACTCATAGGCTGCTACAATCTTTTTTCTGAAGTCCTCTGACAGCTCTTTTTGCTCTCACCATGGTGCTCACTCTCACTTCAACAGTCAGGAGCACACCAAACTAAATGTCTGAGGTTTAAATAGGGCAAGCCTCATTCAACATGCAGAGTAACGATCTACTAATTATGTGCACCTGGTGTGATATACCTGTGTGAGATCTGAGCCAATTTAAGAGGGAATACATGTGAGGGTGTCCTATCTTTTTCCTCAGTTAGAATAGGCATTTTTGTAGAATGACATTTACAGAAGATCTTGAAAAGACTTTTCTTCAGTTTTCTTTGTTTAGTTGGATTACTTTAATCTCTCTGTATTGTTGAAACGGAGATGAAATAACCATTTATTAAAAATGTTACAAAAAACCACATGCTTTCAAAGGGTGTCCTAATTTTTTCACATGACTGTATGTAAAAATACACCCCAAAACACATTGCCCTACTTCTCCTGAGTACGGCGATACCACATGTGTGACACTTTTTTGCAGCCTAGGTGCAGCCGGACTATGAACTTCCGGGTTTCGGCCCCGAAACATCAGGCCGCAGCTCTGCAAAAGATAGACCATGTCCTATTCTGGGTGGCTTACATAATTTGGCCAAAATATAAACTAATGCCTTATCTAACATCCAGCATAGTGGCAGGACGGAGCTCTAGCTTCAGTGTGCCATTGCACCTTTGTTTTTACGTTTGTATGTGTATTTCACCATAGCAACGTGCACCTGCGTATTGGGTTGTGCTGACTGCAATCCCCATTTTTTTCCTTTGTAGCATATATGGGAGGCGTGGCGACCTCCATGCAGTCATGCACACCTGACTAGTGAATCCGCCCTGTAGGCTGGTTTTAAAGTCAGTATAAAACTGAGTCTGCTTTATTGAACTTACCAGAAGCCATTTGGTTCCAGGAGAAGTACTAGTGGGCTCAGCATGCATGTTGGTATTTGCATCCCTTGATCTGATGAACGCTGCATGGCACCAGACGGGGTTATAAGCAGAGTGTATCTGGCATGCATGCTGCACCTGCACTCCCTGGGTTTTGTGTGGCTGATATGGCCCATAAAAGGTAAGAATTAATGTTAGGGACCACTCGAGAGGCAACCGTGAAGTGGTGGGTGGCTTACATAATTTGGCCAAAATATAAACTAATGCCTCATCTAACATCCAGCATAGTGGCAGGACGGAGCTCTAGCTGCAGTGTGCCATTGCACCTTTGTTTTTACGTTTGTATGTGTATTTCACCATAGCAACGTGCACCTGCGTATTGGGTTGTGCTGACTGGAATCCCTATTTTTTTCCCATGTCCTATTCTTGTCCGCAATTGCGGACAAGAAAAGGCATTTTCTATATAGTTCTGGCAATGTGCGGTTCCGCAAAATGCGGAAAGCACATTGCCGGTGTCCGTATTTTGCGGATTCGTGGATCCGCAAAACATATACGGACGTCTGAATGAGCCTTACAGGGGGGTGATTAGTGACAGGGGGTGATCAGGGAGGTGACATGGGGTGATCAGGGGTTAATCAGTGATGGTGTGGTGTGGTGATTGGTGCACTTACATAGCTGCCTGTGTCCTCTGGTGGTCCCAAGCAAAAGGGACCACCAGAGAAGCAGGCAGCAGGCTGTTTACAAAATAGCGTCTGATATGCGATTTAGATGGCGTTTTTCTAACATCTACAGCCTGCCAGTGCATGATCAGCGCTGGCAGGCTGTAGTAAAACTTCCTCCTGACGCGATCCTGTGAACGTGCGCGTTCACAGGAAATCTCGCCTCTCGCGAGATGATGTGCCGAGTGTCAAGGTGTGTCAAATCCTAGCAGAGCACATCAGTACAGGGCACAGGCTACTGATGTGCTGTGCCAGAGTTAGATGATGGGAGCACAGGCAGGAGCAGCGATCTGGGCTCCGTCCTGTGCAGCGTTCTCCACGGCAGCCAGTAATCTGTACACCAGTAAATGGTTGACAAGCCAGCGCTCTACCAGAATGATGACTTTAGAAAGTGGTACAATCGAGGACTTTGGGTCCTTTTTAAGATGAAAAACATGATAATTAATTAATAAAGTATATTACAAAAAAGATTTTTGGGCTATTTAGAACATTTTAAAGGAAAATTGTAAAAAAGTTTAGTTACTCTTTAAGGATAGGTCATCAATACCTGTAGTCTGGATAACCCCTTTAATTTAGCCTACAGGGGCCATAAAGCCATCCCTTCCCTATGGCTGTGTAAAGAGCAGGTCTTTATGGTGAACAGTCTGCTGGCAGCGTGGTTTAAGGGGCATTGTGCAGAGTTCATGAGCAAGGGGGCAGTCTATTGGAGGGGACGGACCTTGGGCTGTCATTATGGGGGTTTGGCCTTTAAGTGTCCTTTGCCTGAAAATGATTCTTGAAAGTAAGCAGATATGATTTACAGTCTCCAATCTTCATATAACCTGAAGACAAAGGGGGTCATTTATCATACTGGTGTAAAGTAGAACAGGCTTAGTTGCCCACAGCAACCAATCAGATTCCATCTTTCATTTTGAGCAGCTCCTTTGGAAAATGAAAGGTGGAATCTGATTGCAGTGGGCAACTAAACCAGTTCTACGTTGCATCAGTTTGATAAATGACCCCCAAATTGATCCGAGTGTAGCCGATTTAGAAGAAGCTCATACGACTCTCAGTCTTACCTTGAAGTAAAGCTTCATGTCTTCTGTACAGCACATGTAGTATTTCTCATCCTTATGTTTTATAGTGAAAGCCACAGAAAGTCCATCAGTCATACTAGTGGTCTTATAGATCTGAAGCTGAAAGGTTTGGCAGTCTGAAGGAAAGAACAGAGCAGACACATCTTAGTGTCTGGAGTCATTTATACAATCATTTTTGCATTAAGGGGTTGTTCGACCCCCGAAGCAATCTTATGTGTGCCCTAACAGTGCTTAGCATAAAAAGGTCACTTACCCCATAAAAACGAAACCCTAGAAAAACGAAACAGTGGAAAGTTTTTTTCCCATTTTCATCCCAAAAATAATATTTAATTCGTTTTTCACTGCTATATGGAACATTAACTGGTGCCTTTAAAAATGCAACTTGTCCCACAGACGGCTATGTAAACTGTAAAAGTAAAAAAGCTATGGCTCTTGGAAAACAGGGAGGAAAAAAAGAAAAAGGAAATGCAAGTTACTAAGGGCCATTGCTTGCAGTAGGCCGCTGGGGGCAGTCCCTAGCTGCAGCGGTCACATGCCATATCCCGACACGTCACCTCAGAGCCAGGAGAACTGGACCAATGCCACAGAGAAGTTTTCCTCAAACTTAACAAAGACATTGGTGTAGACTAGAGCTTATAATAAGAATACATTAGTGACTTCCAATTAGTCCCATCTCCTACAAACTGGTTAAAGCATTTAGAGGGGTTTTCTGAGACTTAACAGAGTTGTCCTGCCATATATATTGATGACCTATCGTCAGGATAAGTCATCAGTATCTGAACGGTCGGGGTCCGACGCCCCTCTGATTGTTTGAAGAGGAGGCTTCCTGTTCATTACCATGCACGTTGTCTCGGAAGTGCAGTGTAATGACGAGTACTCGCTCCATTCATTTGTAAATACACTATGCTGCCGCTACAGGGGAGACGGTGCGTGGAGCTGATCAGCAAGGTGCTGGATGAAGATAGGTCATCAATATACTGTATATGGCAGGATAACCACTCTAAATACTGATGACCTACTGTATCTTCTGGATAGGTCATCAGTATCTGTACAGTGGGGGTCCGACACCCGGGACCCTCGCCGATCTGCTGCAGATATGTCCTTTCTGTGGCCCCGCAAAAAAAAGATAAAACATGTCCTATTCTTGTCCATTTTGTGGACTAAGATAGGACATTTCTAGAGGAGCATGAAACAAAATGGCAGCATGCCCACAGCTGGGATCTGCGATTTGTAGACAGCAAAACGGATGCGGTTGTGTAGTTAATACAAGTTGAGAAAGTTAATACAAGGCACTAACTTTTTCCATCACGTTATACACAGCTTGTTCCCAGGGATTACAACCACCCTGCAGTCAATCAGTGGTCGTGCTTGCACACTATAGGAGAAAGCGCTGGCCTCTCTGGTGGCCTGGACCGAAGGAGTGCACATAGGCTGGTGCTTTTTCCTATAGTGTGCAGACACGACCACCACTGCTGGATTGCAGGGTGGCCGTAACCCCTCAATATGAGCAGGGTATAATTGATGGAAAAATGAGTCTAGGCAGCAAATGAAGCAATGTGGACAATCACAATACATTAGTAAGTGCCTTGTAACTTTATCTACACAATAAATTCCATTTGCTGAAGTAAGGGTACTTTCACACTGCGTTGGTGCGGATCCGTCTGTTTATTTGCACAGACGGATCCGCACCTATAATGCAAACGTTTGTATCCGTTCAGAACGGATCCGTTTCCATTAGGTTTAAAGAAAAATGACGCATCCGTTTTGAATTACATTAAAAGTCAATGGGGAACGGATCCGTTTTCAAATGCACCATATTGTGTCATTGAAAACGGATCCGTCCCCATTGACTTACATTGTAATTAAAAACGCATCCGTTAGGCTCTGCCTCTTCAGACAGAAACCAAAATGCTGCATGCTGCGTTTTGGTGTCCGCCTCCAAAACGGAATAGAGGCAAAACGGAGCCGAACTGATGCATTCTGAACAGATCCTTATTCGTTCAGAATGCATTGGGGCTGAACTGATCCGTTTTGGACCATTGGTGAGAGCCCTGAAACGGATCTCACAAACGGAATCCAAAATGCCAGTGTGAAAGTAGCCTAACACAACCCCTTTCAGTGACCACTGTCATAATATGTAGAGCAACAAATTAATTACACCATACCTTATAAATTTGCCACAAAATGAAATTTCCTGTTTAAGTGAAATTGAGGGTCCTGCTGCTTGTTGCTGATAGTTTGGTAACTGCTATGTAATCAGGCAGAGCCCCTTAACTTGAGCAAGAATATTATGCAGTTCATTAGCTTGTTCTGCCTCTTTCCTTTGTGTTGATGCTCCCCAGTTCTTGTTGCTTGAACCACACTAGGTAGACTGATCTATGATGAATTGTACTTTTTTAGGGATAAAGAGCTGAGCCCAGACATAACCCCTTCTTCACCCATTCACCACTTATGAGTGGAGAATCGGAGCATTTCATG
This sequence comes from Bufotes viridis, assembly GCA_033119425.1. Classification (NCBI taxonomy): domain Eukaryota; kingdom Metazoa; phylum Chordata; class Amphibia; order Anura; family Bufonidae; genus Bufotes; species Bufotes viridis. The sequence goes on along the minus strand of CM065590.1, from coordinate 547,626,314 downwards.
CTCCAATGCTCCCCATTGCCCTGTGCTGCATCACAAAGGGAAGGGCTGCTAGGTGGAGGCTTCTGCCCAATCCTAAAATACGATTGATGTCCATGTGCATTCCGTATTTTTCGGAACGGAACAGCTGGCCCCTAGAACAGTCCTAACCTTGTCCATAATGCGGACAATCATAGGACATGTTCTATTCTTTTGTGGAACTGACATACGGAAACGGAATGCACACGGAGTAACTTCAGGGGCTTTTTTTGCAGACCAATTGAAATGAATGGTTCCACATACGGTCCGAAAAAAATACGTAACGGACACGGAAAGAAAATATGTTTATGTGCATTCTGCAGGTCAGTTATAATTATGGCAATACCAAATTTATATAGTTTCTATTATGTTTTTCTACTTCAAAAATAAATGAATAAATAAATATCTTTACTTTTTTTTCTTTGCATCCCCATATTCTGACAACCATAACTTTTAAAAATTTTTACAAAGCTGTGTGAGGGATCATTTTTGCGGAGCAAGGTGGAATTTTGTTGGCACCATTTTGGAGTACATATTACTTTTTGATCCAATTTAATTAATTTTTTTTGTGGGTGGGGGCCAATGTAACCCAAACACAGCAAATTAGCTATTTTATTTTCCATTATGGTGTTCACCGTGCACAATAAATATTTTTATATTTTAAGATTTCAGAAATTTTCGGATGTGGCAATTTATTGTTTATTTTTATGTGTGAAATTTCTCCGGCTTCATGGGTAGTTCGCTAAGACAGGCCTGGGAGCCTTCACAAGGCCCCAGGCTGTTATAGCAACTGTTCAAAGCCCTGCGATTTCACCATGGGGGTTCTGATCAGAGGACAGAGTGAGTCCCCGCCCTCTGTCTTACCCGACAGATGCTGCAGTCGCTATTGACAGAGGCATCTGAAGGGTTGAATGACCAAAATCAGGGTAATCTGTGGTCACTGCCGGTGGGTTTGAACTGTATTATACAGCCTGCGCCTGCCGTATATGGAGGGAGCCCTGCGTGTGAACCAGCTCCATACAACCCACGAAAATGGCGTAAATGTACTTGATAATGCATTAAGGGGCCAAGCTTATGATTGTAGACACTTGAAGTAAGGACCAAATCTACTTGATCACTGTAAAATCTAACATGGCAAATGCACTTGACACACTACCTGATCCTGGATTACCAAAGACTGCACCATCGGGGTCATCAGGATGAGCTTCCAAGCATTGCTTAAAAAAGTTCTCAATAACGCCTGTTATACTTTTCTTTGACTTTTTCCATGCATCTGTCTGTAAGCTATCTGTAAGATCAATGCATTAGATATTACAAATCAATAAATATAATGTATACAACTAACATTGAACGTAATTCCCAGATTGATGGAGATATCTGTGCATTTTATTGTTCATATTGCTGTCATGTAATGCTATGTCATGACTTGAGCCATCGAGAAACCCATATTCCCCCAGAATTAGAAACTCTTCAAAAGGAACTTGTCCCCAGATCATGCCCTAACCTCAGATCTAACAATTGTATTCAGCTGATTTTTAGGGAAGCATAGCCTTAACACTGGCCTTGGAGAGAGTTCAGAGAAGAGCTACTAAACTAGTACATGGATTGCAGGACAAAACTTACCAGGAAAGGTTAAAGGACCTTAACATGTATAGCTTGGAAGTAAGAAGAGACAGAGGGGATATGATAGAAACTTTTAAATACATAAAGGGAATCATCACGGTAAAAGAGGAGAGAATATTTAAAAGAAGAAAAACTGCTACAAGACGACATAGTTTTAAATTAGAGGGGCAAAGGTTTAAAAGTAACATCAGGAAGAATTACTTTACTGAGAGAGTAGTGGACGCATGGAATAGCCTTCCTGCAGAAGTAGTAGCTGCAAATACAGTGAAGGAGTTTAAGCATGCATGGGATAGGCATAAGGCCATCCTTCATATAAGATAGGGCCAGGGGCCATTCATAGTATTCAGCATATTGGGCAGACTAGATGGGCCAAATGGTTCTCATCTGCCGACACATTCTATGTTTCTATGTTTCTATGTTACCAGTGTTATGTGTCGGGCTCATGTGTATAAAAGACTGATTCCTGTATGTGTATGGAAGGGTTAATTTAGTGGTTCTAACACTATATCAATATTCACATCTATATCTAGTGCAGATGGACATTATGCCACATTCCTAATTTATTAATTTAGAACATGTGCACTGCAAGCAATTTTTTGAAACATTCCCTGCCCATCCCAGTGTGGGCACTAAAGGTATAAAGACTCCCTGCATGTCACCGGGGGTAAGCACTTAATAAGATGTCTTTTGAACACGCTACCCTGTCTCTTTGTTATCCATCATTTTGGCAAGTGGCGCGTAAAAGAAGACCTTACCAAGATGCGGATCCGTCAAGTAACTTACTTGACTCGAGCCAAGTAACTGTTGCTTTACTTTATACTGTGTAACTGCGGCTGTATCTGTATGCGTCTGTTATCACTACCCTTATTTAGTAAATTACTTATTCACTTAGCCAATGCTTGTGCCTATTAATTCCTGTATCCCAGAATCCACTATTATACCCAAATGTTGAACTCAGTAAAGATAAGGGCAGCAGAGCCCACAGCTTTCAGAGAATAAATGGCAATGCTCTTTTTGGGTCTCTTTTTACAAGTAGTCTATTAGGATTATCAAAGTACCTGTGTATGATTTATTATCTATGTATAAGATAAATCACAGCCAGAAGATAAATGTGTTGATTGTGGTTTTTATTCACAAAACATGGAAATAGCGGCTTTCCTTAGTGCGTGCAACTGTTTTTGGCCAACAATTCGGCCTTCGTCAGGCACTATAATTATACAACTGAATACAGGATAAATATAACAAAGAAATGTCGTGTATATAAGATTGTGTACAAAAATAGGAACAATATATACATTAAAGAATTGCCGTCAATAAGTAGTACTCATAGTCCATTTCTTTGGAAATAAAAAATGAAAAATAATGCAAATGATAAAACAACGGCATATAATCTGGATACGGATGTTAAGGTGGAATAGAACTTCTTCAGTTACCCAAAATTATCTAAATCAGTGTTGTTAGATAAATTTTAGAAGTTATAATGAGTCTCTCCAAATGATTAATGCTCTCAATGGTCTATACTTATTCATATACAATTTAGGGTACTTTTACACTTGCGGCAGGACGGATCCGGCAGGCTAATCAGCCTGCCGGATCCGTCCTGCCACAAGTGCCCGTGCACTGCCGTGCTGCCGCTCCGTCCCTATTGACTATAATGGGGCGGGGGGAGGAGCTACGGCGCAGCACGGCAAAGATCGCCGGACTGAAAAGTCGGACATGCAGGATTTTAGTCCGGCGATCTCCGGCCATGCACTGCCATGCTGCATCGTAGCTCCGCCCCCACCCCATTATAGTCAATGGGGATGGATCGGCAGCACGGTAGTGCACGAGCACTAGCGGCAGGACGGATCCGGCAGGCTGAATAACCTGCCGGATCCGTCCTGCCGCAAGTGTAAAAGTACCCTTAAACAAACTGACTTACCTGTGCCGCTGGAGGGTAGTAGGTACAGGAGAGATACACCTAAGTAGGGGGGGCATAGGAGCCGCCTGTGGGGACTGGTGTGCAAAGGTTGTCCTACTCCTGCTTTTTAGAAAGAGAACTGCGGGACCAGCAGGTCAGAACGGGCGGTGGAACGCACACCGTGGTGTGCGTTTCAAAGACCGGAAGTAGGAGGTGTGGAACGCACTGTAAAGACAACAGTGAGCGCCAAAGACCGGAAGTAAGGTCTAGAGCGTGAATAGTAGAGCGAAGGAGAAACGGGAAAATACAGTGCCTTTACAGTGCGTTCCACACCTCCTACTTCTGGTCTTTGAAACGCACATCACGGCGTGCGTTCCACCGCCCGTTCTGACCTGCTGGTCCCGCGGTTCCCTTTTTAAAAAGCGGGAGTAGGACAACCTCGGCACACCACTCCCCACAGGCGGCTCCTATGCCCCCCCTACTTTGGTGCATTTCTCCTTTACCCTCCAGCGGCACAGGTAAGTCAGTTTGTTTAAACTGTATATGAATAAGTATAGACCATTGAGAGCATTAATCATTTGGAGAGACTCATTATACCTTCTAAAATTTATCTAACAACACTGATTTAGATAATTTTGGGTTACTGAAGAAGTTCTATTCCACCTTAACATCCGTATCCAGATTATATGCCGTTGTTTTTTCATTTGCGTTATTTTTCATTTTTTATTTCCAAAGAAAAGGACTATGAGTACGGGAGCATTCACACGACTGTATTTTTCTTCCGCGTCCGTTACGCAATTTTTGCGGACAATGCACAGACCCATTCATTTCTATGGGTCTGCAAAAATTGCGGAATGCCTTTCAGTGTCATCCGTGTGCTGTCTGTTCCGTGTGTCCGTTCCTTTTATTTTAGAACATGTCCTATACTTGGCAGCAAATTGCGGTCCGTGGCCCATAGAAAGTCAATGGGTCCGTAAAAAACGGATAGCACACGGAAATGCATCCGTATGTCATCCATTTTTTGCGGACCCCTGGACTTAAAACATTCTAGGAAACCCCATTAAATTTGTCAATTTTAACCCTTCCGTTTTTTTTGCGGACTGTGACAAACGGAAGACACACAGAAGCACCACGTCCGTTTTGTACGGACTTACGGAACGAAAAGATAACTAAAGACATACGGAACACACGGATCCCTGATTTACGGACTGCAAAACCAACACGGTCGTGTGAATGCTCTCTACTACTTATTGACGGCAATTCTTTAATGTATATATTGTTCCTATTTTTGCACACAATCTTATATACACGACATTTCTTTGTTATATTTATCCTGTATTCAATTGTATAATTATAGTGCCTGACGAAGGCCGAATTGTTGGCTGAAAACGTTTGCACGCACAAAGGAAAGCCGCTATTTCCATGTTTTGTGAATAAAAACCACAATCAACACATTTATCTTCTGGCTGTGATTTATCTTATACATAATAACGGGGCTGGGAACCCTATCCACAGCTGAAAACAAGCAGGTGGCTACAAAGTTTAAAAACACATAATTTATTATCTATACATTTTGAATCATATTATATTATAATTTGTATGTAGGGTTGAGCGAACTTGTATTTTAAGTTCGGCGTCCAAAGTTCGGGTTGGGGTTATCGAAGAATGCTGTTATGGATTCCGATACCACGGACCATAACGGCATGTTGAATCCATAAGGGGATTCTTTGATGAACCCGAACCTTGGACAACACTAAGGACCTGGGATGACGTCACTGTCATGTGATCAGTGCAGGGGGCGTGGCTCAGTACTGGATTGGATAAGAGGTGATAAAGGGCCTGGTATAATGATCATGTGACATGAGGGGTGGAGCTCCTGTGCTCTGTGTGGAGGAGAAGAAGGAAGTAGAGCAGTGAAGGACGGTTGCGCAAATTTGGATTCCGAATTCCGTTATGGTCCGTGGTAGCGAATCCATAACGGGATTCTAGGATAACCCGAACCCGAACTTTGGACGCCGAACTTAAAATACAAGTTCGCTCAACTCCATTTGTATGTGGTAAAACATACAGGTTTAAAGGAGATGTCTCAATTAGACAAGTCCTGTTTTATTTGAAGTCCACGCAGCGATCAGTTGACCCCTGCATGTACAGCTTCTGAATCACCCAGTGAACAGCTTATTTTGCCGTTTCCTCTGCTTTATACTAGGGATGACTATGTAATACATAGGTGGGCCTGGTCTGTCAAGCAAGAGCTGCTCTCTGTTAGCAGCTCTCCATATTCACTCATAGAGGGAGGTCTAAAGCAGCTGCCCTATGATGTCTATTTGCCCTGATAGGACATATGAAAAAGGTTTGATGTAAGACAGCCTCTTTAATGACATTGTTGGCATTCCTGTCTGGGAAATGAATATGTAGACTGACTTAAGGGCGTTTTACATTAGGGGATTATCAAATGATCATGTTTGTTCTCGATCCAAACACTCAAATGTTGTGTAATGTCATTACATAGGGGATGTCCTGCCAACACGAATGTAAAGTCTGTATTACACAGCCCGGTGTGGCAGACGATTGTCGGGAGAGAAGCCTTCTCACTAGCGGAGGAGACCGCGGCTATTACATGCAGCGATCTCCTCCACAGCATGTAGGGGTGATCGCTAGGCCATCGCTCGTCCCCATGCTGTATAGTGGTTTGCCAGCGGCAGATTGTGATTACACACCGCGATCTGCCACCTGCAAAAGATGAACTTTTAACATGTCAAAAGATTTGGATTGCCCGATGAACGAGCAATTGGTGGCAGTATTACACTGCCAGATGATTGCTAACAAGCTTAATACGAATGCTCGTTAGCCATCATCTGCCGAAAAATCGGCAGGTGTAATACAGGCTTAACTGCATAGGGACACAAATGATTGCATGAATGATCAATTATTCAAATTCTTACTGATAATTGTAACAAAAAAATGAATGGCTAGTTTGTCTATCTGCGTAATAGGGCCACTAGTTATACCTTTGTACTATGCCTTGTAGAAATCTAATCAGTGATCTGGAGAGAGGGCAATTTGTCAGGTTCATCTTGTCCTACGTGTTTTATCTCTTAGACAGTCACATCCGGTTGTATATCTGGACTGCACCAGACGTAATACCTCGGAGTTTCCATATCAGTGAGTTATAGGTCATTATCATTCGCTGATATGGAAGCTCCAAGCTATGACGTCTGGTGCAGTCCAGATATACAACCGGATGTGACTGTCTAAGAGATCGTTTACACTGAATTTATCAGTATTGACACTGGAACGTAATGAACGTCTCCATCAAAATTAATGTTTACCCTCACTACTAACCATAAATGAAATAATACAAGAAAAGTTAGACTAGCACATTCATGGTCACAGGTGCATATGCATCAAGCAAGTATACAGAGAACTAATACAAGCACGGCTGCACAACATTTCACATGCAAACAATAGAACTGAGAAATGGGGAGAAATGGGGTTCATGATCCCCAATGTGAAATGTTGTGCAGTCGTGCTTTTATCAGTTCTCATAAATGAAATAAGCCATATATCCCAATAAAGTCATGAAAAATGTAATACATGGACTCTGAGAGACAAACGTATTTTTTATCCGCATCCGATCCGCAATTTTTGCCGGTCGGATGTGGACCCATTCACTTCAATAGGGCCGGAAAAGATGTCCGCATCCGCACGTCTGTTCTGTGCCATCCGCAACAATATAGAGCATGTCCCATTCTTGTTCGCATTACGGACAAGGATAGAACTGTTCTATTTTGGCCCGGATGTTCCATTCTGCAAAATGTGGAACGCACACAGCCTCTATCTATGTTTTGCGGACCACCAAAATGACAACGGCCGTGCGCATGAGCCAAAATAATGAAGGAAATCAATGATGATAGCTTTTATGTGTCAAAATTCCAGCAAATATTTTTTCTATGTATTATACTCCATCCCACCTTATATACTGAATTTGTTTTTGCATTACTTGCCTAGAAGAATATGCACAACAATCTGAGGCTGCTGCATAACAACAGCTAATATGATCCATTTGCAAATGAGCACTTAAAGGGGTTCTCTGGGAATGAGTTAAAATGGCTGCCAGCAACCTGTCCTAGAATGTGAGCAGGACTAGCTTGCCTCCACTTACAGAGCTGCCTAGGGGGTGAAGAGACACAATGCTCTGGCACTTACATATACAACATATTGGCTGCTCAGCCATGATGTCACATCATAGTCAGGGTCTTATCATTACCAGCTATTATAGAGTAGTGCAGTGTGTAGGCAGCTCTGGAAATGGTGGCAACCACTCCTCTTTACATACTAGGACAGTTTGCTTACAGTACAACCATTTTATATCATTCACAGAGAACCCCTTTAAGTGCACTGAGGGTGGGCCCAAGTCCCTCTGTGCACCTGTGCTCCCCCACCTTTCCCTGCCAGCTCCTCCCTCTCCTCCTTGATTGACTGGGCCAGGTTCCTATATAGTGATCTTGCCTGGTCCTGTCAACAAAGAAGGAGAGGGAGGGGCTGGCAGAGGACACAATAGGAGCAAGGGTGCACAGAGTGGCTTGGACCCTCCCCCAATGCACTTACCTGCTCATTTGCATACACATTAAAAGTACTTTATCATTACTTTTAGTTGTGCTCACACTACAAGACATTGTGTCTGGTGTAACAGTGAACTACCTGGTGGCAAACTGCCTTTAAGTCTCAAGACAAGATCTTACTGAATAAGTAAAACATTTCTGCTGGCCTCAAAAACTGAAAGATGGTGCAGACACCTAAATCGGCGTTTGCTGGTAGCAGATCGGCCGTCTCAGCAGTTCTCTTCTGCCGACAATCAATGATTCTGTATGGAAGCGAGCGATGGCATTAGCGATCTCATTCACTGACGAGCAGGAGCATGCTGGGAAGGAACGCTTCCTTCCCGACAATTGCCTGCTAAATTGTCCTGTGGAAAGGGACCATTACTGGGGTGGCAGGCTGCTCAGGACCATTGTTGTAGTGACGTTTCTGTTGACTTAAACTGACCTTCAAAAAGTAAGACTCCATCCAGTACGTTACATATATCAAAGTCGATTTCTGCAAAAAAATAAATAGAATAGTAATTGTTAGAAGGGTCTCATGAAACACAAAATGTCTTCTTAGGGTCCATTCACACTTCCGTAAGTGTTTTGCTGATTTGCAAATTGCCGATCTGCAAAACACGGACACCGGCAATGTGCGATTCGCAATTTGCGGACCGCACATCGCCGACACTAAAATAGAAAGTTCCTTTTCTGGTCCGCAATTGCGGACAAGAATAGGACATATTCTATTTTTTTCGGGAATGGAATTGCGGATCCTAGAAATACGGATCACAGAAATGCAGATGCGGATCCCGGAAATGCGGATGCAGAACCTGGAAATGCGGATCTGCATCCATTCCAGCCTCACTAAAAGTGAATGGTTCCGCACCCAATCCGCAAATTGCGGAAAGGATGCGGACCCAAATTACGGACGTGTGAATGGACCCTTACTAAGACCTCCATGGGAAGACTTGTCAGTAAAGGTGGCTATACACTTTTCATAGCTGTTGGCTGAACCCTCTTTTGGCTGACAATTTTTTCTCTCCAGGAGTGGACTGGGATCTTAAAGAGGTCCTGGAAAAAAATATAAATAAAAGCAGCTCCAAGTTGTAGACGAGTCCAAATGGACAGAAGGCAGGGCAACACAAGTAGGCAGGACCAGAAATACAGTAGTGCAACATAAAATACTGCCCCAGCAAAACCAAATACCAGAGTGCAGCATAAAATACTGCTCTACCACAATATTGAGGACAGTGATACAGCTGAATTCAGGAGGACATCTGTGGCTGGTAGCCAGGTGCCCAAAGCATTACTTAATGCTGAGAACATCAGATCTTTAGGTACCTGGCCACTGGCGATGAGTTGGGGTCAGATGGCCCCCTTGGGCATGGACCCACTGAGAAAATTCCCTGTAGGATAGTCCAGTCCTCCCCTGCATAAGAGCCTGGTCATCTCCATAAAATGCTTAGTCAGGCCTGTCAAAACCAGCAGGTTCAGCAAACGTTCATTTAATATGTATGGGCACCATACACTTACCATTAAAGGGGTAATCCAGTATTTGGATTTCATTTTTCTACAGCACCATGACAGAGCAAATGAAGCACTATACAGTCAGGGCCGCATCGATAATAAGGCAAGGTGAGGAGATCGCCTCGGATGGTGCGGGCCTGGAGATAAGTGGGGGGCAGCAGCAGCAGGGCAGGCAGCAGAGCCATTGTGGAAGTGCTCATCTCTGTACATTCATCTGTATCGCTGTCCTCAGGACAGCAAAGCAGTTGATTGCTGCGGCAGGACGGGGATATGCATTTCCCTTCCCCGTTCCTCTGATGGGCTGCATGCAGGCACTAGGCCTGAAGCCTATCAGAGGCTGGTACAGGCGTCGCAATAATGTCATCATCGTCACTCCGCCTGAGCCGGGCAGCGTGCAGCATGGGCCGGAGGAGGCCTGCATCACATCGCTGCCAGAAGCATGGAGGTAAGTATTAGCATTTTTTTTTTTAATTTGGTACAATGCTGTTGGGTGCCCTATGGGGGCACTATATAGGGGCATTTTTTTATTGGCACATTATGGGGGACACTATGGAGAAGGGGAGGACAGAAGCACTATGGGGGCATCTACTGGGGACACTAAGAAGGGGTATTTTAAACTGGCACATTATGGGGGACACTATGAGGGCATTTACTGAGGGCACTATATAGAGGCATTTTATACTGTCACACATTATGTGGGCACTGTGGGAAAGGGGTTTTAATTTCCGCCTCAGGCAGCATAAAGGCTAGGTGCACCCCTGTATACAGTGGTCATTCACTTCAAGATGATCTCCGTGTAGTGCACGACAGGACCTCCAGAGCGAGGGAGCTTGGCAAACCCTCTCCAATCTGGCCAAGAGATGAGGATCCTGAACGAGCCTCTCCCTCTATTAACTCAGTACTCCATAACAGAGTGTTTGAAAATAGGTTTTCTAAACCAGACCACCCCTTTATAAGTAAAGATTCATCACTGTATAATTAAAACGTGTACACCTAATTAATTCTACTATTAGAATTCTTTACCATAGATTATACTGGATGGAAACATCCCTGTCTACACTCAGAGGCTGAGAACCTTCCCGTTCAGGAATATTTTTTACTGTCACTTAGGCTAGGTTCACACGACGACATTTGTCGCGTGACAAAAAGTCGCACTATTGTTGCGTGACAATTCTTATAATGGGAGTCTATGGTGTCGCATTGTGACATGCGACATGCTGCGACTGCGACAGTCGCAAAAAATCCATCAAGATGGGGTTTTCTGCGACTGTCGCAGTAGCAGCATGTCGCAATGCGACACCATAGACTCCCATTATAAAAATTGTCGCACGACAAAATGTCGCGTGACAAATGTTGCAGTGAAGCTGTGCCCTATTTGTCGCGCGACAAATGTCGTCGTGTGAACCTAGCCTAATACCACAAAAGAGGGGAATAAAAATGGTAATTTGTCTATTACAAAATCATAGAGATTTCCATTATAAAGTGATTAAGCTTTCTTTCTATAAAAATGGAAAGCCCTTTAATATGGTTCTGTACTTCAGGTGAAAAAAGTGCTTAACTTAATAGCAAATGTGTTTTCACCAACTGTATCTTAAAGGGAACCTGCCACACTCAACACAGTGTCTGCCCTGCAGGCATCATGTTATAGAGCAGGAGGAGCTGAGAAGATTGATATATATGGGCACTCCAGCTGCTGTGAAACTACAACTCCCAGCATGCAAACATGCTCGGCTGCTCTTCTAACTCCCATAGAAGTGAATAAAGCATTCTGGGAGTTGTAGTTTCTGAACAGCTGGAGCGCCGGAGGTTGCTGATCCCTGATATATAGTTTAGTTGGGAAACATTCAGTAGAAAATCCTGCCCTTTCTGATTTAAAGTCCAGTGGGCAGTCCTACTCTGTGACTGACAGCCTTTCCTGTATGAGAAACCGCTGTCAAACACTAAAAGAACCACCTAGTGGACTCCTAACAGGGCTTTAAGGGAGAAACCTGCCTGACCTACTGAAAGGATTATACTTACCTTCTCCCTGCCACTCTGGTCCTCAGTGCTGCCTCCATATTCCAGTCCCAGCGGAGTTTACATCCTCCACAGCATGGCCTGGTGCCATACCTTGCTGAAGCCAATGGTTGGTTTCAGCAGTGATGAGTCCACAAGCAGGAAGCGGGAGGTAGGTATAATCCTTTCAATAGGACAGGCAGACTGGGGGCACTTGCTAAAACCTGAGATTCGACCAACTTTAAGGCTAGGGCTACACGGCGGCATGTGTCGCACAGCATTCATGTTGCAGAAAAGTTGCGCAACATTTTTTTATAATGATAGTCAATGGTGTCTTACTGCGACATGTGGCATGCTACGACGTGACAGACGCACAAAATCCAACAGTCATTGCATGTCGTAGTGCGACACCATTGACTACTATTATAAAAAATGTTGCGTGACTTTTCTGCAACAGGAAATTGCGCACACATGTAGTCCTCGTATAATTTCCTTCAAGAGAATAATGATAAGGTTATAAAGCCCACTGCCACCTCCAAGTACAGCCATATCTTATTCTCTTGAAGGAAATTATACGAGGACATTGATGTCAGGCCTCTCATTGGCTCTTTGGTACATAAGAGGCTTCTACTTCAAACAGCTAACAATAGACCCCACAATATTTTACGTAGTGAACATGCATGAAGATCAGACTTGGTATTCTAGCTTATGATTGACGAGTAATTCTCATTTTTCCTGCACTGGTCACATTAATAATTGCCCCTACAAACAAAAAGTGACCAAGAGTCAGACAGAGGTGTTTCAGCATCCAAACGACATGTCCACTGATTTATCTAAACCAAAACCTAACCTGCCGCTTGGTTGACTGTATTTGAGATAGAATGTCTTTGACTCTGAGCGTTTCTTCATTGATATAAGTGTGAAAGATTTCGCCGTTTCTTGTGGTGGCGCTCTGTATGGGAAAGCTCTTTCTTAAATGGTGTGGGGAGTCGCTCTGGTAGATAGCGGTGCGGGTGCAGTACAGAGGCAAAAGGGAGTACAGAAAGTGCAGCAAAACAGTGTTTAATTCACACTTGCATAAAGTATACAGCAAACAGTCACTTGGTGTTACTTCACACCCATCAGAAAAACGTGAGGCAAAACAAAAAGTCACATACAGGTTCCAGTCACCTGGGAGGTTTAGGTGCAGGTTCGCACCTAGCTGTCAGCCCAGCCGCAAGACAATTCACCACAGGCTTCCAGGCCGACTGCACACCTCCTTGCTGGGCTCTTGCTTCCAGCCCAGGGAGCTCCACAGCACGATCAGCAGCTCCAGGACAATCACAGAGACAGCTGCTGGTGCTGGCTGAGTTTTAAACCCAGCCCCAAAACCAGGACTGGGTCGTGGGGAGCAGCCACCCACCCTACACTTTAGCTGCTCCCGGTAAGAGCCGGCCCGGATCGGCTTTGCAGCCACGCTATTTAGCAACTGTGTCAGTAGCACTACCTGCTACTGACATCAACAAAACGGCTCTTACCTCACCGAGGCTATGAACCTCGGTGACACGTACCTGCCATCTACGACGGCACCCTGCACCTTACCACAATGGTTAACAAAAAGTTGCAACGCATACTATCCCAACAGAAGCTAAAAGGACGCTCTTTTGGCTTCCATCTGATAAATGGTGCCCTATGGTGATGTATTCGGTGGGGGATTTTCCTGACATATATGCCAAACATGAGGCTGACACACAATGTGCACCAAGCCTTAGATTGCTATAACCGAGGGCTTTATAGAAGTATGTAGAGTAGAATATGACCTTCTGGAGAAGATCATTTCTGGCTACGATTCTCTCATCCATATGCTTGAAAATAAAGAAAATATGAATGAGGATGTCTCAGGTTGTACAGCATTTCAGCTTTTGGACAAATTTTTGTCAGCGTAAAAAAATTGCATTCCGTTTCCGTATGTCCGTTAGAACATGTCCTATTATTGTTCGCCAGCTGTTCCGTTCCATAAAATACGGAATGCACACGAACTCCATCTGTATCCAAATACATACGGTCGTGCATGAGCCCTTTACCTGAGAAAGCAAAGGGTTTGTTTTTGTATCAGTGAAAGAATGGAATTTGCGGATTCGGAAGCATGCCTAAACAGATATGATCTTTTTTTTCTTTATATTTGGGGGATATATCATTGTCGTGATTGCATTACCACAACATGCTTTTCTATTCAAGCAGTCGTGGGAACATTTCCTAGAGGTACTTCTCTAAATGATGGTTGTAACTTATAGAACCACATTCAGAATGAAAGAGAACTGTTAATATTCTTACCCGCCACAATAAACATTAATAATTAAAGGGGTTCTGCAGTTATTTTAAACTGATGATCTATTCTCTGGATAGATCACCAGTATCTGATCGGCGGGGGTCTGACACCGGGACCCCCACCGATCATCTGTTCGAGAAGGCAGCGCCGCTCCTGTAGCGCCGCAGCCTTCTCACTGTTTACCGCAGGCCCATTGACGTCACGACTTCTCGAACAGCTGATTGGTGAGGGTCCCGGGTGTCGGACCCCTGCCGATCAGATGCTGATGATCTATCCAGAGGATAGATCATCAGTTTAAAATTACTACAGAACCCCTTTAATTGATTTTTCAGGGTTAAAAAACCTATTTTAGCAAAAAATCATATTATTATTAATATAGTCTTCTCATTCATCAGACCAACAGACATAGCCTGTCTGACGTTAAATGTTACCATAATGTATTGGAATGACAACATTTCAATTGGGTGCAAATATGATATCTTGAGGCACACTGTCCTGCAAGCAGAAAGTCTTTGTCACCGTTCTTTTAGTCTTTACTCAGTACTAGAGTCTGGTCTTTTGGGTAACAATGAAAAAATAATCTGTTCACCTGATACAAGGTCTGGAATAAGGTTAAAGGGGTTGTCTCGTCTTTTATATTGATGATCTATCCTCAGGATAGACAATATCTGACACCCCATACCACTGGTGCTAGAGCTAGTCCCAAATAGCTATTCTACTGGGGTGCAGCCAGTGGTTTTGCAGGACCTCCATTCATGCCGCCCTTCCTAAATATAGAGATTACTCATCCTGACAGGATCAACAGTTGTTCATCCATTTTCACACTATCTATAAAGACACGGTAAAATCTCATTTGTAAGTACTATTTAAGGGACCTGACAGGATTCTCTGTCTTTCACACCTTCTGGGAATTGGGCCTTGGGTCAGGACTATTAAGCAGCCGCGTCCCCTTTCCTATAGTGCGCCCGGTCTCATACTATAGCTGGCGGTGGATCCACCGAAGTCATGAAGAGGCGCCGCCCTCTACATAACTTTGGCGCATCCACTGCCAGTCTAAATATAAGCCAACTTTTTTGCTGTCTTACTTTCCGACCGTTTTGTACGCCTAAAATAGGTATAGAAAATGATGAATGCCCATGTCTCACCCACTTTTTTAAACCTGGCATGAGCAGGAAAAAGTTGCAGATTGCGGCGCAAATAACCTTTGCGCCAGAAATACACCTAATGTAGGCATATTTCGAGATAGTAAATGACCCCCTGAATCTTTATTCCTATCAGACAGAAGATTCCCAGCACTTTTGGTCTCAGCATAACATTTTCTACAAACCATGTGAGGCACTGAAAAATAATTTTTCTCTAACGCTAACACTTTCTACTAATTCGGCACGTGTTTTCTTATCATTATACAACATCTAAACTCATACACCAACAATCTAAATGTATGGAGTCCTTGTCAAAAATGAGGCTATTGATAGCTTTTACAATTTTCCTGTTCGTTCTCAGGTACCTGTACTAACCACTGGTAGTAATGCAATGTGGCATAGGGTACCTGAGGACTTTACTCAATACATTTAGCTATTGGTATTATTTATATGGTGCATTATATAAGCAGGGGAGTAGCTACCATAGCGGCAGACCATGCAACTGCTATGGGTCCCAGGGCAAGAGGCGGCCCAGTTGGGATCTTCTCCTCTTCTACTGGAGGTGAAAACTTGGTCAGGACTCTACCCTCTAAAGCAGTGATGGCGAACCCTTTAGAGACCAAGTGCCAAAACTACAACCCAGAACCCACTTATTTATCGCAAAGTGCCAACACGGTAATTTAACCTGAATACTACAGTCCAATATAGTATATCTTTTATGTACTTTATCATATAGCTATCCTATCCTGAAGAACTAAAATAGAAGGAAATGTATAGGGGCTCACCCCTTGTTGCTATAGAAATGGTGCTCTTGTCAAATTGATTCACCCAATCAATATAGTAGATATGTAAAAGTATATTTAAGACAGGCACTCTAAATCTGAAACCATCTAGAGAAGGTATTTCCTTAAATCACCATTTAATATTGTACATCCTCATTCACAATAGATAAATATATGCATATAAAAAAACTAATAATAAAATGAAAAAAAATAACAACAATAAAATAGATATTAAAAGCATACACCATACAGTGGCAATATCAAGAAAAGTGCATGTATGATAGATCTGCTACTAATGAATAACGTGATATTATATAGTATCCATCATCCATATAATCATCAAAACATTGCCCCTAGAGATGAGTGAATTTCATATTTTTTAATTCGTTCACACTTCGTTTGGTGGTAAAATGTGAATTGCGTTATGGATTCCGTTACCACGGACCTTAACGCAATTCTATGACGGAATGCATAACTGAATGCCTTTAGAGGCATTACGTTATTCATTCTGTCATAATAGAAGTCTATGGGCTGTATAACGGATCCGTCCTGTTTCCGTTATGCAGGGGAGTCCTCTCCTGCATAACAGAAACCAGGCAGATCCATTATGCAGGCCGTAGACTTCTATTATGACAGAATGAATAACGTAATGCCTCTAAAGGCATTCAGTTATGCATTCCGTCATAGAATTGCGTTAAGGTCCGTGGTAACGGAATCCATAACGCAATTCACCTTTTACCACCAAACGAAGTGTGAACGAATTTCATAAGAGGAAATTCGCTCATCTCTAATTGCCACATTAAGGGCTGTAACTATATAGTAGTTTTCAAACCTACAAAGAAAATATGTGTATAACCCAAACAAATTTACTGCGATCGTAGTAAAATTAATTTTTATTAAATTACATTAAAAAACATTTATAAAATACATGTATATGTTTATGTATTCAAAACAATACATCCATTGTGGTACACAAACAGGGGGTGCACTGGGAAAACAAAGTACAGGAGGGCACAAAACGCTACACAAAAGTTAAATGGAGCAGTAGAGTGTTACCTATCCAACGCGTTTCACCGCGATTGGCTTCCCCTGATGAAGCCAATCGTGGCGAAACGCGTTGGATAGGTAAGGTGACGCTGGGGTAGGAGGGCCTATATGCTTGGGAGAGCTACTGTTTTGTTGGGTCCAGCAATTGCTGGCCATATACTTTTTTGATCCACATTGGTCTTGAGACGTGTACCGACCATCATTCTTCATTAGTTTGTGACATTTGACTTTATTAAGGCCGGTCCAACGTCTTTATATGTGCACATGTTCCAACAGCAGATACGGTTTACTCACGGCAGTGATTGTTGTGTGCGCCTGTCTGATCGGACACCACCTGCCGTCACTGGCATTTCATATATTTACTGTACATTGCATAACTAAAGCAAGAACTTAAAATACCCTTTAAGCAGCCTGAGGACAAGCTGATACCAGTCACACATAAGTTCATGTAGGTCACCAGAACTAGAGTTTTGTGAGAACAGGAAGCTGGAATATTTCAGAAGCTCTTGTCAGTAATTCTTCTTGCAGAACACACAAGGGATCTATAGATTGCATACATCCGTGCTGTACGTGTACAGATACGTTACAGCGGACCCTCGGTCTGTTGTCCCCCTAGGCTGCTTCTACACATTCTGTTTTTTGATGCATCTATTTGAAACCAAAGACTGAAACAGATCATCATTGGATCGCATGTGTAAAGGAGAGACCGAGTGTTCTCCCCTCTTTGATTCCACTCCTACTTTTGGCTTCAAAAACTGCATAAAAAAACCTGACTGTGCAGTCCCAGCCTTAGGACCCCGGGTGTTTCAGGACTGAGAAAACCACGAATACAAATATGAGACCTTGAAGCTGTTGAGCAGCATTCTGACCTTTGGTTTAGTTTATCAGTTACGACTCTTCATATTGACTTCCCATATATTGAATATATGTTATAAGGTATACGGTAAGTTAGACTTACCCACGGCTCCAAGGTTACACTTACCTGCTGCAGTCATTTCCATACCTTCTGCCTACTGTGTTTGACACAAGTCACATTCAGGTTTAGCACCGGTATTCAGTGCCACCCACTTGACTTATAAAATGAGGTCATGTCACGTGGCTATGTCCCAACACTTTCTTTGGGGAAGTCCTTCACAGTTTCTATACCCTACAGCAGCAAGGAAAACGAAGCTCTGCAAATCGCTATGTGTTTTCTTATTATTGTTCTTATTATCACATAACTCCAACTTCTGAAACTGGGAGAGACTGGACAGGAACATGAGTCTCATGCATCGTTTCATAAAACCCTCAGCCAGTGTGTCCCTATAAAAGTCTGAGAGGTCTCTCATGTACCAACCCTTTTTTATAAACCTCCCATCTACAGTCCCCCTTATAAAAGTCTTAACCAGAGGTCCCCTCATGTCTCAGGCAGAGTCCTCCATAAAACTCCCATCCTGTGTGCCTCAAACCAGACATGGGCAATATTTTAAAGCAGGTGTACACAACCTTTTCTGGTGGGGGGCCCACATTGTCAGCCTGAACCACTTCCAAGGGCTGAAAATAAAACTTCATGGGTTTATTACTAACTGAAATACTATATTTATGGTATATATCAGTATTTGTGGTCGGGGCTTAAACATGAAGGAATGACCCCTACCTACTGGATACCTAAAAGCGGTTAGAATTATGCCGGAACCGCAACGCTGAAGGGACGCCTGAAGGGGGCATCCCCTGGTGTGAGATAGTGAAAGTAAGGGTGGGTAGGGTGGGCACGCTGGAGACGACGTTCACTGTGGGAGGGGACGCCCTGCCAGATATAGTCACCATCGCCCCTCCCACAAATACAGGCCAATAAACCGGCCTTAACACTTGTGGTCGGGGCTTAAACATGAAGGAATGACCTCTACCTACTGGATACCTAAAAGCGGTTAGAATTATGCCGGAACCGCAACGCTGAAGGGACGCCTGAAGGGGGGCATCCCCTGGTGTGAGATAGTGAAAGTAAGGGTGGATAGGGTGGGTACGCTGGAGATGACGTTCACTGTGGGAGGGGACGCCTGGCCAGATATAAACATACATCATGTAACAGCCCATCCCAAACCCCTGCATGCACAGCCGCCATTATAGGATAAAGTTCAAACAACGCTGAAATCTGTGGAACCTGGGATTAACCAACCTCACTCGTCCACCCACCAGCTAGCCAGTGGGGGCCAAAAAAGGGCAGCAAAACCTGAGTTTGACGTGACCTCCGGAAACTAGGAGACTTACTGTATACCTCTGGAATAAAAGAGAAATACCGTACCAATGCCTGATAATGTGGCCTCAGGAAACTAGGAGACTTACTGTATACCTCTGGAATAAAAGAGAAATACCGTACCAATGCCTGAGAAAGTGGCCTCAGGAAACTAGGAGAATTATTGTATACCTTTGGAATAAAAGAGAAATACCGTACCAATGCCTGAGAAAGTGGCCTCAGGAAACTAGGAGAATTATTGTATACCTTTGGAATAAAAGAGAAATACCGTACCAATGCCTGAGAAAGTGGCCTCAGGAAACTAGGAGAATTATTGTATACCTTTGGAATAAAAGAGAAATACCGTATCAATGCCTGAGAAAGTGGTCCCACATGGAAAGTCAGCAATCGCCTGAACATCAAGGCATATATAAACACTTGATCCTGGAGATATAAACATAAGAAACTCTTTAATCTTTACCAATGCCACTACTGTGGTATCATGGTGAACTGATGAAATAACAGGTCGAATATGTGTGCGTAAAAACGTGCGTCAAGCGTAACCCTATTCGGAATCTGGCGCCGAATCCGCAGTGCAGACCAACATCCTAACAGTGCCCCTATACACATATATATGGATATACATATATACACATATAAACTAAACACACATATATATGTTTTTTTTTTTTTACACTAACACTGGAGCCTGAACTCACACTCTGCCCCGCGCTTCCAGCTGTGGCCACGTAGAGGGCGCCAGAGCCACAACTATGCGTGTCTGTGGAACCCAGCCAGCCAGCCCCTTGCTGAGTGAATTCACCTGTGCACCCCTTGCATAGAAACAACATGCTGAAGCCTAATTTGTATTTTTACATATACCCATGCTGGGTGAGAGAGATATTTTACAGAGATATTTCTCACACTCAGCATGGGTATATGTAAAAATACACCCCAAAACACATTGCCCTACTTCTCCTGAGTACGGTGATTCCACATGAGTGACAATTTTTTGCAGCCAAGATGCGCAAAGGGGCCCAAATTCCAATGATTTCACAGGGCATTTTTACGCATTTGGATTCCAAACCTACTTCTCACACTTTAGGGGCACCTAAAATGCCAGGGCAGTATAAATACCCCACAAGTGACCCCATTTTAGAAAGAAGACACCCCAAGGTATTCCGTGAGGGGCATGGCGAGTTCATAGAAGATTATATTTTTTGGCACAAGTTAGCGGAAATTGATATATATATTTTTTTTCTTACAAAGTCTCATATTCCACTAACTTGTGACAAAAAATAAAATTTTACATGAACTCACCATACCCCTCACGGAATACCTTGGGGTGTCTTCTTTCTAAAATGGGTCACTTGTGGGTATTTATACTGCCCTGGCATTTAGAGGTCTCTAAAGCGTGAGAAGAAGTCTGGAATCCAAATGCGTAAAAATGCCCTGTAAATCTAAAGGTACTCATTGGAATTTGGGCCCTTGCATCTTGGCTGCAAAGTGTCACACATGGTATCGCCAGTACTCAGAGAATAGAGCATTGTAGGTGTATTTTACATATACCCATGCTGGGTGAGAGAAATATCTCTGTAAATTGTCAACTTTGTATAAAAAAAATTAAAAAGTTGTCATTTACAGAGATATTTCTCACACCGAGCATGGGTATGTGTAAAAATACACCCCAAAACACATTGCCCTACTTCTCCTGAGTACGGCGATACCACATGAGTGACACTTTTTTGCAGCCTAGGTGCGCAAGGGGGCCCAAATTCCAATGAGTACCCTTTACCCTGGGTTCAGACCTGAGCGTTCTAAAAGCGCGCTTTCAGCGCGTTTTTGTCGCTAGCGTATTTCAGCCGCGTTTTGCAAATAGGAAACGCGCGTAAACGCAGCGTTCTTGTGATTGACTACTTCGGTGTCAATCACAAACGCGCGTCAAACGCCTCCAAAGAAGCTCAAGTACTTGTTTATGCGTTGGGCGTTTACAGCGCGCTCAAACGCGCTGTAAAACGCTCAAGTGTGAACCACTCCCATAGGGATGCATTGGTTTTAATCTGTTGAGCGTTTTACAGCGCGTTTGAACGCGCTGTAAAACGCTCAGGTGTGAACCCAGGGTTAGGAGGGCATTTTTAGGCATTTGAATTCCAGACTTCTTCTCACGCTTTAGGGCCCCTAAAATGCCAGGGCAGTATAAATACCCCACATGTGACCCCATTTTGGAAAGAAGACACCCCAAGGTATTCCGTAAGGGGCATGGCGAGTTCATAGAAGATTTTTTTTTTTTTGGCACAAGTTAGCAGAAATTGATTTTTTTTGTTTTTTCTCACAAAGTCTCCCTTTCCGCTAACTTGTGACAAAAAGTTCAATCTTTCATGGACTCAATATGCCCCTCAGCGAATACTTTGGGGTGTCTTCTTTCCAAAATGGGGTCATTTGTGGGGTGTTTGTAATGCCCTGGCATTTGAGGGTCTCCGCAATCATTACAAGTATGGCCAGCATTAGAAGTTTCTGCTATTCTCCTTATATGGAGCATACGGGTAATGAGATTTTTTTCAATCTTCATTCGCATCGATCAATGTGGATGAAAAAATCTCTGCCAAAAAATGTGCAAAAAAAAGAGAGGGGAAAGGACATAGGAGTGCTTGCGAAGTAAGGCCCCATTCACACGTCCGCAAAAATGTCCGCATCCTTTCCGCAATTCTGCGGAATAGATGCGGACCCATTCAGTGTGAATGGTGCTGGCGGTGATGCGGAGAGCACACTATGTGCTCTCCGCATCAACATTTGCGGAGCTACGGCCGCAAACTTCCGGGTTTCGGCCCCGAAACATCCGGCCGCAGCTCCGCAAAAGATAGAGCATGTCCTATTCTTGTCCGCAGCCTGTGGACAAGAATAGGAATCTCTATGGAGAGTGCCGGCATGGTGTGCTGCGGATCTGCAATTTGCTGGTTCGCAGCACACCACGGATGTGTGAATGGACCCTAAAGCTGCGATCGCTAATAAAGATCCAAAAAGTTCAAAAGTGATCTTTATAGCGCCGCAGCTATTTTATGGTGTTTTTGCAGTGATCAGAAACACCGTAAGGTGGGGGGCACTGAACGCAAGTCTGGGCACAAGATCAGGCCTGATCGGGCGAACACTGCGTTTTTTGTAGAGCCAAAGGTGACCGTAATATACTGATATAGATCTGATTGCGATCAGTCTTGATCACTCACAGATACTATATAGTACTAGTGCTGATTAGCGACAGCGATGACGCTAATCAGCGAATAATCAGTGATGCGGTGCGGTGGGCTGGGCGCTAACTACCTAACAAGTAGCTAACTAACTGGCGGTGATAAGGGACCCTTAGGCCCCATTCAAACATCCGCAATTCTGTTCCACATTTTGCGGAACGGAATTGCGGGCCCATTCATTTCTTTGGGGACAGACTTTGTCCTGCTCGGATCCGGAATTGCGGATCCGCACTTCCGGGTCCGCACTTCCAGGTCCGCAAAAATATAGAACATGCCCTATTTTTGTCCGCAATTGCGGACAAGAAAACGCATTTTCTATATAGTTCTGGCAATGTGCGGATCTGCAAAATGCGGAAAGCACATTGCCGGTGTCCGTGTTTTGTGCATCTGCAGATCCGTGGATCCGCAAGACACATACAGACGTCTGAATGGAGCCTTACAGGGGGGTGATCAATGACTGGGGGTGACAGGGGGTGATCAGGGAGTTAATATGGGGTGATCAGGGGTTAATAAGGGGTTAATAAGTGACGGGGGGGGTTGGGTGTTGGTGTGTGGTGATTGGTGCACTTACATAGCAGCGTCTGATATGCGATTTGGATGCGATTCTTTTACATCTACAGCCTGCCAGCGAACGATCAGCGCTGGCAGGCTGTAGAATAAGTTCTAACCTGCCGCACTGCAGTGAACACGGGCATGCGCCCGCGTTCACATGAAATCTCGGGTCTCGCGGAATGACGCCAATAGGCGTGATCGAGACCTGAGAGAACCACCTCCCGCACAATTAATGACACCCCGCCTGCCGGGGGTGTGTGCTGCTGAGGAGATCAATGGGGAGAGAGACGGGCGCACCCAAAGCCACGCCCCCCAATTAACTCCACAGGCTGGTACTACGAGACACCAGCGGCAGCGCACGCATGCGCTCTAGTAAACAAGGGAGCTAATCACGGCTACTGTGTGTCTGGTAAATGCCTTAAGTTACAGACGTTCTTCAGGGACATCACAAGGGAGGAAGAAAAGGAAACAAATAGTAATATTTGTTACAACATTAAGATAATAAACATCGGGACCCAGTTAAATCCGTTTGACAGGTTTTAGCCTATCTCGATTGGTCTGATCCATAATAAGCCACAGATATAAAATGGCAATGGCATTAGTGATGCATCCATTGACATAAAAAACATTGATTTAAAAACCACCTCTCTTAGTGGGCACATATACTGTCGGAATAGGGTATACAGAAACATGTGGTATAAGATATCCAAGACCACAAGTGAAAACAGAGAAGGTACCAAGAAGCAAACAATTACAGCTATTTTGGGGAGGCCTATATAAAGCATGCGAAGGAGATCGCGTCATTTAGGCTACTGGGATTAATGGTATGAAGTCTAAAGATCCAGTAGGCATCTTTGCGCAAAAGAATCCTATCAACGTCTCCTCCTCGAACAGAAGGAACGATCCGTTCGATCCCTTGCACACGTAGGACATTGGTGTTACCCCCATGATTATCACATACATGACGCGCTACAGACGTATCACAACCATTTCTGATGTCAGAAAGCCAGTTCTGGTCTCAGCTCATGTGGGGTCTTCACATGAGCGAGGTCGGTGAGATCCAGATGGGAAGCTTAAATGTTTGGTGTCCGACGATTTCTCTTTGCACTTGGCAGGCTACTGAATTACAGCAGCCTCATGGTATCTATTAGCTTCTGCAATGGAAGGAAGAGTATGTAGCCTTTATGGGCACGTGTGAGCTAATGTATGTTAATGTGTGTATTTCTACAGAACGCCTAAATCTAATCACAGGATGTGTTCAAAGTGTGGACAGCCTATCCCAGATGATTAGGAGTGGATTGGCCATAGACCTTACAGGGAAATTTCCCGGTGGGCCGATGCCCCAGGCAGCCACCCAAGTCCTCCTCTCTGCCGCTGGCTGGGTACATAATGAGCTCTCAACAGTAATAACGCTGTGAGAATCAAGCACTCATGTACCCGGCCAGTTACCGCACATGCCCTCCTGAATTCATCTGTTGTGGCCCACACCTCCTAAGCCCCCTGCTCCATATTCTCATCAGATAAAACTGGAGGAGGAAGAGAAAGAAAATGGCATATATTGATGACCACCAAAGAGGGACAGCGTTTGCGGCAATATATGGTGCTGCACAGTTGTATATGGTTCTGATGGGATGGTATTCAGCGCTATAGTATTTTTGCCCCTGCCTACTTGTGTTGCCTCGCCTTCTGTCAATTTGGACCCGCCTACAACACAGAGCTACTTTTAATTTTTTTTTTTCCAGGGCCAATTTAAGCCCCAAGTCCACTCCTGCAGATGATAATGTGGGGGATATACAGTTGTGTTCAAAATTATTCAACCCCCACTGAAATTGAGTGTTTTGGCCAGTTTGACATTGATTTAGATCATTTCAGTCATCTTGTTTACAATTAAATCAAAGAGGCACTTGTAAGTCAGACAAATATAACATAACATTTATAATGAAATAACCACAAATGTCTTTTCTGTGCTCACATCATTATCAGTTTTATTCAACCCCCAAGTGACATTCAATCTTAGTACTTAGGACAACATTCTTTTTCAGTTATAACAGCTTTTAAACGTGAAGCATAGCTTGACACAAGTGTCTTGCAGCGATCTACGGGTATCTTCGCCCATTCTTCATGGGCAAAAGCCTCCAGTTCAGTCACATTCTCAGGCTTGTGCGCTGCAACTGCTTTCTTTAAGTCCCACCAGAGGTTCTGAATCGGATTTAAGTCTGGTGACTGCGATGGCCACTTCAAAATGTTCCAGCCTTTAATCTGCAACCATGCTCTAGTGGACTTGGAGGTATGCTTGGGATCATTGTCCTGTTGAAAGGTCCAACTTCTCCCAAGCCTCAGGTTTGTGACGGACTGCATCACATTTTCATCCAATATCTCCTGGTACTGAAGAGAATTCATGGTACCTTGCACACGCTGAAGCTTCCCTGTACCTGTAGAAGCAAAACAGCGCCAAAGCATGATTGACCCCCCACCATGCTTCACAGTAGGCAAGGTGTTCTTTTCTTCATAGGCCTTGTTCCTCCTCCTCCAAACATAGCGTTGATCCATGGGCCCAAACAGTTCTAATTTTGTTTCATCAGTCCACAGAACACTATCCCAAAACATTTGTGGTTTGTCCACATGACTTTTGGCATACTGCAGTCGACTCTTCTTATTCTTTGGAGACAGCAAGGGGGTGCGCCTGGGAGTTCTGGCATGGAGGCCTTCATTACGCAGTGTGCGCCTTATTGTCTGAGCTGAAACTTCAGTACCCACATCTGACAAATCTTTTTTCAGTTCCTCAGCATTCACACGGGGACTTTTCTCCACTTTGCGCTTCAGGTAGCGCACAGCAGTCGAAGTCAGCATCTTCTTTCTGCCACGACCAGGTAGCGTTTCAACAGTGCCCTTTGCCTTGAATTTGCGAATGATGCTTCCTATGGTGTCTCTTGGTATGTTTAACATCTTTGCAATCTTCTTATAGCCATTGCCCTTCCTGTGAAGAGAAATCACCTCTTCTCTTGTCTTCCTGGACCATTCTCTTGACTTCACCATGTCTGTAAATACACCAGTAAATGTCTAGAAGGAGCTGAGTATCACAGTCATTTTACATCTGCCTAATTGGTGCTTATTATGCTTGATTGCTGCTCCTTGACATCCACAGGGGTTTTCAATACCTGATCGAAAACACTTGAATGAACCTCTGTTCTTAAGAGTGGTCGTCTTTAAGGGGTTGAATAATTGTGTCAATGAAGAAATCACAAAAAAAAACATTTAATACTGTATTACAAAAACAATTGATGTCATTTTAGTTGCATTTGGTTCTTTAAAAAGTCCTTGTAAGATTTCATTCTGAACACAATTACAAATGTACACTAAATTCCCTAAAACCCTTTACAGTATTGGGGGTTGAATAATTTTGAACACAACTGTATGTTCCTTATGTGTTCCTGATAAAACTACACCACTTCAGGCACAAACCATGGTGTAAAGTAGAACTGGTTTAGTTGCCCATAGTATCCAATCAGATTCCACCTTTCATTTTGGACAGCTCCTTTGGAAAATGAAAGGTGAAATATGATTGGTTGCTATGAACAACTAAGCCATTCTACTTTACACCAGTTTGATAAATGACCCCCACAGTTCTTCTAATACAGACTTTTGTAAACAAAGGTGCTTTGGAGCCGGTACAATTTTCCCAGAGATATTCAGGAGTGTACTCAAGGGTTTATGCAGTACCAAATCCTCAGGGTAAATGGAGGTTAGTGACCTCATGTTCCTGAACAAAATTCTTCTCAAAAAGAAATTCAGAGAGGAAAAAATTCGCTTGGTCATCAATATTATTCAGCAAGGCAACTTCGTGACGTAGACAGACCTCAGAGATGCATATTTCCATGTGCCCATTCTGCCCGCTCATCGCAGATTTCTCAGAGTGTTAGTCACTCATCACTGTACTGTATCTCATTATCAATTTATTTGCCTTCCCTTTGGGATACCTTCAATGCCTAAGCTAGTCATGACACTAACGGCAGCCCTTAGAATTTAAGTTTTTTTTAGTACCCTACTTAGATGACTAGCTTAAGGCTCCCATCAGTGCTATCTCCTTCTCATGCTCTCTTTTGTTTAGGATTCCAGTTGGACTCCGATATGCCCCCATAGCAATTTATCCTCCCCTAATTACTGCCTTATGAGTTTCCCATATGGTAGCGATGGAAGTACGTGTCAGTGTTCTCTTGAAAAAATAAGTTTAACCTATGGGAGATGGCTTCAAATCTTGAGAGGTCAACAATTTTAAAGTTTTGTTTAGTTTCCAGAAATATTCTCATTTGGGTAAAGAACTGATAATACTGTTTATTGATAATTAATATTGGTCAGAGACTGTGATGCCTCCCAAACTTGGTCTAGAAGTATAGTCTAGTCTCTTACCGAGTGGTTGTGCAATCTCCAATAATCCACTAAATGTAGATCTTCTAAAGCCTTGGTTATTTTGCTGAAGGCCCTGATAGATAAATCACATTCACCAGAGGAAGTGTCCAATAGGGGACTGAGCGTATAAACCCTCTACCACAATTAGAATACCTGAGGTCAACAATTTACGAGTCCGCAGGGTAGATGATAGCCACATTGCTTGTTCATAGTCCGGGGCATAAAGATTAGCTAAAGTTATGGTTGTGTTAGCAATGGTGCACTTGAGTAAAATATATTTCCCCTTAGAGTCCGGTAGGATATCTAACTGAGTGAAGGGTAGGTTCTTGTGTAGTGCCATGCTAAGCTCCTTTTGCAATCAAGCGTCAAAATCCGATGTGTGAATTAGGTTTCCCCTTTTCCCAATACAATATACCAGCCAAGTTTACATGGATAAAAAGGGTGAGGGTGTGTGGTTTTGGGGGGGGGGGGGTTCATGTGTGAACAGGTATAACGAATGGGCTCTTATGGAGAGACAAATAACTATAAAGAGAGGACAAATTCATCCCCTCCACCTATATCACTGCTTCTCCTGAACCGTGCATGCAGCCCTATGCAGGAGCCTAGTTTGCTCTGATTTGTCATAGAATGTCATGTAATAGAGGACAATGGTTTATGGCAACAGTCAGTGAGGAAAATGTCTGTTCTGAATGTCTGACTGAAACCTTTTTCATCTTTCAGAAATCTATTATGGTAAGGGTCCATTCACATGTCTGCAACTGTTTTGGACAAGTGGTACATTGGAACCGAACCGAGTTCGGGAATTGGTTTTATACAGTATAAATCAATTTCTGAAGTTATTATGCGAAGTCTAATAAATAAAAGTAATAACTTCGGCTCATCGAATACTAATACTGTACGGAGTGCTCGATCCGTATAGTATTGAAACAAAGTTTTATGCCAATCGACTTCGGATGTTTCATCCGAAGTTGATTCTCTCATCCCTAGTCTCCATCTTAATGTAAAATGTATGTCCTCCGCCAAGGTCTTTGCAAAGTTTCATGACCTAAGCTGATGATAAAGACAACACGTTAAAACGCGTTGGCCGCTTTGTGATTCTTATCTGCCATATGGATCTTTAAAGCAACTAATAAACGTGGATGGATTTTACGATGGCCTGGATGCTGGAAGTTGTTCATCCACAAGCGTGGGTGAGCTGAAGTATCTGCTTTTGTGTGATATATATACTGTATATATTTAAATCTTTAGATACCAGTACATTGTACATAGGAATACATTATACATGGGAAGAACACTATTAAGGTGTTTAAGGAGAAAAGCCTCCAATTAATAGCAATGTGCTCCTGGCTCAATGCTATGAGTGTCTACCCTCAATACAGAAGGTCCTGGGTTCAAGACCTGGGAGTGACAATATTAAAAGAAAAAACAGAATAACAGTTAAATATACAGGGTCCATCTACATATCGACACAGAGCCGGGACTCCTAAGTCATCTATGAATTCAGAGCGGAGACTCCTAAGCAGCAAAATGAAAATATCTGCACTTCAACAGGCCGATAAAATAAAATATCAAACCTCCTGCCACAAGTACCAGCTAGGCCTCACACAATCTGACCGCACAAACTGCTATCAGCATCAAACTATACTAACTCACACCTCTCCTGTCCTCTCCTAATCAGCAACCTGCCACAACACTCAGCACCGCAATGCTCTTCACCATGACAGCCTCAGGCTCAAAGTGGTCTGAAAATAGTCTCGCCCATCTTACAAGAAAAATGGATCCTTTACAATGTTGAAGGTGATTGTATGGTTCAGTGTTTACCCTATTGGGGTGACAGTGCCACCTTCATCGAACTGTTGTAAAGCTTTGTGGCTGTTACTGAGAAGATGCCAGCATTATGTTTATGTAATATTCATACATACTAAAATATATATTCGACATTTAAAGGCTATGTACAACGTTAAGGGAAATTATTTTTATTGTTGAATTCATTAAGGTCATGTACTCATGTTGAGCTAAAAATCATTTTTTTAAATTGGTATTTACTAAGAATTTTGAGCCACTTTCTCTTTACAGCCTTCAGATTCTCTAGGAGCAGGCCCTGTATTTTTACCCTGTTCTGTCAGGCAGCTCAGCTAATGGCTCCTTATCTCTGCTCTCTGACCTCCTAAACACTTATTATAGCTCAATTCTTATCTTACTGATAAGAATGTGGCTTAAATAACTTTGTTTATGATCTTTTAGAGATAAGGTTTATTAGATGACCAGGCACAAAGTGAAAGTACAAATCACATAGCTAGACCCTTTCTGACCGAACTGCTAAATATTTTTAATAAATACCAATTGAAAATATGATCTGTAGCCCAAAATGAGTGAAATGCAATCATAAAAACAATTGCCCCTGAAGGTGTACATAGCCTTAAAGTGTGTCATGTAACTACACCAAGGTATAATGCGTCACGTTTTATATATTACGTGATATGCCATATTATGTGCCAATGCCAGTGGGAGATGCCAGAAAGGTAACCAGAGATGATGTGCTCTATTGTGGGTTCAATGCACTGTATATATTGTGGCCATGGTGGGGATGCACAGCTGTGACATCATGGGTAGACTGTGATAGTGGCCCAACATCTCGGAGTCACACTGTAATATGGGAACCATTGGTGGCAGTTAAGGGTTAACTGCCTGGTAACGAGGCAGAGACTGGGCTGAGTCCGAAGTCAGAGTCAGGGTCACAATTCCAGTGTCCTAGCGCAAGCTGGCATGTTCCCAGAGGAAATTATATAGGCAGGCCTCATGGTCAGGCACAAGAAAGCCACTGGAGAGAGACGACACTTGTGCGAGCAGGAAATCGCTGCAGAATCTTGCATCTAGACTGCTAGCAGGAGAGGTATGTGAAACTAGGCATAAAGGTGCAAAGATGCCGCATAGACCCCGCCGCATTGTCTTGGTTCCAGCAGGCTTTAGCATGAAACTGGCAGACAAACTCCACTATACTACCTCTGTTTCTCTCTGACTCTGCTGTACTGACAGACTGGCTGTATAACTCAGCTTCTTCTGTATGCTGCACTTCACTTTGTAGTCTGACTCTAGGTTATGCCAGGGAACTTTCCTCCTGGCTCCTGAGGCTTCAAGATTTGGCCTCCATGGCCAGCAGAGCTTAGGGTGCTCTGGTTGGTGTGGGCATTTCCAGCAGAGACCTGTTCCTACACACCTTTCCCCTAGCTGGGGGTAAGCTAGACTGACTAGAACTTCTGCCCCACCCTTCTTGCAGGAAGTAGGACTCGCCCACCTCTCTCCAGGGGGGGGGGGGGGGGGGGGGGTTTAGAATGCAATGGAAGGTTCCATTCTATCTAAGTATAGCTATGCAGTGTTTGCTGCCACCTGCTGGTGAACCAGGCACATTGCATATGAACAGTTATATAACATTAGAAATGCACAGTGTATAGGACCTGGAATAAATGCATAAGATGACATGTGGTTAGACCAATAAAGACAGTAGCAAGGTGCAGAAGTGGTAACACCACTCTGGGGTGTTACACATAGACATGATGATCTTTTCTTTTGATATTGAAGTTGGATTATAAAAATAATTAATGATTAAGGGCTGCATGTTCAGGTCTCATTTTTGTTTAGTTTTTTATATCAAATCTGCTTTTATTAAAGATTGTTTTCAATATAAATATGAGAAAACACAACATTCAGTATGGACCATTATGTATGTTACTACACAGGGTACCAATGTAGCTAAAAGTAGAACATACCATGAAAGCATATTAAATGATAGTTGTGCAGGGTATGATAGTGACATCAGATAATTAACACATGCATAAACTACAGCCTACGCCACAGAATATTTTAGGTGAGAAAGCAAAGAAAAAAACTGTATTCAATTTTAGCCATTTGTTCTTCACTCCCATTTACACAGGTTTAGGTAAAGATACTGTATTGCAGTAAACAGAGGATCAATATGCAGAGACCTGGCTTTGGGGAGAGTGACTGAGCATGTGTGACCAGCAGTGAACAGCTCAGTAGATGGGCGTGCACGTTACTATGCCCTGTGAACACCAGGTGGCGTCATACTGTATAAGAAAATGGCATAACTCTTCACTTTACTGTTTTTATATTACTATATTACATTATATAAAAGTTTTATATCATTATTTTATTTTTATTATCTATAAAATTAATATGAAATATAATGGTGGGATAACCCCTTTAACTGTTTATATTATAAACATAACACTTGCACCTCCAGTGGTTATACCGAACCGAACTTAGGCCGAGTTCACAGCTCAGTTACTTAGTCAGTTATTTTCATTAGTTATCGTGAGCCAAAACTAGATGAGGGTCAAAAACACAGAACAGGAGGACATTTTTACATTATAGCTTATCTCTGTGGAGGCTTCACTATGGCTTTTGGCTCCCAATAACTGATGGAAGTAACTGACCAAATAACTGAAGAGTGAACTCGGCCTTAGTTCACCAAAGGGCTCATGAGTTCCTTATATTTGTCTGTACTATAATTTTTTTTCTTTTTTTTTTTTAACTGAGTGCGGCCATAGAGGTGTAGGGGCCTCCACTGAACTTCCAAGTTTTTTTTCTGCTAAATTACATATGGTTTGATAGAATAAAATTGTAGCATTTTCCATTGGGATCTTGTATACACAGAGCATTGCTTCTGAGGAAGAATGTACATGTGTAAAATGTGGCAATGTACGCCAAAAAAATCATACTTAGAAATGTTTAGGTTGGTGAAATCGGGGCATCCAAAACCCCATCCCAGGGAAAGCCCACTTATGGTTGGGGTTATCATCAACCCAGCCAATTTTTGGCCCAGGAAAAGGCAAATTTGCCAAGACTGAATCAAGGACAGTCCTGCAAATTCGGGACTGTTGGCAACTGCAAAAAGTGTCTGAAGATGCACCTGATTTATCATACAGCATGTACCACTGGGCAAAATTTGTTGCATTTTCTGCCAAGTCTGTTGAAATGTTGGACAGCATTAGTAAATGTGGGCCACTGTGAATCTGGTCTGACCCAGTGTACGTTGGTTTGCTAAACTGTCTTTTTATTTCAATAACTTGTCAGTAGAATCCAAATAGCTGCTGTATCCTAATATGTATGCGATTGCATCCGTATATGAAATGTAAGGCATACCTGAAAATGGCTAAAAAATTCTAGTCACACGTATTACGTATAGCTTTTGGGGCACGTGCTATTTTACACATATGATAAAGTATCCACAAGAGACACTTCACCGCTGAAGCCAGTGGTTGGCTGCCGAGGATCAGGTGACCACGTCCACGACGAGGAGGACGTAAACAAGATCAGAAGATGTGGGAGCTCGCGAGCAGGACCAGAGCAGCTGGAAGCAGGTGAACATGTTTTTTTCCAGTAGCGTTGGCAGGCTGTGATTAAAGATGGCCCAGTTTTTTAATCTCCACAATTTGACAGAAAAAAATATAAAAACTGCCTGAACCATTTAAAAGTATATATATATAATTATATATATGTATATAGGACCCACAGGTGCCGCAATAGGTTTGTGTGCATGAGTTCTTAGTGTGAACATAGTCCACAAGTAGGATTAATCACTGCCCTCACTGCTACTTGGAAATGCAATCTTTATTGGCTTAGGCCTCTTGCACACGAACGTATTGGTTCCGTTGCCGTATTGCAAGGAGTTCAGCGCCGAGCCCCTTAGCAATTGTATGGTCTGCCTTTATGGGAGCTATCTCAATGCGCCCATGTAAGACCAGGCATGGGATTCAGCCAGTTCCCTCAGGTTCTCCAGATCGGGTCGTTAAAATGACCGCATGTGTGCCGTTGAGTAGGGAACCTGTTGTTAAAAATTTGAATCCCACCCCTGTGTAAGACCCTTTAGAGTAGTGCATACTTTTTAAAAGCAAGACTTGTATCTGTTGGGCCTCATTCGGTATGTTAAAAGTTATTTTAGTTCTTTTTGAAGAGCCCTTGTGGAATGATGGCCCCTTCCATAATGAAGGTGTGAACTTTTTAGATTAGGGAGAGGCCCAAGTGTCTTGTTGCCCTTCTCTTCCATAAGGGATGCGAAGAAAAACTGACAAGTAACCTACAGTAGGTTCACACCCATTAGGAGGCTCAGTTGCAGAATCTGTTCAAAAAGCCAGAAAAAAAAAATTATTTCCAGTACAATAATGGACACCATGATGAAAACCCGACTGACCCCATTACAGTCAGTTGTTTTGTCAGTTGTATGAGACTCAATAAGATTTGTGATTTTTTTCAATCAACAAAAAACTTGTGGTTTCATCAATCCCGACTTTAGTCTTAAGTATCAGAGTCTTTTCCGAGTTCCATGCGAGGTAAGATCCTTTAATTAATGATGACTCAAACAAGATATACTCCTTCCCTTCCGAGTATTGTTGCACATAGAAAATCAATCCGCTGGTCTTCGTATCAATGATTTGTGGTAGGTGACATTCCTATTAAAAAAAAGTAAGTAATTAGTAAATTTAGCAGTGTCATGGTTGTTATAAATTCTGGCTAAAAACACACAAAAAGAGAACTCTATCCTTCCTCTACACCATGTTTTTGGTGTTAAAAAGTTTCAAAACCCGGTAGTAGAAGTAACTGGTGACTGGTTACTGGCAACTGGTGGTTTTGTATTGCCCTCAGTGGGGGCATGGCAAGGGCGGAGTGTGGGTGGCCACATTTATCATCCTTTATGCCAGAAGCTGGCGTAATTGATGACTGAAATCTACAGCAGCTACGAGCTGGAGCAGATTTCTGTCTGGTGCACAGGCTGCCACAGGAGGCTGGTGCCTCGTCCTAAATAAGAACCTACTCTGGCAGCACAGGCCTTATCAAGACCGGCGTAGCACATGTGGGTCTTGATAAATCCGGCCCATAGTGGCATCTTTTATAATTTATAATATAAATGTATAATAAGAGAAATACAAAAGTAACAGGAGCGCAAGTGCAATAAAAGTTATATCAAAGAAATGTTAGAAAACATCATCACTTGAAGGAGCTTTCACGTTATACGGAGGAAGAATCAAAAGTGGTTCTCCCCCATACAGGAACTGTAGCAGACTTGGGCCATAGTCATACGTCAGTGATTCATATCCGTGAGCTGTCCATACATGGACAGCACACGGATCCAGTGAATTATATGTATACATTCCTATTTGTGGGAGCGTGCCCTACAGTGGTCCGTTTTGCAGACAGAATATTCCCATCCTTTTTAAAGAGGATGTGTTATCTCAAACATTGGTGGCAAATCGCTATATGGCATGTCTATCTCTATAACGGAGCCCGCAAACTGAAAGAGAGTGGACCTCGCATTCATTTTGGGAGTGCCGAATTTCTATTTTCAGCACTCCCACAGAAATGAATAGAGGGTGGCTGTGCAAGCGCGGTCCACTCTCCTTCTCTTTGCAGGCTCCATTCTAGAGATGTGGGCCCAGAGGAACCGCACCCATCAGACATCCTAGCGATATGCCACCAATGTTTAAGATGACACAACCCCTTTAGTTCGTGCAGACGTGAAAACCACGGACAACACACAGATGCCATCCACGTGTAGTCCGGTTTTCACTAATCCATTGTGTAGAAAACTGGTACAGTTTGTTGAAAAGTTTGCTGGAAAAACACTGAGACACATCCTGAACTGGAACCTGGATGCAAAAGGATCTTAGGGGGTGATTTACTAACTGATATACGCCAGTTTTGTGCATGTGTCACTCACGCCAGGTCTAAAAAAGGGAAAAGTCGCAGATTGCTGAGCAACTAACCTTTGTGCTGCAATCCGCACCAGAAATACGCCAAATTCAGGCGTATTTCTGTTTGATAAATGACCCCCATACTTTATAGCAGCCACATGGGCTATAGACATGGACCTCCAGACCTGCTCTGTGACCTTTCCACTGTACAGGGAGGGAGTAGCTGTCTCCATCACCTATTATGAATGGTAATGGGTAATAGGTAATGTTTGCCATTGTAATCCTGCCTGTGGTAATAATGGATGACTGCTGACAAGTGATCTGTACAGGAAATTTTGACATGTTAATAAGCTTAGCAGCCAGTTTAAAAACTGCAGGATATTAGGAATTTTTTTTATTAAATGTAAAAATATAATATATATATATATATAACTACCTGCACACTTTTCAGAATACGTGCAGTTTTTAAACTGCAGCGAAGTACAGTACCAGCAAAGTGTATGAGATTACACAAATCTCATGAACACTTTGCAGAAATTGACCTGCAGTGCTGATTTCTGAATCCTCAGGGTGTCAATTATGTTTGCGGTTTCAGCTGAGGATTTCACCCTTTTCAATGGAAGGGTGAGATCTGCGGCAAAACCACATCTAATCCGCAAGTATAAGGCCCCTTGCAGACGAGCGTGAGCGGATTAGGTCCGGATGCATTGCGGATGCGCTCAGTGAAAACAGCGCAATTTCGCAAGCAATCACTTTCAGTTTTGTTTGCGATCGCGTTCAGTTTTTTATCGCGCGGGTGCAATGCGATTTAATGCATTTTGCACGCATGTGATAAAAAACGGAATGTTTACAAACATCATCTCTTAGCAACTATCCGTTAAAAATGCATTGCATCCGCACTTGCTTGCGGATGAGATTTTCACGCAGCCCCATTTACTTCTATGGGGCCAGCGTTGCGTGATAATCGCTGTGTAGCGATACCCCTTAGTAGCAGAAGGGTTTCACCGCCAGAGATGTCCTTATCCCAATGGTGAGAGGTGCTTCAGGAACTCCAGAGTCATCCGTGAGGGAAGCAGGAACAGCTCTTACAAGAGCTAGTGAACTGTGATATAGCGTTTCCCCCAATAAGAGACAGAACTCAATATTGAGGGGGAAGATGAACTGCCTTTATTGGTGCCACGCTTGGCCTTATATGCAAGTCCTCATGCAAGGGGACCTCCCATCTGGACCTGATGGGGAACTGGGTGACAAACACACAGACCAATGGAAACAGGACACACAATCCCTCGCCGCTGCCTGGGAGATAATTAGGTCAGGGAGATAATCAGGTCAGATACTGTATGTGACCCAATCATCTTCAGGCAGAAAATAGGGTTTAAAGCCAAATACATTACAGGGGCCATATAGAAAAGGGAACAGTGGGCATCCAACAATAACCAGGTGGGCAAATGAAAAGTGGTGAAATCCAAAAGGCAGAGAGTCTGTCACACGCAGAATATAGAACATGCTGCAATTTTTTTAACAGACCCACTGAAATGCACGGGCCTGATTCCGTGCGGGCGCAATGTGTTCGCATCACGCATTGCACCCGCGCAGAATACTCCTCGTACGATATGGGCCTAAATTGTGGATTTTGGTACGGATATGTTGCAGAAACGCACATAAATCCGCACGGATATTCATGGGCTTTCACCCGCACCCGTGTGCAGGTGGCCTTAGGCCTCTTTCCCACATCGGAGAATTACAGACATGTGCTGTCCACGTTCCCCATAGACAGCGCACGTACCCATTGACTTTAATGTGTTCATACAAGTAATTTCCCATCACAGAGGCATGCCCTGGGTGTCATCATGGACGTGTAAAAGAGGTCTTATGTATGGAAAGGGAGAAAATCCGACATATTTGTTAGGATTTTACCTCAACGCTGATTGAATTGTTTTTTACTTTCAGGACGTAATTCTGTTTTCCTATATTGCAGCTGATGATCACAGGCAATCCACGTCTTTCACGAGAATTCTCTCCGTATTTATTCAAGTAAAATGTTGCATGCTCTGTATAACAGAAAAATGACGTTAACAGACTCCACATATATTAATGGGGTTGTCCCACAAAAAATATTCTACAGTATTCAAACCTGCCCCTGCATCTGAATACTTTTGTAATTGCACGTAATTACAAATTTAGCATAGAAATCTATCTGTATAGCGCCACCTGCTGTTTGCGCTTTCTCTAAATTCTCTGTCCTGCTCACTCAGGTTGACATACATGCTCACTTCCATCCATCCGCTACCTCAAGCTGCAGCAGAAAGGGCATGCCCCCCTGAGAAAGTACACTCCCCCTGAGCTGCTGGCTTGAAATAGGTCTAGAAGAGCAATTGCAGCAATAAATGGGGAGATCTCTGGATCCATGTGGGGTACAGGGCTGGTTCTAGCTTTGTTAGAAAGAGATTGTCAAGTACTATATGATG
Organism: Bufotes viridis; assembly: GCA_033119425.1. Classification (NCBI taxonomy): domain Eukaryota; kingdom Metazoa; phylum Chordata; class Amphibia; order Anura; family Bufonidae; genus Bufotes; species Bufotes viridis. Next base: position 547,588,799 of record CM065590.1, on the reverse strand, counting down.
TCTGGTTTTCATTTTTTACATTACTGCTGGGATCACCCCTTTAATAATTCTTCTCCAAGGCTCTGTCTCATCACTACTAGAGTCCATTTCATATGGCTTCTCGTGGACGCGCTGACTTCAAGAATTGAATAGAGTAGCTTTCTGCGTTATTCTTGTTGGAAAAAATAGAAATCTGACAAACCCATTATGGAATCTCTCAGGGTTCATTAAAGGCTCAGGATAGGTCACTAATATCAGATTGATGGCGGTCCGACTCCCGGCACCCCCGCTGATGAGCTGTTTGATGTGGCTGCGACACTCATGTGAGCGCTGCGTCCTCCTGGGAGTAGTTCATCAATATCTGTAGCCAAGCGTGCACCACCAATGAGGCAAGGTGAGGCGATTGCCTCAGGCAGCACCAGGTAGGGGCAAGAGGGGGGCAGCAGAAGGGGGACTATCTGTTTCTGTAGTATACTATTGGGAAGCATAGTGGGCACAGTATGTGGCGCTCTATTACCCTGTATGTTTTGTAGCTCTGTATGTAATGTTTTTCAAGTATGTCTTTAACAGTAGGGCTGCCATTTCAGTTTTTGCCTCAGGCAGCAAAAAGTCTAGGTGCACACCTGTCTGTAGCCCAGACAACCCCTTTAAGGTGCACATCAAAACAGAGCCTGTCTTGGCTCTTTTCATTATAGAAAGCCATGAAGCTAATGTGAACAGAGCCTAACCTGAAAGACAGGTTACATTTGGACTCTGCCGCATAAATAAACACCAGTTCGATAAGTGACACCTAGTGGTTGGGAGGCTCTATTACATGCTATCACATCATTAACCGCTGTCTTCTCAGAGTTGTAGATCTTTGGGCCCGGCCTGTCAATGCATTTTATAGTCATCCATTCATTTGACTAGATGGGCTCTTTCACACGGTCAGTATTTGGTCAGTATTTTGCATCAGTATTTGGTCAGTATTTGTAAGCCAAAACCAGAAGTGGAACCTACAGAGAAAAGGTATAATAGAAAGATTTGTGAACGATCTTCTGTGTTTTGGACCCACTCCTGGTTTTGGCTTACAAATATGGATGCAAAAATACAGATCAAATACTGACCGTGTGGAAGAGGCCAATGTCTGTATATTGGTATTAGTGATGAGCGGCATAGGCAATATTCGAATTCGCGATATTTTGCGAATTTTTGGCCAAATATTCACCATAAATTCGAGAATTCGTGATCTCCAGTCATTATTTACTTGATTGCGAAAATCGGCAATGTAATATATTCACGATAAAAATTCGGGATTAGAATATTCGCGATCAACACTAAGGGGTAGGCAACTGTCCTATTAGTTGCTAGGGATGTTGCCAATATTCGCAATAAATTTGCGATTAGAATATTCGCGATTAACACTATTTGCGAATACGAATATATAGCACTATATTCTAAATATTCACGAATTCTCTAAGTGGCAATATTCAGGATTAAAATTCGCAATTCGAATATTCGCACTCAACACTATGGCTCATTAGTCCAGGGATTTATTTTGATTGCTATACTTGGGTTTGGCAAGGAATTGTTCCCTCAAATATAGGGTAATTGGCATCCACCTCAAATTTGCCTTCTTCTGGATTAACACAGGTTAAGGTGCATCGGTCAGCAGATTTGTACCTATGATGACTGACTGACCTGGCATCTGTGTTGGTCCCATGTTCACATGTGCCCGTATCACCTCCCAACTTTTGAAAAGAAGGAAGATGGACAGTATTTGTGGCGCTTTGCATGCAGCGGCAAATTTTTTCTGCACTAGGCCACACCCCTAACTCCGCCCAAAACTAAACACCTAATCCCACCCAGTCCCCTAAATTCCACCACATAGTAATTATTCCCCCATTATGCTACCACACAGTAGTTATGCCCACATTGTACCCCCTTCACAGTATTTATGCCAGCATATGTGCCCCCTTCACAGTAGTTATGACCAGATATGTGCCCCCTCATAGTAGTTATGCACAGACATGTGCCCCCTCACAGTAGCGATGTCCAGATATGTGCCCCCTCACAGTAATATGCCCAGCTGTGCCCCCTCACAGTAATATGCCCAGCTGTGCCCCCTAACAGTAATATGCCCACTTGTGCCCCCCTCACAGTAATATGCCTGGCTGTGCCCCCTCACAGTAAAGTAATATGCCCAGCTGTGCCCCCTAACAGTAAAGTAATATGCTCAGCTGCGCCCCTTCACAGTAAAGTAATATGCTCAGCTGTGCCCCCTCACAGTAAAGTAATAGGCCCAGCTGTGCCCCCTCACAGTAAAGTAATATGCCCAGCTGTGCCCACTTCAGAGGCAGTAAAAAAATAAAATAAAAATAAACTCCATATACTCACCTCGTTCCCCAGCAGGAGCAAGATGATACACGGAGCTCCCAGACGGGCCCAGACCAGCAGCGTGGAACGCACACAAGGGAGGAAATGATGGAGCAGATAGAGGACGGACGGCTCCCCGCTTCATCATTACAGGCAGCTTTCTCTGCTTCCTATGGCAGCAGAGACATCTGCCAGAGAGCGGGACATACCTCCCCCGTACTAGGACCGCGGGACAGCCACTGAAATCTGGGTCTGTCCCACAGGATCCGGGAAGGATGGGAGGTAGGCTGTATTGCTGAGAAAAGAGGTGTTGAAATATATGCAAATGAGCCTCTAGGAGCAGCGGGGGATTGCCCTTACACCTAGAGGCTTAGCGCTCTCTGCAACTGCCGTGCCTTCTGCACTATGATTGACAGGGCCAGGCAATGTAAACATCATCAACCTGGCCCTGACTTCTTCCAAAGTCTCGCACTGCGCCGTGCCCTTCAGTATCCAGCACAGGAGCAGTACAGGAAAAAGACTCTCCGGCAGTTCTCCTCTGTACTGTGAACCTTTTTCCTGTACTGCACCTGCAGCGGATACTGAAGTACACAGCGCAGCGAGAGACTTTGGGAGAAGTCAGAGCATTTACACTACCTGGTTCTATCAATGAAAGTGCAGGGGTGCAGCAGTTGCAGAGAGAGCACCCTCTGGGTAGATCATCAGTAATAAAAAGGTACAGAACCCCTTTAACCCTTTCCTGACCAGTGCTATACATATACAGCGCTGGCTGGGACTTTAAAGATGACGCTGCCTCGCAAGCAGAGTGGGCGCCATACCTACTGTTTAAAACAGCAGACACCCGGGAACTTATGTCCGCGACCGTAGTAACTCCGATCCCGGACGTTTAACCCTTCTAATGCCATAGTCAAAAGTGACCACAACATCTGAGGAAGCAAAAACCCAGAAGCGCGCAGGGCGAGGATGGGAGGAGCCGGATGCAGTGTGCAGAAGCTTCTGTTCTCCAGAATAAACAGAAGCTGCCTCACATTAGTTCCTATGGAGCTCCATAGGAACATAGGGGCACATTTATTAAGACCGGCGTTTTAGAAAACACCCATACTATTAAAAATATTTATCCTATATGAAAAACGGAAAAAAATCAAAATGACCAATTTGCCATTATTTGGTCACTTCACCTCCCCCAAAAAAAATAAAAATAAAAAATGATCAAAAAGTCATACATATCACCAAATGGTAAAGATTACCTTACAGAGAATACATTATTGGGGAATATGGCTATAAAGAGAATATTTTTCAAGGTTTTTATTTTTTTTTCCAGTATTAAAATGCAATAAAAACTATACATATCTGGTATTGCTGTAATAATACTGATCTGGAGAATGAAAGTAACACGTCAGTTTTAACGTATAGGGAACGTCGTAAAAACAAAATCCATAAAACTTTTGCGGAATTGCGTTCCCCCCCCCCCCAATTTCACCCCATTTAGAATTTTTTTCTACTACATTGTATGCAATATTAACTAGTGGGATTGGAAAATGCTAATTGTCCGGCATAAATAATCCCTGTGAATGTAAAAATAAAAACAAAATAAAAAACTTATGGCCCCGGAAAGGCAGAGAGTGAAAAAAAGAAAACACAAAAACGAAAAACCCTCTGGTGTGGAAAGCTTTAAATTATGCAACATACCAGATCCCCTATAGACATAGAGAGAGATTTATCAAAATTGGTGTAAAGGAACACTGGTTTTGTTGCCCATAGAAACCAATTAGATTCCACCTTTCATTTTCCAAAAATGAAAGGGGGAATTTGTTTGGTTGCTATGGGCAACTAAGACAGTTTTCCTGTACACTAATTTTGATAAATCTCCCCCACAGATTCTAAACTTGACATTAAATCTGCCTGTAGCCTCCACCAGGTGGAGCTTAAGAGCTAACTGCATACTGTTTTATAATTGAGTTCAGTATGTAACCAGTATGCAATATGCTCCTAATCTCCCTCTGGTGGTGGCTGCAGGCAGATGGAATGTTTCATCTTAAATCTATGTCCTCAGACCCCTACATATTTTAACCCCTTAAGGACAGGGCCCTATTTCACCTTAAGGACCAGGTAATTTTTTGCAAATCTGACCAGTGTCACTTTATGTGGTGATAACTTTAAACCGCTTTTACTTATCCAGGCCATTCTGACATTGTTTTTTCGTCACATATTGTACCTCATGACACTGGTAAAATTTTGTCAAAAAAGTTCATTTTCAAGTTCATGATTTTTGGTTGCTCTATAACACATTTTTGTGAGACAAGGTAATAAAAAATAGAAATTCTGAAATTTCATCTCCATTTGCCATAAACTCTTGAGGAACACCTAAAGGGTTAACAAAGTTTAGTAAAATCAGTTTTGAATACATTGAGAGGTGTAGTTTCTAAAATGCGGTCACTTTTATGGAGTTTCTACTGTAGGGGAGGACCAGAGGAGCTTCAAATGGGACATGGTGTCAAAAAAACAGTCCGTCAAAATCTGCCTTCCAAAAACCATATGGCGTTTCCTTCATTCTATGCCCTGTCGTTTGGCCATACAGCAGTTTATGACCACGTATGGGGTGTTTCTGTAAACTACAGAATCAGGGCAATAAATATAGAGTTTTGTTTGACTGTTAACCCTTGCTTTGTTACTGGAAAAAAAATATTAAAATGGAAAATTTGGAAAGAATAGCTGTTATGGGACAGATTTTATTTTTGTGACTGTTCATCTGAGGGGTTAGGTCATGTGCTATTTTTATAGAGCAGATTTTTACGGACGTGGCAATACCTAATTTGTGTACTCTTTTAAATTTATTTAGGTTTTACACTAAAATATCCTTTGTTAAACAAACAAAAAACTATTTTAGTATCTCCATAGTCTGAGAGTCAGTTTTTGCGGGATGAGATGACGGTTTTAATGGCACTATTTTGGGGTGCTTTGACTTTTTGATCGCTTGCTGTCACACTTATTGTGATGTTAGGTGACAAAAAACTGCCTTTTACAGTATTTTTTTTTTTTTTGTTGCGGTGTCCACCTGAGGGGTTAGTTCATGTGTTATTTTTATAGTTCAGGTTCTTACGGACGCGGCGATACATAATATGTCTACTTTTTATTTATTTATTTAGGTTTTACACAATCATAATTTTTGAAACAAAAAAAAAATCATGTTTTAGTGTCTGCATAGCCTGAAAGCCATAATTTTTTTTATTTTTTAGGCAATTTTCTTAGGTAAGGTATCATTTTTTGCAGGGCGAGGTGACGGTTTGATTAGTACCATTTGGGTGTAGATACAACTTTTTTGATCACTTTTATTAACTTTTTTGGGAAGTGAGCTGGGCAAAATTTCAATTTTATCATAGTTTTTTTTGTTTTGTTTTTATGACGTTCACCGTGCAGAGAAAGTAACAAACCTATTTTATAGATCAGGTCGTTACGGACGCCGTGATATATAACATGTGTAGTGTATTTATTTATTTTTTTATTAGTGATAAATGTGTTTTTTTGTTTTTACCTTTTTACACTTTTTATGCATTTTTTTGACCCAGACCCACTTGGTTCTTGAAGATCCAGTGGATCTGGTGTCTGTATAATACAGTACAGTACATTATATAATTACATTATAATCAGGTTACAGAAAAAAAAAAAAAATTGCCGGCATTTGTTTTGACCGCGGGGATCAGATACATCGCAAAGCGCTGCAAACCGCAGGTCTGAATTGACCTGCAGTTTACAGCGATCGCCGATGGGGGGGGTCACAGGACCCCCCTCGGCATATGAACATGGTTCCTGCTGCACGATCACAGCAGGAATCATGTTTCTATCGCGATTATTGTTTTTTTACACCAGATTTAATTTAGGGCGTATGGGTACGCCCGGTGTCTTTAAGGACTCGGACATTAGGGCGTACCCATACGCCCTATGTCCTTAAGAGGTTAAACTGTGAATGTTGACAGGAATCAAAGTTTACTGGCCATCCAGTAGTGGTAGTATCAGAATCTATGAAAATCTTAAATGTTTTTAAAAACAGTTTTTTTTCATGCAAGAAAACATCACCTTAATAACAGACAAGTAGAAAGTCCCGGCTTCGCACGGGAATATTTCATCTATTTCATTTAATGTTTGTGTGTGTCGTTAAAAGATATCGACAGTATCCACTATAACAGTGAACTCCCCTTTATACAGTACCCTGCCCCTTTAACAGTGACCTCCACTGCGGCCTGCCCCCTTAACAGTAACATCCACAGCACCCTCCCCTTTGGCAGTGACCTCCACAGTACCACGTCTCGTTAACTGTGGTTTCTACAATAACCCGCCCCCTTAACAGTGACCTCTACAGAGCTCTGTTCCCTTAAAATGTGACCTCCACAACACCCCGTCCCCTTAACAGTGGCCTCTACAGCACTCCGCCCCTTAACACTGACCTCCATAGTGGACCGTGCCCTTAATTGTGACCTCCACAGTACCCTGTCCCCTTAACAGAGACCTCCACAGTGCCAGCCCCTTTAACAGTGACCTGCACAGCATCCTGCCTCTTAACAGTGACCTCCACAGCAGCCCTCCCCTCTAACAGTGACCCCCACAGCGGCCGCCCCTTTATTAATGACCTCCACAGTACCCCATCTCCTTAACAGTGATTTCCACAACAACCTATTTCCTTAACAGTGGCAGTCCGGCTTTCAGACTCCCTGTCCTCCGTCCGGCGCAGGGCCTGAACGGACACAGGGATGTTCTTTTGAACAGCTCACTCTCAGACAGCAGTACTGTGCTGTATGAATATGAGCTGCAGGGAGAAAATCAACCTCCCTCCCACCCCTGCAGCTGACAGAAGTTGATTTTTACCTTCATTTTTTCAATCCCCATCGGCTGTGGAGTAGGAGGGGGCGTGGCTTAGTGGGACCTGGTGGCGGGGTTTTTAAGTCCGTCCTTTGAGGGTGGCCTAAATGGCCACCCTACCTGCCCCTAAACTGTGACCTACACAGCACTCCGCTCCCTTAACAGTGTCATCCACAGAGCCCTGCCCCTTTAAAGCTGACCTACAGCAGTGAGGAAAAATGGCTGGGTTGTTATGGAAACCTGGTGTAAAACTGTGTGTATGTGGAGACTAAGCACCTGCGAGCTTCTATTGGCTGATAAGAGACATGTGACCGTGTGTATGGTTTTTAGGGATATGAAAGAAAGACCTGCAGGCTTCTATTGGCTAATGTAGGTCATGTGATGTGCCATATTTGCATTTTTTGGGAATATCTCAGGAACGGTACGTGCTAGAGAGCTGAGACCTAGTCTAAAACCTTCCTGGACAGCTGATGTACCTGTGTGCCAAATTTCGTGATTGTAAATACGACAGTGCGGATTCCTTTAGCGGACATACACACATACATGCACACATACACTCAACTTTATACAGTATATTAGATTTATGACTTGGTGTTGTGTTCACAAATCAAAAATTAATAACGCCAACTATTGTACCTTTAACATCCGCCGCAGGTTTAAAGCAGGCGATGCGCTCTTCTGGGAGGGCAATCAACGGTTCATTCAGGATATTTTTGAGAATCCATGAAATTCCACTGTTACTATTCATACTCAGTTTGAAGCCATCTGGTTCATCTGTAATTAAAGAGAGAAAAGGACTACTAATACAATACTTAGGATCTGTTCACATTACATGGGTCACTATTGTGTAGACATATGCCAACATAGGTGGACCTTTGGCCACACTTTTCAGAAAATGGCAAAAAAGTGCAATCTCCTACGTTTTTCTGTCCAGATGTGTAATTATTATTGGTAACAGGATCCAACATGGTGTGATCCTGGCCTAATGTTATTAGCTCATGAATTTACTTGCTGCCTTTGATGGCACTGCATGCCCCCCGCCCCCCATCTAATGTCATCAGCAGTAACTCTATGATGTCACTGATGACATCATAGGGATCCCCTGAGCAGATGGACTCAGGATGAGCATCTGTGTAAAAAGATGACCGATAACAGAAAACTAATAGGCTGTTAACATTAGCTCGTAGGGAGAATCAGGGAAGGCCGGGTTCACATCACCGTTTATTTTTCTGTTCTTCTGATCCATCAGAAGAACAGAAAAATAAAGATAAAAACGGATCCTGTATTTAACACATTTGGCACCAATTTTAGCCATTTCCATCTGAGATCCATTATATTAGATGGGGAAAAAGCATGAATGCAGAGGGGGGTCATGTCCTTTCTGCTGCAGTTATCTCCCTGTCAAAGCTGTAGGGGGGTGTCCTTTCTGCTGCAGATATCTCTCTCTGTCACAGCTCAGGGAGTGTGTCCTTTCTGCTGCAGGTCTCATGTAGGGAGACACACACCCAGCTGGTAACACCCATCTGGACCCTTATTGCAAACTGCTAGTAATTGACTTATAACTACTATAAGGAATAATAAGGCAATGCCCTATCACAGTCATAACCTCAGAATTGTTATCAAATAGGGGAATAGTTACCAAAACAGACATGTTAAAAATTCTTGCATTTGTTTCCAGTTTTTTTTTCATGGGTTTTTAATACATGTGAAAAATCCCAACTAAAACAAAGCATCTTCTAGCAACCATCAGTGAAAAACGGACCATCCTTCAGTGTATTTCAATGTGGGTCCTTTTTTTTCACTGTCCCATTGACTTATGTAGGCAAGTCCTGCGTGAAAAGAAGAAAAAAATATAGAACATGCTGCCATGGGGAAATGCACAGGAATGTCTGTAGTAATAATTGACTGATTTAGAAGCTGTAATAATCTATTTGTACTGATCTCCCCTAGTGGTTTTTGCATCAAAATGCAGTGCTTTTTCAGCGGTGCCCCCATAGCAATCATCTACTCTGCCTCTAGTGACTCTTGTGAGGGATCAGAATTCATTTTGTATAAATATGTCCTCCATCTTGTGCATATTCAGAAAATTACTGAGACAGCTGCGAAGGATGGGGGGGGGAGTCTCTGTGTATCCTAGCTTCAAGGCCAGGGTAAGGCAGCTCCCTGGCTCCCCTTATCAGAGTTTGATGTCCAAGAATGTTATGTTTTGGTTTCTCAGTTTCGCAGAAACGTCTTAATTAATTAGAATTCTTTTAGTATCATTCGGCTCTATTTCCACCTCCTTGGCAGTATACCAGATTTGTCTGTGATTGTCTGTATAAAGATATATGCTTGTATGGAATAAAGTATGAGAGTGTATCTGATTCAGCGATGTGCCTGTGTCAGCTCTCCTGTAGTGTGGAGCGATCTTGTGTTTTAAGTTCTGCGTCCAAAGTTCGGGTTATCGAAGAATCCCGTTATGGATTCCGCTACTACGGACCATACCGGAATTTGGTATCCATAACGGGATTCTTCGATAACCCGAGCCCGAACTTTGGATGCAGAACTTAAAAAACAAGTTCGCTCAACACTACTCGCCTGTGTGCTCATGAGAACATTTCAATTGGGACCCCGACAATTATAGGGGTGGAGGTTTTGCCCCAACACTCTCTACATGTTGCTTCTAGATAACAGCTAGATGACACATCTATGCATCGTGTGCTCCTACCATGCCACCCATCACTGATTATATTTTGTAAATTATAGACGCTTTTGGTTTATATCATCCACAGGGATATAGTTGTTTTGTCAGGATACTTATTATTCATTGCGGTGTCTGCTATAACTGTTTTTTTTATTTTACCCCGTCAATATCACCTTAGCCCTTGATGAACCTCATTCCTGAATGTATAGGGGGCGCGGGGGGGAACGTGTTGGGCTTCATAAATACGGAGTACGAGCAGGTACTAATGTGTGTCTATCTGACTTATCTACTTAATCCCTTAGGGCTCATGCAGACGAACGTAAGGACTCCGTGCCCGTATTGTGGACCGCAAATGGTGGGTCTGCAATATACGGGCACTGGCCGTGTGCACTCCATTCACTTGAATGGGCCCGGGATCTTCAAAATATGGCAAAAGAAGCCGCAGTACATATCGGACGCCCACAGAAGCAATACAAAGCGCTTCCATGGGGTGTCAGGTCTGTATATTGCGGTCTGCAATACACACACAGAGCCCGTACGTTCATCTGCATGGGCCCTTAATATCATAGGATGGTATAGGGATAGTTTTGAAGGCAGTGGGATCACCCTTCTCGGGGCGGCCATTCCCTAGGCAGGGAAATTGTAGGGACTTTTTAGGAAGGGTTTAAAATGTTATTTTATTGGAATTAAAAGTTAACTTTTTAGGTGGTTGCTCACTTTTGCCCTGTGCAGTTTTGATATTCTTTCCTCTCTGAATATGATTCCCTGCCTGATAGGAACTGACCAGGATCTGTGAATAAGTCTCTTTTAGCCTCTATTGAAGGTAAGCGACTGATTTGGAGTGCTGCCTCTTAGGCCTCTTTCATACGATCGATACGGATACTCTCAGGATGCGTTCAATGAAGCTAGCACCATTTCGTAAGCAGCTTCAGTCAGTTTTTTCTGCAATTGCGTTCAGTGTTTCAGTTGTTTCCTGCACGGGGGTGATCAGTTTCAATGCGTTTTTCACGGCATTAAAAAAAACCTGAAGATTTACACACAACGTTACTAGCAACCATCAGTGAAAAACTCATTGCATCCGAATTGCGTTTTTCACTGAAGCCCCATTCACTTCTATGGGGCAAGGGCTGCGTGAAAAACGCAGAATATAGAACATGCTGCGATTCTCACGCAACGCAGAACTGATGCGTGAAAAAAAAACACTCATGTGCACAGACCCATTGAAATAAATGGGTCAGGATTCAGTGCGGGTGCTATGCGTTCACTTCACGCATCGCACCCGCACGGAAAACTTGCTCATGTGAAAGGGGCCTAATTCTGCCTTTAATTCTGAACATACCCAATTTGTAATTTTCTTTTAAAGGCAGGGTTTCCACATTCAGTTTTTTATACAATTTTTAAAGCCAAAGACAGGAAACAAACAGAAACAAAGGACACATGCAAAATGGAAAGATTGAGTCTTCTACTCTCTTTATTTTAATCCACTCCTGGCTTTGGCATTAAAAAAGGCATAAAAAAACGGAATGTGGAAACCCGGCCTGCACCTATGTCGAGAGAAGCCTTTGCAATCAAATCCAGAGGCTTCACAGAGTGGAAGGAGCCGGGAACAGAAAGTAGCTGATACAAACTAACAATGAGCAGACTGAGGTAGGATCCGGAATTCACTGTCATTCTGGGCTTACAGGAACAGACCAAAATGTGGAAAATCATCAAAAGTGAGTAAAGGACACCCTTAGGGCTCATGCACACAACCATTGCCTGTTTTATGGTCTGCAAATTGAGGATCCGCAAAAGATGGATACCGCCTGTGTGTATTCCGTATTTTGCGGAACAGAACATCCTGCCCTCTATAGAATTCTCCTATCTTTGTCTATAAATGCGGACAAGAATAGGACATGGTCTAAATTTTTGCGGAGGGCACTGAATGGACACATGGACAATGGGTCCACATGCGACCCACAAAAAATGCGGATCGGATGCGGACTAAAAATACGTTTGTGTTCTTAATTAAATCTGTTAGACCAGACACACACAAGTGATTTCAATGCGATAAACTCGCATCGTGTGTCAGTGTAAGGTCCGGTTTTGATCTCCACTCCTCTGATAGGATCTCACAGCATTATAATCATTCATAAGACTCCCTGTCCCCGTAAGTCCTGAAATCTATTGTATTACACTGACAGCATTATGTCAGTGTAATTCCGTAGATTCCGGGATTCTCAGGGTCATTATAATGGTGTGTGATCCAGAAGAGCAGAGGTCAGAACGGAACCTCACACTGCCACACACTGCGAGTTTCTCGCATTGAACTCACTCACTCATGTGTGTCAGCCCTTACAGGGCACTTTTTGGCACTCTTAGTGGGCATCTGTATACGGTTTGGTATTTGGTACTATAAATACGTGATACAGCAGACACTATTTCTGTAGATTGATAGCTAAAATTAATGTGGGTTAATGTAAAGGTGAGGTGTATATTAGGGAATTGCATTCAGCAGAAGGGCAAGTGCCAAATTCCTTTCTGACCCGTCATGCTGTTTTTGACTCCAGAACTGGGGACTAGCCCTACCAGTGATTTATATTCTCAATAATAACATAATATTAGGGATTTGCATAAATTGCAGTTCTTGTCAAGCAGCATATATATGTAGTTTGCAATTTGCACCTTTTCTTATTGTCTTCTATTCAGGAGAACATGTTATGTCTCTTCTTTTAAAAAAATTTTTTTTCCAAATTATGCATCACTCACGCTGCTAAAGGAGTTCTCTGGGCTTTTAATATTGATGGCTTATCCTCAGAATAGGTCATCAATATCAGATCGGCGGGGGTCTGACACCTGGCACCCCTGCCGATCAGCTGTAAGAAGGGAGCGCGCGCAGTGTGCACATGCCTTCTTCTCTTTTCTCTCTTCCTGCCTTCCTTCCTATTCAGCTTCTTAGAACAAGAGCAAAGCTAAACAAGCCGAGGACCAGGCCAATTATCCTAGGAATGCTAGGTCCCCATGACTCAAGAACACAAAGCGAAGGGACAGCACAAACCTTCTCATAAGTCAATCCCTTGCGATGATGTGGCGGTGCAAGTGGTGTTGGATCCCGGTCTCTGATCCCTGTTACATATAGTCAAAAAGATAGTACCACAGCACTCCTGTAGTTGGTCTTTAACTCCTCTTTATTGCCCCAGTGTGCGACGTTTCGACTCCTCAGAGTCTTTTTCAAGCATAGTGAATTACACGCAGTGAGCATACATTTATATACAAGTGTACCCAATCCTGGGGTGTGTAGGTGGAGTATGACCTCCATTCCGTTCCTCCCCTAACATTCTACCAATCATGGCACATTTTACAAACATCATCGTGATAACCACCAATATAAAAGTGTCTTACTGGAGGCTGAGAAGGACCCAATTCACATGGCGCAGTCCAGTGTATTCCATGCTTCTCCAGGTGGCACATGTTTTGAGCGTCTAGTGCGGCCGGTACGGCACTTCCGCCCTCTGCATTACATAGTTTCCGGTCACATGTTACAATGTTTCAGCGGAGTGCTTCCAGCCGCCATATTGCATCACTTCCCGTCACATGTTCCGGTATGCTTGTTGTTACTAAGCAACCGGACCTATTCATAACGGGGGGACGCAAGAACAGCATATATATTCCACCTTGCGCCTATCGGAAGTGCCCATAATCAAAAAGTCTAGGCCAATTGGAATCGGGGATCCCCCAAAATGCAGTGGGTTAGTGTTGTCAAGAGAACCGTTAATATCTACACCATATCGAAGTGGTTAGTTTACAGGGCGGCATATGTCCATATTTATAATGTGACTTATGCAGTGTGACAGACCTCAGTAGCCATTCATAAATACCGCATAATAAGCATGGACGCACCCGACCGTCAAGTGGTGCGCATCCATGCTGTCGGCATCATACATTCGCTGTATAGGAATAAGGTATAAGTGGTCTCCCTCCCACATTGGGGAGAGCCCCACTTTAACCTATTTTCAATCATTCCCTGTGGACTGTCCAGTTCCACCGCTCTTAAAGTGAACCTATTAGGGCTCACTACCGCCTCCTTAACTTTATAAAAGTAGCCACTTCATGGTGTAGGTAGAAATATCTTAAATTAGTATGTTTATTCCAGACTATCTCACCAACCCAACAGTTTTCAGAAACATCCCCGCTCCAGCTGGCCCTCCAATGTAGTGGATAACCATCTGATAGAGTTTGGTAACAGCGCCCTTTGGTGTCCTTCTCAGCCTCCTCATTAGTGCTCTTGTGTCCAATTGGCCTAGACTTTTTGATTATGGGCACTTCCGATAGGCGCAAGGTGGAATATAGATACTGTTCTTGCGTCCCCCCGTTATGAATGGGTCCGGTTGCTTAGTAACAACAAGCATACCGGAACATCTGACTGGAAGGGATGCAATATGGCGGGCGGAAGCACTCCGCCAGCCGCATGAGACGCTGAAAGCATTGTAACATGTGACCGGAAATGATGTAATGCAGAGGGCGGAAGTGCCATACCGGCCGCACTAGACGCTGAAAACATGTGCCACCTGGAGAAGCATGGAATACACTGGACTGCGCCATGTGATTTGGGTCCTTTTCAGGCTCCCGTGGAACGGAAGAGAGTTGATACTCCACCTACACACCCTAGGATTGGGTACACTTGTATATAAATGTATGCTCACTGCGTGTAATTCACTATGCTTGAAAAAGACGCTGAGGAGTCGAAACGTCGCACACTGGGGCAATAAAGAGGAGTTAAAGACCAACTACAGGAGTGCTGTGGTACTATCTTTTTGACTATAGGTCCCCATGACTGTCATGCGTAAATGTGTTGCCGACCACCTGTGTGATCAAATAAAATCATCACTTGATGTCAACATTTACGGGGATCTGCTGCCGGCAAGAAATTTATATTAGGATGAACGATCGCAGTGCAGATTGTTTGTCCCATACAGAGCGGATGATTGCTGCATGTAAATGCAGCTATCACCCCTGCAATGATCAGGCTAATAAATTATTTACTGTGACTAGACCCTTTAAGCACCAAGTAGAGAACCCCAAAGATCACAAGAGATTTCACAATTAACCTCCCCTTAACAACCTTCGTTAAAGGATAACTGTCACAGTTAGACCCTAATTTCAGTTTTCATATATGTAGTTACTAATATGATAATATTCCTGAATCAATAACTATTAGACTTACTTACCCCATATTTAATAAGATTCAGCCCTTAGCAACCAGTCTGCATAAAACTACAACTTCACTATTCTGTTAAAATGGCCGCCCTCAGCCCTGAGGCTAATCCATAGGACGCCTGCAGTGAAGTTAGTGAAGACCAGCTCTGTATAGGGGGGTCTTGCAGTTAAATTTCCAGGTCTGGCTGAAGCCTATAGTCCTCCTACAAGCTCTCCTGTTATCAGATAAGGCTTCCATTTATACAGTGAGCAGCCAAAATATCTCCCTGGGCTCTACATTCTCCAGCACTGCTAAGGGAGTGTCTGCCAAGCACAGGCATGTGGAGACGTTCACACACACAGCCCAGCACTGTTATCTCCTGTCAGGAAGAACCTGGCTTTTTATACATTCCCTTACAATGTTGACTCACTATCAGTTCCCAGTGAACGCAGCGTGCTCCGTCCACGGAAGGAGCATAGCAACCTGATTTTAATCTCAGGTAAAAATAGCCAATACTGGGGACTTTTAGGTGGCTTTTAGGGGTTATTTATTAAACAATCAGAAATTAAAACAGGGCCAACAAAGTGATATTAGTCACCAAAATCCAATTGTTAAAAAAAAAGCCTATTAATCCATTCACCACCCAGAATTTTTCCACTATTGTGTCACTGTCCTAGAATGTCAGGAATGTCTTCATAAAGTCTTCACTGCCTTAGGCTTGACCCATTTACTGCCCTTGAATACCATCCTTTCACTACCATGGACTACTAGGGTTGTCTCCATAGACCAGGGATGCTCAACCTGCAGCCCTCCAGTTGTTGCAAAACTACAACTCCCAGCATGCCATAATAGCTGTAGGCTGTCCAGGCATGCTGGGAGTTGTAGTTTTGCAACAGCTGGAGGGCCGCAGGTTGAGCATACCTTCCATAGACTATTCACTTCTCTGAACCACCATGGATGTTTCCATTATTTTTTACACTGTCTTAGGGGTATGTCCATTACCAAGTTTACTTAAATGAATATTCAAAATCTGCTCCGATCTCTACTAGGGTCGAGCGAACTTGTATTTTAAGTTCGGTGTCTAAAGTTTGGGTTGGGGGTTATCTTAGAATCCCGTTATGGATTCCGCTACCACGGACCATAATTTGGAATCCATAACGGGATTCTTCGATGAAGCCGAACGCCGAACTTAATAAACAAGTTTGCGCAACCGTCCTTCACTGCTCTACTTCCTTCTTCTCCTCCACACAGAGCACAGGAGCTCTGCCGCTCATGTCACATGATCATTATACCAGGCCCTTTACCACCTCTTATCCAATCCAGTACTGAGCCACGCCCCCTGCACTGATCACATGATGGCAACGTCACCCCAGGTCCTTAGTGTTGAACTTGTTTTTTAAGTTCGGCGTCCAAGGTTCGGGTTCATCGAAGAGTAACCTTAAGGATTCCAAATTCCGTTATGGTCTGTGGTAGCGGAATCCATAACGGGGTTCTAAAATAACCCCAACCCGAACTTTAGATGCCGAACTTAAAATACAAGTTTGCTCGACCCTAATCTCTACTAACAAAAAAAAAATTATGGGTACATAAAATTCATATAAAGAATTTTAACACATAGATGTTAGCAGAGCAAACATTAAATCTTGGTCCTATATAAAGGATAAGTAACAAATCCGAATCATGGTCTAAACCGCCAAAGTTAAGCGTAAAAGAGGAAAGATAGGGAAAATAATATTGGGAAGACAGACAAAGAAAAACACACAAAAAAAAGAAAAACTAGTCAGCGGTATTGTCACGTATCTATAATAACCAGTAACGAGTACATGCAGCAACATGAAAAGATTAGATAAGAGTATATAAATTGCAATCCGATTAAGTTAGTTAATGACTTCCTCCCTCTCCACACCTAACAGGCAGGAAATACATGATGGTATATTGCAGAGAATCAGCATAGATGACCTCATGCCGCTTGTATTCATTAACTAGTGCCATCAACTCTCAGCAATCTTTGGTGTGTAAGCCAACTTCCAGGGCCTTGCTATCAAAGTCTTGTCTGCAGTAAATAGTGGGAAAATACCAAAGCAAATCCCAAGAGTGCTAAAGTAGGCGATGGATGAATCCAGGACCTCTGAAGGTAGGACACTAATTTAAACGCTGAATCCCAAAAAAGGGAGAATAAAGGGGCAATACCACCATATATGTAAAGGTGCACCCTTACTCCCACAGTTCCTTCAGCATAAGCTACTGTACCCTAGGCCAGGTATGAGCAAACTGCGGCTCTCCAGCTGTTGCAAAACTACAACTCCGAGAATGCAAAGACTGCTTACAGCTTTCAGCCTACAGCAGGACATGGTGGGAATTGTAGTTTTACAACAGCTGGAGAGCCGCAGTTTGCCCATACCTGCCCTAGGCTCATATGGGATATCCTTTCAGGCCAATGTGAACTTCTAACTGTCCAATAGAGGGCTAACCTCCAGTCAGACAGTGAGAATACATCATGCAGTTCTGTTTTTCAACAAATCATAAATGGAGATTTTACTGGAGTGGCAGACGTAAGACTTATATGCAGAATCTAAACCATTCCCAACGCTGCCCATGGTCAAAAACACATGGGTAAGAAGAGACTGTGTAGACACTGGCCAAGGCAAATGTAGGCTAGACAGATTAAAGTATGATTAAAATAAGGAGTTGGGCAAAGCGATCAAGATCTTGATTCTTCAAAGGATTGCCACGGAGTGTAAATGGCCTACAGACCTATCCCCTCCACCCACCCATACTTTGATCCTGAAATTAGGGATATGGTGTTGGAGCACTAACATAGGAATGTCATTGACCAGTAACCCCAGTAATTTTTTGCGGACTACTATCCTGCACCAGACACTTAAAGCCATCTGCACAGAAGCTAACGGAACATGAATAGGTACTGGTTAGAAATATTGAGGGACTAAGAGCGCCCTAAGTGAACGCCCTCTCACAAATTAATTCTCAATATGAAGCCATTGTTGGGTATGAGGTTCCCTCCACCATTCACCCAATTGATCTATCAGACTAGCATGATAGTAATAATGTCACCTCTTCCCTCGCAATAGATTACTAGGATTTTCTCTATTAGCTCATTCACTACGCAGGACCACCAGGGATGCCGTCATTACTCCGTCACTGCCCTAGGCCACCAGGAATTATGTCTTTCACTGCGCTGGACTCATGTAACTGTATCTAAATGTAACCCTTAAAAAGGTATTCTGGTTTTAATGATTACATTTATTTATAAAATAGGATGTTGAACAATTTTGTAATATACATCTATTCAAAATTTTGCTTGCAGACCTTAATTATATCCATGCATTTGCCTCTCCCTATTGAAAAAATAAATGGTACAGTCCATTTTAGTCCTGTAAAATGCATCGATAGGAGAACTAGATAGGACTAAACATGGCGTTAGTCATGTGAGCTATCATGTGACCCTGACAAGTATTATGTGACCTGGCTTCAGTAAACTGCCCAGTCGAGATGAGCGAACCAGTTAAGATTCATTTCAGGTGTGGTTCACCATTTTGTTCGGCCCAAAGCAATTTTCTCCAATTGCCCTGAAAGCTGGTATATAACCCCCTCTAGCCTAGGACTCATAATTTTTAGGCAAACTTGTTAACGTTTTATCTCTTTCCATTTATTTTTCATGAATTTTTTCCCTTCTCCTCCCCACTCCCGAAGTCCTGGAACAAAATGACAGCAATAGTAAATGATGTCTGAGTGACACTGACATACATACAGTAGTTAGGAATAAATGCACAATTGACGGTGTTATCATACAGTGTGTTTAAAAAGACACTGCGTCGGCACATGTCTCATGGTATGTCATATTCCGAAGCTTCCAAAAATTGGCCTTTGTTGGAGGCAGATGATGTTTAACCCCTTCCTGACCAGGTCTTTTACTATATTTTTAAAAAAGCTGGGTCTGTTTCTTATAGCGGACATTTTACACTTCAGATGCCGTCGTCAATCCTGACCATGGCATCTGAGCGAGCGACACACTGGAAGCGCACGCTTCCAATGATGCTCCGACTCCCCCGTGCAGCGATCGGACGAGCCTGAGCTCATGTGCAGCAGCCCCTATTTTTGTGAATGACAGGAGGCTGCTGCATAGCATTTGCTATGAAGAACTTGCCTGAAATAGGGCTCCATAGAAAACGAGCAATTTTCTCATAGACTCCAATGCTAATGCATTGGGGTCTATAAGAATAGCAATCTAATGATTGCTTTTTATAGTTCCCTATGGGTATTGGAAAATTGGAATTAGGACCCCTTTGCGCATCTTGGCTGCAAAAAAGTGTCACATGTGGTATCGCCGTACTCAGGAGAAGTAGGGTAATGTGTTTTGGGGTGTATTTTTATATATACCCATACTTTGTGTGAGAAATATCTCTGTAAACGACAACTTTTAAAAAATATTATACAAAGTTGTCAATTTACAGAGATATTTCTCTCACCCAACATGGGTATATGTAAAAATACACCCCAAACCACATTGCCCTACTTCTCCTGAGTACGGCGATACCACATATGTGACACTTTTTGCAGCCTAGGTGCGAGAAGGCGTAAAGTCCAACGAGTACCTTTAGGCTTTACAGGGCTGCTCACAATTTAGCCCCGCCCAAAATGCCAGAACAGTACAAACACCCCACAAATGACCCCATTTTGGAAAGTAGACACCCCAAGGTATTCGCTTTAGGGGCATATTCAGTCCATGAAAAATTGAACTTTTTGTCACAAGTTAACGGAAAGGGAGACTTTGTGAGAAAAAACAATAAAAATCAATTTCCGCTAACTTGTGCCAAAAAAAAAATCTTCTATGAACTCGCCATGCCCCTCACGGAATACTTTGGGGTGTCTCCTTTCCGAAATGGGGTCACATGTGGGGTATTTATACTGCCCTGGCATTTTAGGGGTCCTAAAGCGTGAGAAGAAGTCTGGAATCCAAATGCGTAAAAATGCCCTCCTAAAAGGTACTCATTGGAATTAGGGCCTTTGCGCATCTTGGCTGCAAAAAAGTGTCACACATGTGGTATCGCCATACTCAGGAGAAGTAGGGCAATGTGTTTTGGGGTGTATTTTTACATATACCCATGCTGGGTGAGAGAAATATCTCTGTAAATTGACAACTTTGTATAAGAAATTTTAAACAGTTGTCATTTACAGAGATATTTCTCACACACAGTATGGGTATATGTAAAAATACACCCCAAAACACATTGCCCTACTTCTCCTGAGTACTGCGATACCACATGAGTGACACTTTTGCAGCCAAGATGCGCAAGGGCCCTAATTCCAATGAGTACCTTTAGGATTTCACAGAGCATTTTTACGCATTTGGATTCTCACGCTTAGGGCCCCTAAAATCTCAGGGCAGTATAAATACTCACAAGTGACCCCATTTTGGAAAGAAGACACCCCAAGGTATTCCGTGAGGGGCATGGCGAGTTCACAGAATTTTTATTTTTTTTGACACAAGTTAGCGGAAATAGTTTTTTTTTTTTACAAAGTCTCATATTCCACTAACTTGTGACAAAAAATAAAATTTTACATGAACTCACCATACCCCTCACGGAATACCTTGGGGTGTCTTCTTTCTAAAATGGGATCACATGTGGGGTATTTATACTGTCCTGGCATTTTAGGGGCCCCTAAAGCGTGAGAAGAAGTCTGGAATCCAAATGCGTAAAAATGCCCTGTGAAATCCTAAAGGTACTCATTGGAATTAGGCCCCTTTGCGCACTCAGGCTGCAAAAAGTGTCACACATGTGGTATCGCCCGTACTCAGGAGAAGTAGGGCAATGTGTTTTGGGGTGTATTTTTACATATACCTATGCTGGGTGAGAGAAATATCTCTGTAAATGACAACTTTTTAATTTTTTTTATACAAAGTTGACAATTTACAGAGATATTTCTCTCACGCAGCATGGTTATATGTAAAAATACACCCCAAAACACATTGCCCTACTTCTCCTGAGTACGGCGATACCACATGAGTGACACTTTTTTGCAGCCTGGGTGCGCAAAGGGGCCCAAATTCCAACGAGTACCTTTAGGTTTTACATGGATGCTCACAATTTAGCCCTGCCCAAAACAACAGAACAGTAAACACACCCCACAAATGACCCCATTTCGGAAAGTAGACACCACAAGGTATTCACTGAGGGGCATAGTGAGTCCGTGGGAGATTTTTTATTTTTTTTTTGCCAGAAGTTAGCAGAAATGGAAACTTTATTATTATTTTTTTTCCCTCAGAAAGTGTCATTTTCCGCTAACTTGTGAAAAAAAATGAAATGATACATGAACTCACTATGCCCCTCTGCGAATACTTTGGGGTGTCTTCTTTCTAAAATGGTGTCATCTGGGGGGTATTTATACTATCCTGACATTCTAGCACCTGAAGAAACATGACAGGTGCTCAGAAAGTCAGAGCTGCTTCAAAAGGGGGAAATTCACTTTTTTGCACCATAGTTTGTAAACGCTATAACTTTTACCCAAACCAATAAATATACACTTATTGGATTTTTTTTTATAAAAGACATGTAGAACAATAAATTTATAGAAAAATGTATATAGAAATGTAAAGAAGTGAAAAATGTCATTTTTTTTGCAAAAATTTCGGTCATTTTTGATTAATAGCAAAAAAAATAAAAATGTCAGCAGCAATGAAATACCACCAAATGAAAGCTCTATTATTGAGAAGAAAAGGAGGTAAAATTAATTTGGGTGGTAAGTTGCATGACCGAGCAATAAACGGTGAAAGTAGTGTAGTGCAGAATTGTAAAAAGTGGCCTGGTCATTAACCCTGGGTTCACACCTGAGCGTTTTACAGCGCGTTCAAACGCGCTGTAAAACGCTCAACAGATTAAAACCAATGCATCCCTATGGGAGTGGTTCACACTTGAGCGCTTACAGACGCTGCTCAAGCGCTGTAAAACGCCCAACGCATAAACAAGTACTTGAGCTTCTTTGGGTGCGTTTGATCAGCGCTTTGTGATTGACACCACAGTAGTCAATCACAAGAACGCCGCTGACTGTAACGCTGCTTCCTATTTGCAAAAACGCGCAGGCAACGGCCAAAAACGCTACAGAAACGCGCTGCTTTTGGAACGCTCAGGTCTGAACCCAGGGTAAGGGTGTTTAAGCTAGGGGGGCTGAAGTGGTTAAAGGGATCTGAAGTCCCAGGAATCTGATATTCCTAAAATCTGAAAACAGTACTGTGTGCAGTGAGTAGTCTCTCCTAAAACAATGTATATTGCTGTATAATTGCTTAAGCATTTTTTAGTCGTTTTAAGATTGAAATTCACTGTATAGATTGTGTATAGACTGTGTATAGATTGTATGCGAGTTCATGCTGAAATTGAAGGTATAAATTTGGCCATCCAGGATAGTGTAAGATCAAACATAAATTCAGGAGTAATCATGAGCCTGGATTAGAAGAAATAGGATGAAAATCATATAAACTGATAAGCATAAGGTTTGTCAGTATTTGCACTAAACACAAACATAATCATTCTTAGCTAAACCTTCAAATTCAGCTGATCTCACTGTATATTTTTAGCTTAATAAAATAGGCAATTCTTATGGTAAAAAGAATCCCAGAAAGAAATTCAATTTTAAGTTTAGAACTAAGACCATGTTCCTAAGTCTGCTGCAAGTCATTCTATGGTGAAACTGTCGCCTAAAAATGAATTGGTAGAAAGTCCAGAAATGCTTGTCCAGAGGTGTTTAGGTCCATTTTATACTGATCCTTGGGCTGATAATTTGTGTAAATGGACAGAAGAAATGAAATGTACTGACCCGTTCCCTAAAGAGGGGTCTTTTCTCAGATTTTCATATTGCCATGATCAAGGGCCTATGTTTGAATGACATGGACACTTTTCCATGGTACAAAGGAGACGCTCATTGGGATAAAATGTATCTGAAAACTTGTGGACAGGCTTGGTTATCATTGCAGAACCTTTGGACTGACTTTGGCAGTTCAACTGAAAGACAGCAGATTAAAACCCCCATTGTGACTCCAGCTCCTGCCCCCCCCCCATATGTGCCAATGTACCCTGTATTAACTAAATTAACCACAGAGTCAGATGAGATATGCGCCCAGTTAACTGTCCCACAAGCTTCTGGTTTTACAGAACCTGAAATACAGGATTTTTCTGAGTATGCTAATCTTCCATTTTGGCTGGTATGCAGTTGGTCCCAAATTGCATTACCATTTTTCATTAACAATATGGCAAAGTTTGTGAAGGATGCTTGCTTAGTTTAACCCCTTAAGGACTCAGCCCTATTTCACCCTAAGGACTCGGCCATTTTTTGCAAATCTGACCAGTGTCACTTTATGTGGTGATAACTTTAAAACGCTTTTTCTTATCCAGGCCATTCTGAGACAGTTTTTTCGTCACATATTGTACTTCATGACAGTGGTAAAATTAAGTCGAAAAATTTCATTTTTATTTATAAAAAAATAAAAAATTTACCAAAATTTTAGAAAAATTTGCAATTTTCCAAGTTTCAATTACTCTACTTCTATAACACATAGTAGTACCGCCAAAAAAAGTTATTGATTTACATTCCCCATATGTCTACTTCATGTATCGATTATTTTGGGACAGATATTTCATTTTTTGGGGACGTTACAAGGCTTAGAAGTTTAGAAGCAAATCTTGAAATTTTTCAGAAATGTTCAAAAACCCACTTTTTAGGGACCAGTTCAGGTCTGAAGTCACTTTGTGAGGCTTACATAATAGAAACCACCCAAAAATTACCCCATTCTAGAAACTACACCCCTCAAGGTATTCAAAACTGATTTTACAAACGTAATTAACCCTTTGGGTTTTCCACAAGAGTTAATGGCAAATGGAGATAAAATTTCAGAATTTGGATTTTTGGGAAAATTTTCCATTTTAATCCATTTTTTCCAGTAACAAAGCAAGGGTTAACAGCCAAACAAAACTTAATATTTATTCCCCCGATTCTGTAGTTTGCACGAACACCCAATATGTGGTTGTAAACTGCTGTATGGCCAAACTGCAGGGCGCAGAAGGAAAGGAACGCCATATGGTTTTTGGAAGGTGGATTTTGCTGGACTGGTTTTTTTACACCATGTCCCACTTGAAGCCCCCCGATGCACCCCTAGAGTAGAAACTCCATAAAAGTGACTTCATCTAAGAAACGACACCCCTCAAGGTATTCAAAACCAGTTTTACAAACTTTGTTAACCCTTTAGGTGTTCCTCAAGAGTTATTGGCAAATGGAGATGAAATTTCAGAATTTCTATTTTTTGTTACCTTGTCTCAAATAAAGTGTAATATAGAGCAACCAAAAATCATATTTACCCTAAAATAGTACCAACAGAACTGACACCTTATCCCGTAGTTTCCAAAATGGGGTCACTTTTTTGGAGTTTCTACTGTAGGGGTACATCAGGGGGGGCTTTAAATGGGACATAGTGTCAAAAAACCAGTCCAGCAAAATCTGCCTTCCAAAAACCATATGGCGTTCCCTTCCTTCTACGCCCTGCCGTTTGGCCATACAGCAGTTTACGACCACATATGGGGTGTTTGTGCAAACAAGAGAATCAGGGCAATAAATATTGAGTTTTGTTTGGCTGTTAACCCTTGCTTTGTTACTGGAAAAATGGATTAAAATGGAAAATTTGCAAAAAAATTGCTGTTTTGGGACCGTTTTTATTTTTTGCTATTTACATTGTTGAACTGACGGGTTAGATTGTGTGCTATTTCTATAGAGCAGGTTGTTACGGACACTACAATACCAAATATGACTACTTTTTAGGGGTTTTTGTTTCATAATAAAGCATTTTTGAAAAAAATTATTTTTTAGTGTCTCCACATTCTGAAAGCCATAGTTTATTTTTTATTTTTTGGGCGACTGTGTTATGTAGGGCTCATTTTTTGCAGGATGAGATGGCGGTTTGATTGGCACTATCTTGGGGTGCATATGACATTTTGGTCGCTTGCTATTACACTTTTTGTGATGTAAGGTGACAAAAATGGCTTTTGACACCGTATTTATATATATATTTTTTGATGTGTTCAGCTGAGGGGTTAGGTCATGTGTTATTTTTATAGAGCAGGTTGTGACGGACGCGGCAATACATAATATGTATACTTTTTATTGATATAAGTTTTACACAATATCATCATTTTTTAAAACAAAAAAAAATCATGTTTTAGTGTCTCCATAGTTTGAGAGCCATATATATTTTTTTTTTTGGGCGATTGTCCTATGTAGGGGCTCATTTTTTGCGGGATGAGGTTGCGGTTAAATTGGCACTATTTGAGGGGTCATATGACTTTTTGATCGCTTGCTATTACACTTTTTATGATGTAAGTTGACAAAAAAAATGGCTTTTTGACAAAGTTTTGAGGGGTTAGGTCAGGTGATATTTTTATAGATCAGATTCTTACGGACGTGGATATACCCAATATGTCTACTTTTTACTTTTTAGTTTTTTTTTTTTACATTTAACACTAAAAAGCATTTTTGAAACAAAAAAATCATGTTTTAGTCTGAGAAGCATAGTTTTTTTGTTTTTCGGCCAATTGTTTTAGGTAGAGGCTCATTTTTTGCGGGATGAGATGGTGGTTTGATTGGTACTATTTTGGGAGGCATATGCTTTTTTGATTGCTTTGTATTACACTTTTAGTGATGTAAGGTGCCAAAAAATAGCTTATTTACACCATTTTTGGGGTTTTTTTTTATGGCGTTCACCTGACGAGTTCAGTCATGTGATATTTTTATAGAGCAGATTTTTACGGACGCGGCGATACATAATATGTGTAGTGTATTTTTTATTTATTTTTTTATTCAGTGATATGTGTTTTTTTTTCATTTTTACATTTTTTTCACTTTTTTACATTTTTTTTGACCCAGACCAACTAGGTTATTGTAGATCCAGTGGATCTGGTGTAAGTATAATACAGTACAGTACACTATATAGTGCACTGTGCTGTATTTTTTACTTTACAAAGTCTGAATAGACCTTTAGCAGGTCTATTCAGACTTTCAGCACCATGGAGAGCAGGACGCTTCTGAAAGCGTCCTGCTCCCATGGCAACCATCACCCGCTGCCATAAGAGGGCAGCGGGTGATGGATGGGGAGGGAGTGGAGCCCCCTCCCTCTGCGATCCTATCCTGTTGGGGGGCTGCAAAGGCACAGCAACCCCCCGATGGGAGAGGGAGGAAGCTCCCTCCCTGTTAACCCTTCCATACCGCGGTCCTGTGAAGGAGCCCAGCACCACCTCGTTGTATCATTCTCATCCGTGCTTACAGTTAGAGCGCTGTAAGTCACGCAATGCGTGAGATCGCGCATGCCCAGTTCCTTCCCTGAGGCTGATGCCAGCACAGGAAGGAACACTATGTCAGGACTGGGCATGCGCAATCTCGCGCATCGCGAGACTTACAGCGCTCTAACTGTCAGCACGGATGAGAATGATACAACGGAGGCAGTGCTGGGCTCCTTCACAGAGGGCGTGGCTGGGCACAGGAAAGGTTCGTACCGCCCCCCTGGGCACCTTGACTCCCTAATTTACATATTAATAAAATCATTTTTTACAGTAAATAAAGAAGCGCAGCACTATGGCACACATATAGTGCGCACATGCTAGCGGCGATCTAGCCGTGCATGTCCGCATCTATATATGCTGTAACATGGTGACAGAATCCCTTTAAATAACAGTCAGGCATGTGTTGGTTAAAACAGTTATGTATACTGTACCTTTGTGATGTGGAAGTATTTTTTGTTCCCACATAACCTTTTGTGTTTTAGGTGTAAATATCATCTGCTCCTTTAATGAAAGTCACAGAAAGATGTCTTTGTTCACACACCAGAACAAAAGTTGAGTTGGCAGATGGTGTTAGTATGTGTCTGTCTGTGTGCGATGTGTTAGTATTCACTAAACTTCAAAGTTTTTTTTTCAGTGTGGGTAATCTCTCAAATGTGTACCGTTTAGCGTACCGTTGGATAGGACGCAGCCACTGATGGCGTTTGTCTTCAAAGGCCATCAAATGACCTGGTGCAGATTGCCACAAGGTCTAATTGATATACCTGCAGTTAACTCCACTGCTCTCCAGAAAGCCCTGGTAAACTGGCATCCGCAGCATGGTTCCACGTTGTTTCAGCCCCTGCATTGGGCATTCCACAATACAATATACCATTTCACATGTATGCACGTGAAAATTGCAAAACCATAGCTGCTGTGTTAGCTCAAGACCATGGAGGACAGTTGAGGACTGTTACATATATATCCAAATTACTCCCAGTCACTGTGCAGGCCATGCCACCATGTCTCAGGACCTTGGCAGCATGTGCAATGGCTGTAGAATTGACAAGCTCGATCACACTGGGACATGATACCACACTGTACAGGTCACACTTTGTCCTACACCTTATAGGAAAAAATTTGTCCACACAACACATGACTGCCCAAAGGTTGGCGGGATATGATGTTATTCTTACCCCCAGCCCAGGGCCCACAAGATGAGATCTCAGAACAACATGAATGTGCAGAACAAATTCACATAGCTACCAGCCCCCACCCCACCCTACAAAGTGTTCCTTTTCCTGATGCAGAAGATGGTTTTGTAGATGGCTCCTGCACCCGACCAGATGATCAAACGTCTCATGCTGGTTATGCAGTTGTACAATTGCCCGATAGAGTTCTTGAGGCCATGCCAGCCACTGTCTCATCAGCACAAGCTGCAGAGTTAATCACACTTGCTAGAGCTTGCGAAAGTATGGCTGGCAGGCGAGTGAATGTGTACACAGACTCTAAATTCGCATTTTCAGTGTGTCATGATTTTGGAGTAATATGGCAGGATAGAGGGTTCACTACAGCGATAGGCAAGCCAGTAGCACATGCACAACTCTTTTCAAATCTCATTGCAGCAATTCAACTCCAATAGGCCATTGCAGTTATTAAGTGTCAGACACACACAACTTCAATGACACTAGTTGCCCAGGGGAACAGGTTAGCAGACAGGCAAGCAAAAGCAGCCTCCTGTGTCACACAAAATTGCGCAACCAAGGTTTTTGTAAATTCCCCGCTAGTACCGCTCACGCCTGAAAACAACATGATGTTGTCCCAGCTCCAAACATTTGCAACATCAGCAGACATCGCTTATTGGGAGCTTCAAGGGTTGACCAGAGACACCAACGGTCTATGGTCAAAGGGAGGAGTAGTAGGAATTCCAAAAATAGCAGCCCCCCCCCAAATACATGGTTTGGGACTGATTGGAAAATTAAACAGTGATTATGGTGATACTTCGCTTTCATTTCCTTTGCCAACAGGTGCACCAAACTACCCATTCAAGCCTGGAGACAAAGTCCTGATGAAGTCTCTCCATAAGTTTAAGTCGCTGGACCCACCCTATGTAACCCCTGTGACAGCCTAGGCCATGACCAGAACTAAAGTGTCAACAGACAACTATCCTACTTGGATTCATGCATCCCGATTGAAGGAAGCCTTACCTCTGCCTGAGTAACCAGAACCAGACGAGTCCCAGTTGGATCTAGTCATTATGAAGAAGCAAGCTTCAGTGCTCTGTACAATGCCAATGTACACCCCTACCCCTGGAAGACCTCACATCCGTGCAGCAATGGCATCCTTTGTAGCAGACACAACGCTAGCAGCCACTGTTTGGCTAGTGGCAATGTGTGCCCACCACTCTGAGAAGCTACCCTCTATATGCCCCTCATACCCCCAGGAAGCAAGAGACATTCACGTCTTCACTCTGCAATTGATGCCAAGCCTAGTAGACACAAAGGACACATGGTTCTACTCTTAGAACAACACTGATCCTAAAGGATTATTTTATGTTTTGTGTTCTTTCTTACTTTTCTTTTTCTCTCTTTTCTACTCTCTTTTCTACTGTGCGCCAATTACACAGAATTTTTTTTTTTAAATCTCCTTCATAGTTCAACTTTCCTTTCTCTTTTTCCCCTTTCTCCCCTTGTCCACTATGCAGGAGATTTTTTCCTACTGTGCGCCAATTGCACAAGAAGGTTTTTTTTATCTCCTTTATGATTTCTACTTTTGTTTTATATGTTATGTATATATACACACAAGGTCTTTAGCTGGAGGAGGACACACAGTGTGGCTCTCAGAATAAAGAATGATCCCGTTCTTTTTTGTATAATATTTTGGGATCAATGGTTGGGTTAAAAGGGATTTTTAACCTTGCTATCAGATGTATATTAGACATATATTATATTTCTATTAGGGACTGCCCCCTGTATGGATTATACATGGTTTAGAGACAATACAGTTCATTTCCTCAGAAGACACATACTCCAGAGGGCTCTTAATTAAAGTATGCGAACCCATCCCACCAGACATTGACACTACAAGAGATGATAGACAGTTATCACTTGGAAATACAATGGATAACAGGAACCTCACGTACATGACAGCAAGCTGTAACGAGTTTAACTTGTTAGCATCTAGACTAACTTTGGCCAATATGTAAAGTAACCTTTCATGTATTGTATATGGCAGATAACAGTATTGTTTACCGAATTCCCAATATTAACATATCAGCCACTGCAGTAATTTTGGTGTTCCCATCCCCAATGTCCTATAAATACATGTACTATTGAATAAAGACTTCAGATCTTAACTATTTAAGATTGAGTTCTGGATGGCTAAGGTCTCCCAGCTGGAGGAGAGAGTATTCACTGAAAGGGATCATTTACCGGTGGAGGTCTGATGCCTCATTGTATGACCATCTCATAACCACCTCGGATTGGAAAGAGCTATCAGTTCCTGACTCCCTAAGATCATTTTCCCGTCAGACACTGTAACACACAACCACCCTCTTTCACAGCTCAGCATAGAATGAAGTTCTGCTCATTCTGCTAGGGTCACTCCCTGCCTGATGCAGCACTGATTGGCTCATTCAGACTGTCTGTCAGCCTGGGAGCCAATCCGTGCAAGCCGCCCACCCACACTTCCTCTCAGGGTCATGTGAGAACATTTCTTCTTCCTCCTTAGTGCTTTTTTTTATCGTTGACATGAGCACTAGAATGGCCCTACGTCACGGCTTACTGGATGTCAGGGTCTAAAGAGTGTCACATAACTAATTCCATGTTTTAGTTAGGCCATGGATGCATTAGGTAGGACTGATACATGGGCTATTCCAGGGATGCTCAACCTGCGGCCCTCCTGCGGTCCTAAAACTACAACTCCCACAATGCCCTTCTGTAGGCTGATAGCTGTAGGCTGTCCGGGAAAGATGGGAGTTGTAGTTTTGCGACAGAGGGAGGTCCGCAGGTTGAGCATGCCTGGCCTACAGCTATCAGCCTACAGCAGGGCATGGTGGGAGTTGTAGTTTTACAACAGCTGGAGCAAGTGAAGTGTGCAGTAATTCAATTTTCTAGCATCACCAGCAGTGTATATTTTGCTGCAGACATTGCTGAATTGCATTTTTTTTTTCCAGAATCCTGTTACAAATTTTCTAAAGTTAACAAGTGTACAAATAAGCGCATTTAATGTGTTACCAGTAGGGTAAAGTTTGGTTGCAAAGGTCAAGCAATTGCACCTTTTTTTTCCAAAAACAAATTTTCTGTGGTTACTAATTATACAAATAAGCATATTTTTGGTGTCACCAGAAAAGTATATTTTTTTACAGCAGATATTGCATAATTGCACGTTTAAAAAAACTGTTGAAAATTTTTGTGTACCTAACCTAATATCATAGCAGTGGACTGTTGGTCAAGGCACTAAAGCTAGGGCAAAGCTAGTGTCAGATCTAGGGCAAACTCAAGTGGTGGTAGTGGTGTTGGCAGAGATGATGTGATTATTGCTGGTTTCTGTGTGGGTATCTTCCATGTGGTAATTTTTTCCACAGTGCTGGCCATTATTGTATTGGACTTGGTCCAATTGCAACTTTTTTCCTAAAAAATGATGAAAATCTTCAATTGTCTTCAATAAATTGATGAAAATTGTCTTTGGGTTCATTGTCTTTAGTTCACAAGAATTGTTAAAATTAGTTGTCAGCTAAAAAATCTGTTCTTTTCAGTGTGTCTACACATACTATACCACTGCAGTCTGCAAGCCCGACTTTGTAAAAAAAAAAAAATCTACAAAATTTGCTGAAAATTTACTTTGATTTCCTTGATGTAACAAAAAGTTCTTTCTACAAAATTTGCTAAAAATTGCTGAAGATTTCCGTGTCGTAACAAGAGATGAGCCAATTTTCGCTTATTAAATTCGTTCACACTTCGTTTGTTGGTAAAAAGTGAATTGCGTTATGGATTCCGTTACCATGGACCATAGCGCAATTCTATGATGGAATGCATAAGGGAATGCCTTTTGAGACAATCCATTATTCATTCCTTCATAATAGAAGTCTGTGTGCTGCAAAATGGATCCGTCCCGTTTCTGTTATGCAGGGGAGGAAAAAAAACTGCTGAAAATTGTCTTTAATTTTCTTGTCTTCACCAAAGCTATTTAAAATTGTCTTGCCTTCCGAAATATTTTTTCTCTCCAGTGTGCTTGCATATTAAAAAGTCTTAAAAATTGCCTTCTCTCTATCAGAGTTATGTATCTGACCTCACATAGATTGTTTTGGGACTTCGGAAAATTGCCTTCTTGTCTACGAAAAAAAGGTTGAAAATGTCACCTTCTATTGTTTTTTTAAAAAACAATGGTGGGAAATGAAGGCCACTTGGAATTGTTGCTGTGCAGCGGGTGCATGGCACCATAAACAGGGACGGCAACTGCTATTGCCAGGGACAGAACATGTATTTTAAGGCCCACTGGTACTATGTTTTGCGTGGCAGTGGAAATGATGCAACACAGCCCACAGTCCGAGAAGATATAAGTGAGAGACATGAACATGTGGAGTTACTGTGGGTAGAAATACATGGAGGCAAAAATAATAATAAATTACTAATAGGAGTTTATTATAAACCACCTAATATACCAGAGTCGACAGAAAATCTACTACTAAACAAGATAGATGAGGCGGCAAATCATAATGAGGTCGTTATTATGGGGGACTTCAACTACCCAAATATAGACTGGGAAACTGAAACCTGTACATCTCATAAAGGAAACAGGTTCTTGGCAATAACCAAAGACAATTACCTTTCCCAACTGGTTTAGGACCTGACTAGAGGGACGGCCATACTGGACTTAGTATTAACCAATAGACCTGACAGAACAACAGATGTGCAGGTTGGGGGACACCTGGGAAATAGTGACCATGAAGTAATAACCTTCCAATTATCCTTCAAACAAGCGTTTCTACAGGGAGGAACGAAAATACCAAACTTCAATAAAAGCTAAATTTAAACAACTAAGAGAGGCCTTAGGCCTAACTAACTGGGACAAAAATAAAAATACTGCCACAAAATAGGATATTTTTAAAAGCATCCTAAAATCTAATTGTGAGAGGTACATACCGTATGGGAATAAAAGGTTAAGGAACGGGGGCGTGGCTTTGCTGCCGAGTAAGATGGCTGCTTGAATCTTCAGCTCCTGCACCAAGCGACTATTTTAGCAGCTTTTGCCCTCTAAAAGGATTTAACTTCCATCCTTTCCGCTGCCCGTGGATACTGTGAGTGGCCCTGAACATGCCTAGGGGCAAGAGATCGAGCACCAAGCAGGAGAAGCTGAACTTTTACTTTGAGAAGGAGCTTCCCCCCTCCCAGCATCGGTTGGCGGCAGTTCCCGCTTCTCCATCTACACAGGGGACAGGAGGTCCCGCTTCACCTTGCCTGCTCAGCGATGTGCTGTGTTCTCAAGCGGAGCAGATGGATCGACAACATCGGGACGCACCCTCCCCGGGTTCATCGGTAAGCAGCGCTTCTCCCCGATCCCAGAGGCCTCTGAGTCAGGCGCGGGCGCCATCTTGCTCCCAGTCTCAGCAGCATGCGGCCGGATCAGAAGGGCGCCTGCCGGCCACACTTGAGGTGAGAAGTGATTTGTCCTCAGCGTCCTTATCATCTGATATTCTACAACAGTTCCCTGCTTCTGACCAACCGGCTTCAGGGACTTTGCTAAGGGACATGTTAGTAGCCTTTGGGGGGGCATTACAGAAGGACTTCTCTGCCATACTCTCCCCATTACAGCTGTCTGTGACAGAACTGGGTACCAGGGTCTCCCATATTGAGACCAAGATGGGAGAATTCGCTACCTCTCATAACTTGGTGATTGATAAACAGGAGGAGCTCGCCTTGGAATTGGAGAGACTCCAGGCTAAGGTGTATGACCTAGAAGATCGCTCTAGGAGAAATAATTTGAAATTCCGAGGTATCCCGGAGGATGTACCTGCATCTGCTCTTGCGGATTACATTAAGAACTTATTGCAACAGCTTCTGCCATCTTGTTTAGCGGGCGATCTTATCATAGACAGGGCCCATAGGTTGCCAAGGCCTGCTCATTTATCTGAAAATATACCCCGGGACACCATGGCCAGGATTCACTTTTTCCGCACTAAGGAAGCGGCACTGATGGCTACTCGTTCATTATCTGAGCTACCAGCGCCTTTCCAATCAAAGTCTTCTCAGACCTGTCGGCTTACACCATGCGACAAAGGCGTTCATTAGCTCCAATCACCCTGGCTCTGAGAGAGCAGAAAATATTGTATAAATGGGGTTTGCCCTCTTTCCCCGCTTGTCTTTGTGTTAGCCCTAGAACCACTTGCACAGGCGATTAGGACTCATCCTACTATTAAAGGGGTCCCGATAGGGAACAGGGATCATCGTATATCCCTGTACGCAGACGACATTTTATTGTCTTTAACAGCACCAGAGGAATCCCTTTCTGCTCTTTTCTCAGTGTTAACTTCTTTTAGTCGGGTTTCATACTATAATGTAAACGAAACAAAATCCCAGATCCTGCCGCTAAATATCCCGGACCAGCTGTTGAAGACCTTGCAGGATAGCCATCCCCTTGATTGGAGACAGGACTCTATTAAATATTTGGGAATAAATATTCCCCCAGTAATGTCCCGGGTGTACCAGCTTAACTATTTCCCACTGATAGAGGTTATAAAGCAAGATACTTTGGAGTTTAGCAAATTTGAGGTGTCCTGGGTGGGACGAGTGGCATCTTTTCAGATGCTAACTCTCCCCAAACTACTCTTTATTTTTCGCACTGTCCCTGTTAGAGTTCCCAGAAGTTTTTTTTGTTACCACCCAGAGTATTCTTAGTAACTACATTTGGTCGGGAAAACATTATAGAGTAGCTGCTCAGGCTCTCTATCTCCCCAGGCAACTTGGGGGCCTGGGTGTCACGACCCAGGTTTAGGTCGTGCGTGTGGTTGTCAGCGGCAACATGTCGTCTGCACGGAGGGCTGCTACCCCGTTGCCCTATGTGCGGTTGCCATTGGCAACGGGTCACCCGCCTGGCAGTCGTGGCTTTTACCTGTGGCCTCGCATACACTGATGTATGTTATCTTGTATGTGTATGTGTTATGTTTGGCGCAGGGCCACGGCTGCTCTGTCTTTGGTGTGGTGACACATAGACACACATGCTGGTTGCTGCTAGCAACTTCTTGTGGTGCATGTGTGTCTTTCCCCCTTTCCTGTGCACGATTCCCTTGTTTAGTGTCTTCTGTGTTTGTGTGGCGTGCACGGGGTTAAGGTGTGGCTAAGGTGTGGCTGCATTGTGGGTGTGTCCTCAGGCGTCCTTTAAGTTCCTATGTCCCTGCTTTAGTCCTTTTTGGCCCAGCGGCCGCGGACAGTGCGTGGCGGGGGGTTTCCCCACTCCCCGTCGTGACATTATAACAAATAAAGGCTCCGCAGTCTTCCGCCTTCGAAAGAGGGCGCAGCATGCAATGCCGGCTCTTTTCTGGCACGCGTGCGCGTTCTCTGGAGGGAGAGCGTTACGGGGTTTTTCACAGTGTACGGCATGGTTGGTGGCTTTTCCCCTGTCACCTTCCTAACCGTGTCCGTAGTGGTGTTTCCCCCCCCCCTCCTTGTCCGTTTCAGGGTTCCTGACTCTGGTCGTTGGCTCTCTTCGTTACCCTCGGTGTCTGGCTGGGTTCGGACTTGGGACTGTTGTTGAGGGCAACGACCTGGAGTAGGAGCTTCCCCTGAGCTGGATGAGGTCTCCATGCTTCAGGGTTCCTAACTCCGGTCATTTGGCTCTCTTCGTTACCCTCGGTGTCTGGCTGGGTTCGGACTTGGGACTGTTGTTGAGGGCAACGACCTGGAGTAGGAGCTTTTTCCCTGAGCTGGACGAGGTGTCCACGGTATCCTCAGACGTCCTGTGTTGTGACTGCCTGTGGACCTAGGTAGTGGTCCAGTTAGTTCGGCGGGAGTCTGGGGGTATTGACGGGCATCTTCTGGGCAGTGTCTCCGGTGGTCTTTCTTCGTCTGTCTCGGTGCCGGCAGCCTGGGACCTGTTTCCGGTCCAGGTGTGTTGGCGGCAGTTTGGAGGAAGACACTGGGGGTATTTTTGCATTGCCCCTCCCCCCCTCCCTTTGTTGTGTGCCCTTCCAACTGTCCTTTTTTGTTGGGGGGGGGGGCTTTGAGGGGTGGGAGTGTCACGACCCAGGTTTAGGTCGTGCGTGTGGTTGTCAGCGGCAACGTGTCGTCTGTGCGGTTGCCATTGGCAACGGGTCACCCGCCTGGCGGTCGTGGCTTTTACCTGTGGCCTCGCATACACTGATGTATGTTATCTTGTATGTGTATGTGTTATGTTTGGCGCAGGGCCACGGCTGCTCTGTCTTTGGTGTGGTGACACATAGACACACATGCTGGTTGCTGCTAGCAACTTCTTGTGGTGCATGTGTGTCTTTCCCCCTTTCCTGTGCACGATTCCCTTGTTTAGTGTCTTCTGTGTTTGTGTGGCGTGCACGGGGTTAAGGTGTGGCTAAGGTGTGGCTGCATTGTGGGTGTGTCCTCAGGCGTCCTTTAAGTTCCTATGTCCCTGCTTTAGTCCTTTTTGGCCCAGCAGCCGCGGACACTGCGCGGCGGGGGGTTTCCCCACTCCCCGTCGTGACACTGGGTTTGCCCAACATATTTGATTATTTTCTGAGACATTGGTGGTCCCCTGACACCCTGGTCCCATGGGTGCAACTAGAGATGGATCAATCCCCATCTGGGAACTTGAGGGCATTGTTAATTGGTACTTTTAGCTGTTCCCCTGCTAAGCTCCCGAAATTACCCTTTTTGATGGAGGCTGCAATAGCTCACTGGCGTCTTTTCCTTGAGAGAGGCTCCCCATCAGAAGTTTCTTTATTTTCGGTGTCTCCCATTCAGATTCTAGCTCTGCATATACCCAATATTGATATTCAGACCTGGGTGTCCAAAGGCCTTCTTTGGTTACATCAACTTTATACGGGGCATACCCTTAAATCCTTTTCTCAGCTCCAATCTGAATTCGGATTCCCGAAGGAGGACTTCTTTAAGTATCTGCAGATACGTCACTTGGTCTCTACCGGGACCGTTTATAAGACCACAGCTAATGAGACTGTCTTCGGACTGTGGTCGTCTCCTACTGGCTCCAAAAAGGGCATCAAACCTTTGTACTCTGCGTTGGGCTGCAAATCCCAATTCTCTAAATCAGCCTCTCAGAAAACCTGGGACCGAGAGCTCCAATGTACTATTGCGGATGGTGACTGGTGGAATATTTTTAAATTTATCACCTCCACCTTCCGAAACACCCTACTCTATGAGGCTGCTATTAAAACCTGCCTTCGGTGGTATTTTACTCCCGACAGATTGAGCAAAATCTACCCGGGCGTTTCTCATCTCTGCTGGCGGGGGTGTGGCGGTCAGGGTACTCTACTGCATATTCTGTGGTCATGTCCCATCATAGCCCGTTGTGGTCAGGTGTGTTCCGTATCGTCTCAGACTTTAGTGGAACTCAAGTACATAATTCTCCGCAGAATGCCTTATTCTTTATAGACATTTGTAAGTTGCCTATTGAGGTCAGGATACCGTGTGCCTTTTTGTTACTTACTACCAAACTAGTTATTACTAGATATTGGAAGTCTACTACAATTCCTCCATTAGCTGAGATACTTTCAGGAGTGCACACATCATGCTCTTATGAGAAGATTTGGGCGTATAAAGACCAGAAATTAGACAAGTTCTTAATCCACTGGAATACATGGCTGTCCCATTCTACCAGTTTAGCGCTTCCATCTATCGATTTATGAATGTGATTGAAGCAGTGACCTTTGTTAATTGTTTTAATTATTTTTCTGTTCCTTTTATTTTGTTTGTTATATGGTACATATTGTACGATTTTGTGCTTTTTGGCATCTTCAGACATATTAGTCTGTTCTTGCTTACCTTTTGCGTGCCACTTAGTCGAGCAGGTGAAGTGGTCCCTGGGACCTATATTGTTTTAATCTCTACTAGGTATGCTATGCTGTCCTTCCAGATTGTCCGAATATTTCATATGCTATTTTGGACTTGTAATTGATTACTTAATTGATCATCTGTCTGTACCTTTTTATGTTGTAAATCCTCAATAAAAATTATTGAAATAAAAAAAGGTTAAGGAACAAGAAGAAACCAATGTGGATAAATAGAACTGTAAAGAAAGCAATAAATTAACAACAGAAAGCATTTAAATCACTAAAACAGGAGGGGAGCCAGGAAGCACTGAAAAACTATAAGGAAAAAAATAGAATATGTAACAAAACAAATAAAAACCGCCAAACCAGAGACCGAGAGATTAATTGCCAAAGAGAGGAAAACTAACCCTAAAATGTTCTTTAATTATATAAATGGTAAAAAGTATAAATCTGAAGGTGTCAGCCCTCTACAGAGCAATGAGCGGGGAGTTGCAGAGAGCGATGAGGAAAAAGCAAAGGTATTAAATATTTTTTTCTCCACTGTATTCACTGAGGAAAATAAACTGTCAGTTGAAAAGCAGAATGTATGAGTAAATTCCCTATTAAAAGTGCCCTGTCTGACCCAGGAAGAAGTACAACAGCGACTTAAAAAGATTAAAATAGACAAATCGCCAGGACCAGATGGCATACACCCCCGTCTCCTAAGAGAATTAAGTAATGTCATAGCCAGACCCTTATTTCTGATATTTAAGGACTCTATACTGACAGTGAGTGTTCCACAGGATTGGCGCATAAAAAATGTGGTGGAAATATTCAAAAAGGGTTAAAAAACAGAGCCTGCAAACTATAGGCCGGTAAGTTTAACATCTGTTGTGGGGAAACTGTTTGAAGGTTTTCTAAGAGATGCTATATTGGAGGATCTCAATGAAAATAAGCAAATAACATCATATCAGCATGGCTTCACGAGGGATCGGTTATGTCACACTAATTTAATCAGTTTCTATGAGGAGGTAAGTTCTAGACTTGACAGCAGCGAATCAATGGATGTCGTATATCTGGACTTCTCCAAAGCATTTGACACTGTACCACATAAAAGGTTAGTATATAAAATAAGATTGCTCGGACTGGGAGAAAATGTCTGTATGTGGGTAAGTAACTGGCTTAGTGATAGAAAACAGAGGGTGGTTATTAATGGTACTACTCAGATTGGGTCACTGTCACTAGAGATCAGTATTGGGCCCTATTCTCTTCAATATATTTATTAATGATCTTGTAGAAGGCTTGCACAGTAAAATATACATTTTTGCAGATGACACTAAACTGTGTAAAGTAATTAACACTGAAGAGGACAATATACTGCTACAGAGGGATCTGGATAAATTGGAGGCTTGGGAAGATAAGTGGCAGATGAGGTTTAACACTAACAAATGTAAAGTTATGCACATGAGAAGGAATAATGCAAGTCACCTGTACATACTAAATGTTAAAACACTCAGTAACACTGACATGGAAAAGGACCTAGGAATTTTAATAAACAGCAAACTAAGCTGTAAAAACCAGTGTCAGGCAGCTACTGCCAAGGCCAATAAGATAATGGGTTGCATCAAAAGGGGCATAGATGCCCGTGATGAGAACATAGTCCTACCACTTTACAAATCACTAGTCAGACCACACATGGAGTACTGTGTACAGTTCTGGGCTCCTGTGAACAAGGCAGACATAGCAGAGCTGGAGAGGGTTCAGAGGAGGGCAACTAAAGTAATAACTGGAATGGGGAAACTACAGTACCCTGAAAGGTTATCAAAATTAGGGTTATTCACTTTAGAAAAAAGATGACTGAGGGGATATCTAATAACTATGCATAAATATATCAGGGGTCAGTACAGAGATCTCTCCTATCATCTAATTATCCCCAGGACTGTGACTGTGACTGAGGGGACATCCTCTGCGTCTGGAGGAAAGAAGGTTTGTACACAAACATATAAGAGGATTCTTTACAGTAAGAGCAGTGAGACTATGGAACTCTCTGCCTGAGGAGGTGGTGATGGTGAGATCACTAAAAAAGAGTTCAAGAGGGGACTGGATGTATTTCTGGAGTGTAATAATATTACAGGCTATAGCTACTAAAGATGGGTCGTTGATCCAGGGAGTTATTCTGATAGCCTGATTGGAGTCAGGAAGGAATTTTTTTTCCCATTAAGTGGGAAAATTGGCTTCTACCTGACAGGGATTTTTTTGCCTTCCTCTGGATCAACTTGCAGGATAACAGGCCAAACTGGATGGACAAATGTCTTTTTTTGGGCTTATATACTATGTTACTATGTTACAGCAATGAGGCCCGGTCCTATTTACACTTCCATTTTTGTGCTGGTCTGATTTCCACACTAGGTGATTATTCACCTTCTCCTTCCATGCTCTCCTCACTGTACTTCCTCCCATTTCCAACAGCATGCTTCCACTCCATCTCTCTTCTTTCATATATGTAAACTAAAGCACTCCACATGTCTTACAAGTTATGAGCCTGGGCCACACAGAGCATAAGTTGCTATTGTGCTTCAAGCATCAAATCTTCTGAATGAGCGTACATTTCAGCCATTCTTATGTGGCTAAGGCCCCTTTCACACAAGCGAGTTTTCCGCGCGGGTGCAATGCATGACGTGAACGTATAGAACCCGCACTGATTCCTAACCCTTTCATTTCAATGGGTCTGTTTACATGAGCGTTGTTTTTCACGCATCAGTTCTGTGTTGCATGAAAATCGTAGCATGTTCTATATTCTGTGTTTTTCACGCAGCTCTGGCAGTGAATGGAGCTGCGTGAAAAACGCATTGCATCTGCAACTGTCCGTTAGGTTCCAAACTGTACTGCTACTGCCGCTACTCCTACACAGCTGTACATCTCCTGCCTTGTCTGTCAGGTTCCATACAGTACTGCTGCTGCTCCCGAAAAAAGGGAGACTTTTGGGACCACTTGTTCAGAACAAGACAATGCATTTTTCAATACCACCATGTGTGTATGAAAAGGCAGGCATCTTCCCCCGTTAAGTAATACTTTTTGAAACTGCTTGTTCAGAACAAGCCATTGCTTTTTCTGATACTAATGTGTGTTGTAACGGATCAACGGGTGTGGACCCGCTGTGCCACTTACCAGTTTGACTTTGGGCCAAACTTGGGAGCGGAGTCTAAGTGTCCCCCTGGTTTTCACCCTTTATCCCGCTCCAGGATGCGGAAGCTGGACTTAGCTGCAGGGGAGACACCAGGTCGCTACCGCAAGAGTGGTCCCGGTTAAGTGGCAGGCCAGAAAGCCCCGATGCTAGCACCAGGGAACAGGCAATATAGCAGACAGCCGCAGGAATGATGCTGAGCTGAACAAGCGGTATAGCAGAGCTAGTGCTGTGAGAACAGCAGAGCTGAGTTAGTCCAGGTGGAGCTGGTGTAACGATCTGCACAGCAGACAGAGGCGTGGTCGACAGTCCGGGTCTTTAACTTGAGAGCAGCGAGGTACAAGAGGATCAAGCAGAGACGAGGTCAGGATACAGGCAGAGGTCATAAGCAGGATATCGAATGCAGGAACAGCAGGAGCCTTAGCTGTAGGAAGTACAAAATTGCTCAGGCATTGCAGGAAGGGGGAAGCACCCTTATAAAGGTGGTGCCTGGCCAGGATTGGAGAGAGGGCGGAATCAGTGGCGTGCATTAACCCTTAAGGTACCAGGACGCCTGCGGCTCCTACAAGATATAACAGAAGCTGTCGTAGCCTGTGACAGCGCAGGAAAGCGGGTCCGGAGCCTGCAGCGAAGAGGAGGAGCCCCGCGTGCAGCTCGACTGAGGTAGGTAGTCGGACGCACTGCACGCTGGCGGCTGCCAACTGCCATTGTTACAGTATCCCCCCCTCACACGCCCCTTCTTTTTGGCCTTGATGCGCTGAAAAAATCTTCTGAGAAGATTCGGAGCATGTACATTCTCCTCCGGCTCCCAGGAATGTTCCTCAGGACCATAATTCTTCCAGTCTACAAGGAAGTACATCTTACCACCAACAACCTTGGAATCGAGGATGTTCTGTACTTCAAATTCAGGCTCACCGTCAGTAGGCATGGAAGTAGAGGTGGAGGAAGGCCTGGAAAAGGAGTTGAGGACCAACGGTTTCAGAAGAGATACATGAAAAGAATTTGGAATCCAGAGAGAAGGAGGCAACCAGAGTTTATAAGAAACACGGTTGATACGCTCAAGGACCTCAAACGGGCCCAGAAACCGTGGAGCAAATTTGTAACAGGGTACCTTCATGCGGATGTTCCGGGAGGAAAGCCAGACTTTGTCGCCAGGAGAGAACCGAGAAGGAGGTCTACGTCTGGTATCCGCATTTTTCTTCATACGAGTAACAGCCTGAGAGATGGTATCCTTAGTCTGTCTCCAGATGCTGAGGAAGTCTCTGAATAAAGAATTAGCAGCCGGTACCTCGGAAGATGCGGACAGGGGTAAAGGAGCACAAGGGTGTAGTCCATACACTATGTAGAAGGGAGAAGAGCCCGTGGATTCTCCGGAATGGCTGTTGTACGAGAATTCCGCCCAAGGCAGGAGCTGCACCCAATCATCATGCTGAGCAGAGACAAAGTGACGTAGGTAGTTCTCCAAAGTCTCATTAACTCATTCAACTTGCCCATTAGACTGAGGGTGGTATCCAGAAGAGAAGTCCAACTTCACCTCAAGTAGCCCACAGAGCGCTTTCCAGAATTTGGAAGTAAATTGTACCCCTCGATCGGACACAATGTGCAGAGGTAGGCCATGAAGGCGGAAGATGTGTT
Organism: Bufotes viridis; assembly: GCA_033119425.1. Lineage (NCBI taxonomy): Eukaryota > Metazoa > Chordata > Amphibia > Anura > Bufonidae > Bufotes > Bufotes viridis. The sequence goes on along the minus strand of CM065590.1, from coordinate 547,546,646 downwards.
TGAAGAACAGACAGGCTAGTCGCTTAGCAGAGGGCAATCCAGGAAGCGGAATAAAATGTGCCATCTTGGAGAATCTGTCTACCACTACCCAGATTACAGAACAGCCAACAGAGGACGGGAGGTCTGTGATAAAGTCCATAGCAACATGCTGCCAGGGAACTTCCGGAATGGGTAACGGTAGTAGCAACTCTGCTGGTTTGGTTCGGGGAACCTTGTTGCGGGCACAGGAGGTACAGGCAGACACAAATTCCCGGACATCTTTGGGTAGGGTCGCCACCAGTAGTGACGGGACAGCAACTCAAGGGTCTTACGTACCCCAGGGTGACCAGCATACTTGGAACAATGTCCCCAGAAGAGAATCTTCCTCCTCTTGGCTTGCGGAACAAAAATCTTCCCCGGAGGAATATCTTTTACTCGAACTGGCGCCACTGAAACCAGGCAGGACGGATCGATGATATGTTGAGGTTCCTCAATCTGATCTGCTGTGTCAAAGGAACGGAAAAGCGCATCAGCCCTCACATTTTTGTCTGCCGGTCGAAAATGCAGAAGGAAATTAAATCGGGCAAAGAAGAATGCTCATCGAGCCTGACGTGGATTAAGACACTGTGCAGACTGCAGATAAGTCAGATTCTTGTGGTCAGTGTATATAACCACTGGATGCAAAGCCCCCTCCAGAAGGTATCTCCATTCTTCCAAAGCCATCTTGATAGCAAGCAGTTCTCTATCACCGATGGAGTAGTTTCTTTCTGGAGAAGAGAAGAGCTTGGAGAAGAAACCACACAAGACAAATTTCCCTTTGGAGGTCTTCTGTAGCAGGACTGCACCTGCACCAATAGAAGAATCATTCACTTCTAGGAAGAACTGTTTGGAAGTGTCTGAAAGACGGAGGACAGGAGAAGCAGCAAAGCAATCTTTGAGTTGTCGGAATGCAGACTCTGCTTCAGGGGTCCATTTCTTTGCATCCGCCCCTTTCTTAGTCAGCGCAGAAATAGGGGCAGTGAGAGAAGAAAAGTTTGAAATGAACTGCCTATAGAAGTTGGCAAATCCCAGAAATCTTTGAATGGCACGGAGACCTTGAGGACGGGGCCAATTCTGGATGGCAGAGATCTTGTCGGGGTCCATTTGCAGACCAGTGCAGGAAACAATGTACCCCAGAAAGGGTAAGGAAGACTGCTCAAAGACACACTTTTCGAGCTTGGCAAACAGACCATTGTCTCCAGTGAGTGGACAAATCGGTTGAATAAATGAGAATATCGTCGAGATACACTACTACACACTTGTATAACAGGTCCTGGAAGATGTCATTTACAAATTCTTGGAAGACTGCAGGAGTGTTGCAAAGGCCGAACGGCATAACCAAGTACTCATAGTGGCCATCACGGGTATTGAATGCCGTCTTCCACTCGTCGCCTTCACGGATTCGGATCAGGTTATATGCACCACGTAGATCCAATTTAGAAAATATCTGTGCGCCTCGGATACAGTCAAACAATTCAGACATCAGGGGCAGAGGATACTTGTTCTTGACGGGGATCTTGTTCAGTCCATGATAATCTATGCATGGACGGAGTGACCCGTCTTTCTTGGACACGAAGAAGAAACCGGCTCCAGCCGGCGAGGTAGACTTTCGGATAAACCCCCTCTCCAGGTTCTCCTTAATATACTCGGCCATAGCCTGTGTCTCAGGCAGGAATAAAGGATAAACCCTTCCACGAGGAGGAGAAGAAGTCCCAGGTAGAAGATCGATCGGGCAGTCATAAGTCCGATGAGGTGGTAAAGTCTCTGCCTTCTTCTTACAGAAAACATCTCCAAAGGATGCAAATTGCGGAGGCAGACCAGGCAGGTTCACAGGAACTGGACGAGGAGATATTGGTTGGACCATCGACAGGCAGGAGGTTTGGCACTGAGGCCCCCAGCGGAGAATATCCCCCTTTCGCCAGTCTAAGACGGGAGAATGTTGCTGTAGCCAGGGCAATCCCAGAATCACTGGGTACGTGGAATCAGGCAGGACATAGAAGGATATTTCTTCAGAATGTAGCACCCCGACTTGGAGTTTCACAGGAGCAGTGATGAACTGAATAGGTTTGGGTAAGGCTTGTCCATTAACAATCGTTGCCACCAGAGGCTTCGCCAGACGGGTAGTGGAAAGCTGGCACTGGGTCACCAGGGCTTTATTAACAAAATTCCCGGCAGCGCCAGAATCCAGGAAGGCAGGTACCGATATACTGGTTTTCCCAGCAGACACCATTACAGGGATAAGAACTTTGGAAGAATTGTCTTTTTTGCCTAGGGTCACTTCTCCCAATGAGCCTAGGCGCTGAAGTTTTCCGCCTTCTGGGGGCAGGTACGAACAACATGTTCCTCTCCACCGCAGTAGAGGCACAAGTTCTCTGCTCGCCGTCGCTGGCGCTCCTGATCAGTGAGCTTCAGGCGATCCACCTGCATGGGCTCTTCAGACGGAATCGCAGCAGGAGTCTGAACAGTCCTCTGGAAGATAGGTGCGAGTTTAGATGTCTGCTTCATCCTTGCGGCTTGAAAAAAACGTTCACGAAACCGCACGTCTATGCGTGTGGCCAATGTGATCAAAGCGTCCAGAGAGCCAGGGAGGTCCCTTCCCGCTAGTTCGTCTTTGATGCGGTCACACAGACCCTCCCAGAATACGGCTCGTTGAGCTTCATCATTCCAGGACAGTTCTGCGGCCAGTGTACGGAACTGGATTGCGTATTGGCCTACTGTCCTAGCGCCTTGACGCAGACGAAGAAGAGCAGAGGCTGCAGACGAGGCACGGCCAGGTTCCTCAAAAAGGTCTGTAGGCTTGCAGTCTCGGGTCCGCTTCGCTCCCATATAGGATTAGCCCAAGCAAGAGCTTCTCCAGAGAGCAGAGATACAATGAAAGCCACTTTTGCTCGGTCAGACTGGAACTTGTCTCCATGTAGCTCAAAGTGGATCAAGCATTGATTCAGGAACCCTCTGCAGGCCTTTGACTCACCGCTGAAACGTGGAGGCAAGGGAAGTTGGACAGCAGACGTGCCTTGGTATGCAGACGATGCAACGGAATTAGTATGAGTTGCTGGGACCTGTAGTGCCGCAGGATCAGTAGTGGGTAGAGCGTCCAGACGTGCAGAAATTGTGTTCAGACACTGCAGCAGGACATCTTGGCGTTCACTCTGGCGTTGCAGCTCTCGGTATAAATCTTGTACCACAGGCTTGGGCTTGCCAGCGGGGTCCATGGCCTGAGCAAACTGTAACGGATCAACGGGTGTGGACCCGCTGTGCCACTTACCGGTATGACTTTGGGCCAAACTTGGGAGCGGAGTCTAAGTGTCCCCCTGGTTTTTACCCTTTATCCCGCTCCAGGATGCGGAAGCTGGACTCAGCTGCAGGGGAGACACCCGGTCGCTACTGCAAGAGTGGTCCCGGTTAAGTGGCAGGCCAGAAAGCCCCGATGCTAGCACCGGGGAAGAGGCAATATAGCAGACAGCCGCAGGAATGATGCTGAGCTGAACAAGCGGTATAGCAGAGCTAGTGCTGTGAGAACAGCAGAGCTGAGTTAGTCCAGGTGGAGCTGGTGTAACGATCTGCACAGCAGACAGAGGCGTGGTCGACAGTCCGGGTCTTTAACTTGAGAGCAGCGAGGTACAAGAGGATCAAGCAGAGACGAGGTCAGGATACAGGCAGAGGTCATAAGCAGGATATCGAATGCAGGAAAAGCAGGAGCCTTAGCTGTAGGAAGTACAAAATTGCTCAGGCATTGCAGGAAGGGGGAAGCACCCTTATAAAGGTGGTGCCTGGCCAGGATTGGAGAGAGGGCGGAATCAGGGGCGTGCATTAACCCTTAAGGTACCAGGACGCCTGCGGCTCCTACAAGATATAACAGAAGCTGTCGTAGCCTGTGACTGCGCAGGAAAGCGGGTCCGGAGCCTGCAGCGAAGAGGAGGAGCCCCGCGTGCAGCTTGACTGAGGTACGTAGTCGGACGCACTGCACGCTGGTGGCTGCCAACTGCCATTGTTACATGTGTGTATAAACACCAGCGGGCATCTGTCCTAGTTAAAGCATCATTTTTGGACTGCTTGTTCAAAGCAAGCCACTGCTTTTTTCAAAAGTACTGTCTATATAAACATGCAGACAGGCATCTGTCCCCAATAAGGGAACATTTTTTAAACATTTTTTAATTTTAAAAAGCATAGAATAATCTGACAGCGGGGTGTGTTTTTAAACAGACTGCTTGTTACTATAATCAACCATGCATTTACCCATTGCCATATATGCCACTCTGATATTACTAATGCTGTCTTTGCGTTAAAGAGCTTTAAAAGGGAAGGGGCTGAGAGAAAGAGAGAGAGAAAATTCTTTTAAGGGTATCAGTCACGAGATCTGTACCTATGATACTGGCTGACTTGGTGCATGTGCCCTTGGCAGCTGAAGGCATCTATGTTGGTCTCATGTTGATATGTATTCGCATTGCTGAGAAAAATGAAGTTTTAATATATGCAAATTAATCTCTAGGAGCAATGGGGGCATTGCCCTTATACCTAGAGGCTCTGCCCTCTCCACTTTAATTGACAGGGCCAGGCAGTGAAAATGTCATCACACCTGAGCCTGTCAAAGTGCAGAGGGCACAGCAGTTGCAGAGAGAGCAGAGCCTCTAGGAGTAACAACAATGCCCCAGTTGCTCCTAGAGGCTAATTTGCATATATTAAAACTTTATTTTTCTGAGCAATGCGGGCACATATGAACATTGGACCAACACAGATGCCTTTGGCTGCCAAGTGCACATGTAACAGGTCAGACAGTGTCATACAGTAGGTACAAAGTTAAAAAAAACTGAGATAAAGACGAGAGAAAAGTATCTCAGAACGCTCAGCCTAATTGCAGGTGGAGGGGGGGGGGGGCACAAACTGGTGATTCACCTCAATTATATCCATATGACTTAATAGGGAATATGACAGAAATTGTCCAATCAATTGCCACCTTAAACCACTAGGGATATAACCAATAACATGTTCATTACCCCAAGCCGCCTGGGACTTATTATTAACTCCTTGGAAAAACCACAGCCTCTCCTTGCCATGGGAATGTACCCTTAGTGCAGCGGTGTGGCACAAACCCACATCTCAAAAAACCTGCAAAACCTTTTTTCTTTTAATTGAAGAATGACAAGTAATTTTTAACATCTGGTGTATAATTCTCAATTTTTGGCAATGATGAAAATGACATTAATTAAACTTGAACTGGAGTCATGGAGTCATTCAACATGATGAAGGATATGTGACTTATTATACGAATAAACTTGAAATGAACTTACCATGTTCCTGTTGTTGACCATCGCCTGAAAAAAAAGGAAAGGATTTTAAAAAAGGTGCACAATTACAATAGTATCATTACCTTAAAACTTAGGCCTCTACGGGGAATTCTCTACAGTTCATGTTGCCATCCTGGATTTTATTAGTAAAGTAAAAAATGCTTCACCTTTTTACTTGGAATCTAGTTCCTTACCCCAAACCAGTGATCTGGAACTTGTGGTTCTCCACCTGCTGTGAAGTCTGAGCGTAGCATGACAGTCTGGAGATTTATGGTTTGCTAGGACTCAGAGTCTTACTGCAGGAGGATAACACATGGAGATAAACCTGCAATCATTTTACACAAAAAATGGCGACCATCAGCTCAGAAAAGAAGGACCTAGGATCTCAGTATCACTAGTAAGTCACTCCTGGAAGTTCAGTGTTGTTTGTCACGTCTACAACATTTTGTTCGAATTATTTGTTAAGAAATCTGTCAAGAGATTTTAGGAAGTTATACTAGGTAGGTGCATTGTCAATCGAGCTTTCCGAAAATGGTGAGTTTGGCCAACACTCTAATGCAGTGCTTTTCTATGGAGCGCTGAGAACAGCCAAACAACTGTGACCCTGTGACCCCCCCCCCGTATCGGCCATCGGGGGCTGCTGTGCCCTTGCAGCCCCCGATTGTTGATGGGCTCACAGAGGGAGGAGGCCCCCTCCCCTCCCCATCACCCGCTTCTCTGTTCTGGCAGCAGGTGATGGTTACCATGGCAGCAGGACACCTTCACAGGCGTCCTGCTTGCCATGGTAATGGTAACTCTAATCATGCAATGGTAATGGTAACGCTAAAAGCAGAAGTCTGATAAGACTTTCTACTGTAAAAAAACACAGCACAGTACACTATATAGTGTACTGTACTGTATTATACAGACATCAGACCGACTGGATCTTCAAGAACCAAGTGGGTCTGGGTAAAAAAAAAGTTTAAAAAAAAGTTAAAATAAAAACACACATTTATCAATGAATAAAAATAAAATAAAAAATACACTACACATATTACGTATCGCCGCGTCCGTAAAAACCTGCTCTATAAAAATATCACATGACCTAACCCCTCAGGTGAACACCATAAAAAAAGAACAAAAAAAATGGTGTAAAAAAAGCCATTTTTTTGTCACCTTACATCACAAAAAGTGTAATACCAATCAAAAAGGTGTATGCCTCCCAAAATAGTACCAATCAAACCGTCATCTCATCCCGCAAAAAATGAGCCCCTACATAGCACAATCGCCCAAAAAAATAAAAAATATGTCTCTCAGACTATGGATACACTAAAACATGATTTTTTTTTTCTAAAATGCTGTTATTGTGTTAAAGTAAAATAAATTAAAAAAAAGTATACATATTAGGTATCTCCACATCCATAAAAACCTGCTCTATAAAAATATCACATGATCTACCACTCAGGTAAATACCATAAAAAAAATTAAACAAGAACCTTGTAAAAAAAAAAACATTTGTCACCTCGCATTGCAAAAAGTGTAATAGCAAGCGATCAAAAAGTTAGATGCTCATCCTGCAAAAAATGATACCCTACATATTATTATATTATTGTGTAAAACTTAAATAAATAAATAAAAGGTATACATATTAGGTATTGCCTCGTCTGTAACAACCTTCTCTATAAAAATAACACATAACCAAACCCCTCAGGTTAACACAGCAAAAAAAAAAATATATAAGATAGTGCCAATCAAACCGACATCTCATCCCGCAAAAATCAGCCCCTACATAAGACATTCGCCCAAAAAAAATAATATGGCTTTCAGAATGTGGAGACACTAAAAAATCATTTTTTTCAAAAATACCTTATTATGTAAAACTGAAACAAAAACCCCCAAAAAGTAGTCATATTTGATATTGTCGCGTCTGTAACAAGCTGCTCTACAGAAATAACTAATATCTAACCTGTCAGATCAACGATGTAAATAACAAAAAATATAAATTGTGCCAAAACAGCTATTTTTTAGCAAATTTTCCATTTTAATCAATTTTTCCAGTAACAAAGCAAGGGTTAACAGCCAAACAAAACTCAATATTTATTGCGCTGATTATGTAGTTTGCAGAAACACCCCATATGTGGTCGTAAACTGCTGTATGGCCAAACGGCAGGGCGCAAAAGGAAAGGTGGATATGGTTTTTGGAAGGCAGATTTTGCTGGACTGTTTTTTTTACACCATGTCCCATGTAAAGAACCCCTGATGTATGATTACAGGAGAAACTCCAAAAAAGTGACTCCATCTAAGAAACTACACCCCTCAAGGTATTCAAAACTGATTTTACAAACTTTGTTAACCCTTTAGGTGTTCCACAAGAGTTATTGGCAAATGGAGATGAAATTTCAGAATTTCTATTTTTTTGTTACCTTGCCTCAAAAAAAGTGTAATATAGAGCAGCCAAAAATCATATTTACCCTAAAAAGTACCAACAAAACTGCCACCTTATCCACCTTAGTTTCCAAAATGGGGTCACTTTTTTGGAGTTTCTACTCTAGGGGTGCACCAGGGGGGCTTCAAATGGGACATGGTGTCTTAAAACCAGTCCAGCAAAATCTGCCTTCCAAAAACCACACGGCGCTCCTTTCCTTCTATGCCCTGCCGTTTGGCCATACAGCAGTTTACGACCATGTATGGGGTGTTTCTGCAAACTACAGAATCAGGGCAATAAATATTTTTTTTTTTGGCTGTTAACCCTTGCTTAGTTACTTGAAAAAATTGATAAAAATAGAAAATTTGCCCAAAAATTGCAATTCTGAAATTTTATCTCCATTTGCCAATAACTCTTGTGAAACACCTAAAGGATAAACCACGTTTGTAAAATCAGTTTTGAATACCTTGAGGGGTGTAGTTTCTAGAATGGGATCATTTTTGTGTGGTTTTTGTGTGGTCCCTACTCCCTAAAAAGTGGGTTTCTGAAAATTTCTGAAAATTTTCAAGATTTGCTTCTAAACTTCTAAGCCTTGTAACGTCCCCAATAACTAAAATGACATTCCCAAAATGATCCAAACATGAAGTAGACATATGGGGAATGTAAATTAATAACTTTTTTTGGTGGCATTACTATGTATTATAGAAGTAGAGAAATAGAAACTTGGAAAATTGCTAATTTTTCCAAATTTTTGGTGACATGAAGTACAATATGTGATGAAAAAACCATCTCAGAACGGCCTGGATAAGTAAAAACATTTTAAAGTTATTCACACATAAAGTGACATTGGTCCGATTTGCAAAAAATGGCCTGGTCCTTAGGGTGAAAATGAGCCCGGTCCATAAGGGGTTAAAGGGGTATTCCCATCTTGGACAATGGGGGCATATCACTAGCATATGCCCCCATTGTCTTATAGGTCCTCAGGATAGTTCAGCAGTATGTGTTCGGTAGGGTCTGACTGGTGACACCCCAACCGATCAGCTGTGTAAAGAGGCTGTTTAAACCTTTACATACCGCGGGCAATGGTGCCCGCCGCATGTAAAGCAGTGACAGAGGGAGCGGACTCCCTCTGTCTCCTATCGGCACCTTGCAAGTGCGATTGTGAGGTGCCGATGTGTTGTGAAGCCTAACTGGCTTCCGATGAAGGCCCCAGTCCTGGCTGAAGTGATTCCCAGCAGTCTCTCTGGTGCAGCCTGCTGGTCATTGTTAAAATAGCATTGCTTTTAAAATGAAATGCATTATAGGGAAAATGCATTGCATTTTAAAAGCAATCAAAATACTGTGTGTTATAGTCCCCTTGTGGAACTATTAAGTGGTAAAAAAAAACAAAAAAAAAAACACATTTATTAAATAAAAAAATCCCATTAAAAAATATGCTTTTCAATTAAATAAATTGCAAAAAAAAAAAAAAATATCTCCCCTGTATATTTGGTATTGGTATTTGGTATTCCATAACGACACGGACTACTTAAATATCACATAAGTTATCCCCTACAGTGAACGCTGTAAAAAAAAAAAAAAAAGACAGAATTGCTAATTTATTCTTAGTTGCCACCGAAAAAACGTAATAACAAGTGATCAAAAAGCGCCATTTACTCCAAAATGATACCAATGACAAATACAAGTCGTCCTGCAAAAATCAATCCCAACTCCATAGAAAGAAAAATAAAAAAGTTATGGGTCTTGGGAAGCGGCAATGTAAAAACATTTTTTTCTTTTAAAAAAGGGCTTTTATTGTAAAAAAGTAGGAAAACCTAGAAAAAAACTATATTTTTTTGGTATCACTGTAATTGTACTGACTCAGAGAATAAAGATATTAGGTTATTTATACCGAAAAATGAACGCTTTAAAACTTATAATGTAAAAACGCAGTGTCAGTATTGCTGTTTTTCCCATTTCCCTCCCAGAAAGAGTTAATAAAAGTTAATCAGAAAGGTTATGTGTACCCCAAAATAGTGCTATTAAAAACTACAACTTGTCCCGCAAAAAAAAAAGCCCTCATAAAGCTATATAGACGGAAAAAAAAAGAGATAGCTCTTGGAACTCGACGATGAAAAAAGAAAGAAAAACGATTGGTCAGTAGGACCAAAACAGGTTGGTCACTAAGGGTTAAAGGGGTTTTCTGATATTATATAACTGATCACCTATTTCCCGGTTTGAGAAGGCAGTGGTGGGAGGGAGTCCTGGGTGTCTGAAACCCCCCGAGATTCCCCCCCCCCCCGGTTCAGATACTGATGGCCTATCCAGAGCATAGGTCATCTGTAGAGATGAGTAAAGCAAAGTTAATGAAGTGGAATTCGATCCGAATTTCAGGAAAAATTTGATTCATCTGGGAGTCTAATTTCCTCGCGCTTCATGGTAACAAATAATATTTTTTCTAAAATGGCTGCTGCACATGTTAGAACGAGGAAGTATGAAGCCCGGGAACGAGGGATCACTTACAATGCCATGCAGACAGTGAATCAGCAGATAGCCAGCCCGTGTGATGTCACAGCACTATAAAAAGTCTCAGCCTGCTCGGTCTCCGCCATTTTCCAGTGAACTTAGTGCAGGGAGAGACGTTGCAGAAACTAGGGACAGTGTTTAGGAAAGACCTTATTCATAAATAAAAACTATTGAGTAGTTCAGGAAAAGATTATTCATAGAGCATTGAAAGGATATGGAGGCATTATCCACACTGTAGGGAGAGACAGTGGCATAGCCATAGGGGTCGCAGCGGTTGCAATTGCGACCGGGCCCTAACTATCCACAGCAGGGGCGTAACGGGGCCCACAGCCCCGCCACAATAATTTAATAATGGGCAGCAGTGGTGATGGCAGTAGGGCACAGGGAGATGAGCGCTTCCATTGTGCAAGCGCTCATCTCCATAGTCATCTGTATCGCCGTCCTCAGGACAGCGATACAGATGGATCCTGCGGCGGGGCAGAGGAGAGAGAGGCGAATCCCTTCCTCGTTCCTCTAATAGGCTGCAGACACTAGGCCTGCAGCCTATCAGAGGCTGGTGCAGGTGGCGCGATGACATCATCGTCGCGGGACACAGGCCGGAAGAGGCCTGCATTGTATTGCTGCCATGGAGGTAAGCATAAGTGTTTATTTTATTTTATATGGTACAATACTTGTAACTGGCACATGATTGGGGGGAGGGGAGGCACTTATTACTGGTACATGATTGGGGGGAGGCACTTGTTACTGGCACATGATTGGGGGGTAAAGGCACTTGTTACTGGCACATGATTGGGGGGAAGGCACTTGTTACTGGCACATGATTGGGGGGTGAGAGGCACTTGTTACTGGCACATAATGGGTGGGAGAGGCACTTGTTACTGGCATATTATGGGGGGAAGCACTTGTTACTGGCACTTGATTGGCTGGGAGAGGCACTTGTTACTGGCAAATGATTGGGGGGGCGTCAATGGGGGCACTTCTTACTGGCACATGATGGGGGGGCATCTATTGGGGCACTTTTTACTGGCACATTATTGGGGGGCACTATTGGGGCACTTTTTACTGGCACATTATTGGGTGGCACTATGGGGGCACTTACTGGCACATTATTGGGGGGCACTTTGGAGGCACTTTTTACTGGCACATTATTGGGTGACACTATGGGGGTATCTATGAAGACACTTCTTACTGGCACATTATTGGGGGCACTATGGGGGCACTTACTGGCACATTATTGGGGGGCACTATGGGGGCACTTTTTACTGGCACATTATTGGGTGGCAGTATAGTGGCATCTTTGGGGGCACTTCTTACTCGCACATTATTGGGAGCCACTATGGGGGCATCTACTAAGGCCACAAGGGGTATTTTATATGGGGGGCTCTGTGTGGCACTAGTATTATCAGGGGGTTTATCTGTTTCTGCAGTATAGTATTGGGGAGCACAGCGGCACAGTATTGGAGGTAGTAGGATGATTTGTCCAGAAGATGAGAGGATGATGGAAAAGTAGTAAACTAAGATTTTTTTTTCTTCGTCAAACTGCAGAGACGAAAAATGGATGAAAAATGGTGGTCTGGTCTGAAGGTCTGTAAGGAGAAGATGAGGAAAGAGAACATCTGCATCAAAGGAGGCGTCACTGGATGTAATTGGTTAGGGGCGCTGTATTACCCTGTATTTCTGTAGTGATGGGAGCAGGGGCGTAACGATTGTGGTCGCAGAGGGTGCGACCGCGACCTGGGGGTGGAGGCAGGGGTTGTATTTGGGGGTCGGGCCCGGGGGGGGGGGGGGACCAATTCAAAGTTTGCCTTGGGGCCCATAGAACTCTAGTTACGCCCCTGGGGAGAGAGCAGGGGCCAATAGGAAAGTGTACAGCCTGGGTAATAGGAGCTATTCTATTACACCTTGCTGCACTACATGGGGTTACTAAAAGTGATCTATTACTACTAGAGATAAGCGAACTTCTATTTTTAGTTCGGCGTCCAAAGTTCGGGTTCGGGTTATCGTAGCATCCCACGGACCATAACGGCATTTGAAATCCATAAGGGGCTGCTTCATTGAACCCGAACCGTGGACAACCCTAAGGACCTGGGGTGACGTCACTGTCATGTGATCAGTGCAGGGGCGTGGCTCAGCACTGGATCACCTCTTATCCAATCCAGTGCTGAGCCACGCCCTCTGCACTGATCACATGACGGTGACGTCACCCCAGGTCCTTAGGGCTGTCCAAGGTTCAGGTTCAATGAAACAGCCCCTTATGGATTCCAAATGCCGTTATGGTCCGCGGTAGCGGAATCCATAACGGGATGCTACGATAACCCGAACCCGAACTTTGGACACCGAACTAAAAATAGAAGTTCGCTCATCTCTAATTACTACAGATTTTAGGTTATTTGCATTCTTTCATAAATCAGTATTTCCAGTAATCCTTGCTTCTGTTATTGTGGTGAAACTGCAGTCTTACACAACCGGTTTTGGGGTGTATTTAGTTAATATATAAGTACATACTTCTTCCTTGCATCTGGGGTGAAATTCCATTCTGATACAAACAGTTTTGGGGTGTATTTAGTTCATATATAAGTACTTGCGGTCTGGCATGCTGCATGGGTAAAGAAAGCATAATCTTCAGGCTTAAAAAAAAAAAAGATATTACAGCCGGTGATCACACCATAAGGGCCGAGAACAGATAACCCAAAAAGGGTTAACCGCCGAGGCCGCTGTCCGCCAAAGCAGAATACTTCTCTACACACTTTTAGGGTGGTCAAAATCTTTTACACTTAATTTGATGCCTCAATCAGTAATTGCGGAGTTGGTGTGAAATAGCGGCCAGATACTACACACTTTAGGGTGAGTTCACACTTCGGGTGTCTTGGTCAGTTATTTTTTGTGAGCCAAAACCACTAGTGAAGCCTACTCAGAAATAAGGTGTAATGGAAAGATCTGCACTTGTTCTGTGTTTTTTTGACCCAAGCCTGGTTTGATACTACAAATTTAGGCCCCTTTCACACGGGCGAGTTTTCCGTGCGGGTGCAATGCGTGAGGTGGACGCATTGCACCCGCACTGAATCCGGACCCATTCATTTCTATGGGGCTGTGCACATGAGCGGTGATTTTCACGCATCACTTCTGCGTTGCGTGAAAATCGCAGCATGCTCTATATTTTGTGTTTTTCACGCAACGCAGGCCCCATAGAAGTGAATGGGGCTGCGGGAAAATAGCAAGCATCCGCAAGCAAGTGCGGATGCAGTGCGATTTTCCCGCATGGTTGCTTAGCAACGGGACCAGATCTTTAACATGGTTATAAGGGAAAATAATAGCATTATTAATAAAGAATGCTTTGTAAAATGAGGATGAAGGGGTTAAAAAACTTAACTTACCTTAGCCACTTGATCGCGTAGTCAGCGATCTCTCTTCTCACTTCAAGCTTTAGCTGTATTGTAAAGGACCTGTGATGACGTCACATCACATGGTCCAATCACATGGTCCGTGATGGCCTTAGGGTGTTCAAATTCTTTTACACCTAATTAGATGCGTCAATCAGTAGTTGCAGAGTTGGTGCGAGATTACGGCCTGACATGATCGTTCTTTACAGTACAGTATGTCACACAGAGAGATGAAGAGGAGAGATCTGCTGCTTACTCCGGTAGGCAGGCAAGTAGCAACGATGAGTCGCATGGGAGCTGTTGTTGCGAGCGGTCAGTCATGTGGCCCTAAGACTGGTGAGGGTGACATCAGTGACGAGTGGTGACGATGATGTGGCCGATCGCACATGTAAGCTGGGTGAATAGGGGGGTTCATCTTCATCATCATCGGGAGAAGAAGGTGGCAGCTTGGACGATAGCGTGGACGTCAGTCAGCAGGGTTGGCATCAGTCAGCAGTGAGGGTGGGGGGTCTGGGGGGGGGGGGGGCTTCTTATCAATTTGGACCTGCATGTGCCTCACATTAATAGTAAGTAACCTCATCATGTGTACCTCACATTAATGGTTAACCCAATGTTGCCCATTATTTGATGAGGTGCAGGGGGGGGGGGGGTACTAATGTAATAGCAATATGTACCTCAGATTAATAATAGGTGACCCCATCTTCTCAAATTATGGCTACTGGCAACATTGCGGTTAATGAGTCACATTAACCCCAAATGTTGGATCCAGAGCTATCTGGATCCAAAATTGCTGGATGTTACCGGAATGCCAGCTAGCTCCATTGACTAAGCAGCAGTATTTCTCCAGCCGAATCCTGGCATATTTGCCGGGTAGCGGCTGGATCTCTGCCAGACTCCATTATAGTCCATGGGACCGGAAGACATTCTGGTAACATCTGGCAATCCTGGAACCAGATAGCTCCGGCAGGTTGTTCTCTGTAGAACAACATGCAGGAACTATGCCAGCAGTGTAAACTAGGCCTTACTATTACATTGATATCTCCTTGCCTTTATTTCAGGCTGATATGGTAACTATACCTGAATTGGCTGCACAAAACTGACTAGGGTCTAGTGGTCACTGGTCTCTGCTGCGCTGGTCTTTGCTGCGCTGGTCTCTGCTGCGCTGGGCTCTGCTGCACTGGGCTCTGCTGCACTGGGCTCTGCTGCACTGGGCTCTGCTGCACTGGGCTCTGCTGCACTGGGCCCTGCTGCACTGGGCCCTGCTGCACTGAGCTCTGCTACACTGCTGATATTTTCAACATGGAAGAGGAACTGCAGGTCATTCTCCCGCTCACTCCCTCATATACTAGCTGAAACTGGATGCCGACAACCCCCCTCCCCCATCGGGCCGTCATGTTTATTTCCATAGGTGAGGCAGTGAGACCTAACCAATCCCTGCCTCACTAGCCCTTTTCAAGCATTTTCATTGTTGGCAGTGGCTGGCTGGCATCACAGTTGGAAGGAACCCTCTCCTTCCTTCCCGCTGTACAGCCGTGCGCTGTGTGTGATGTAGGGTTGCTTCGATACCAAAATTTTGATTTAGTTTGTATACCATAAAAAAGTATTGCGATACTCGATACCATTCGTTACCACGCGAAAAAAATAAAACACCAAAAAAAGCTGCGTGCATTCCGCATTTTATGGAAAGTCCGGCTCATAATCGAACAGTCCGATCCTATTTTTTGGGGGGACAAGGTGACTAAAAAATGGCGAATGGCGCAGTTTTTATTTTTATTTTTTCTGTTCTGGCGTTCACTGCATAGGAGATTTTTTAAATATTTTAATAGGTTGTACTTTTTGAATGTGGCAATATGTGATATGTTTATTTATTGTTTATATATTTTATATGTAAAATTGGGAAAGGGGGTGATTTATACTTAACATTTTGGTGTTTTTTTTAACTTTCTTTTTTTTTACTGTTTATTTATTAACAATTCCCCCTTAGGGGCTAGAACCTGGGATCTTTTCATCCATTGTCCTATTTACCCTAATAGAGCTCTATTAGGGTGAATAGGACTTCACACTCTCCCTGCTGCCCTGTGCATAGTGCACACAGCAGCAGGGAGCTTACCATGGCAGCCAGGACTTCACTAGCATCTTGGCTGCCATGGTAACCGATTGGAGCCCTACGATTACACTGCTGGGGCTCTGATCAGAAGCTGCCTCTGCCACCAATGAGGAGGAGGGGACCCTGTGGCCACTGCCACCAATGATTTTAATACAGGAGGCGGTGCCGGCAGAATCACATAGCCGGCACCCTGCCTCTGATAGGGAACTGTGATCAGCGGCAGTTAACCCCTCAGGTGCCACACCTGAGGGGTTAACTGCAGCTGATCGCAGCACCCTGTGATAGAGGCAGGGTGCCGGCTATGTGATTCCGCCGCCCCCTGTATTTGTATTAGAAGTTAACTTTCATTGGTGGCGCAGTGCACCCGCTCCTCCTCCTCCGTCTCTACTTATTGGCAGCGGCAGCACAGGGGGAGGGAGAGAGAGACTGCTTCCTTCTCCCCTGTGCTGCTGAGTGAACTTGGAGCACGCTGACAGCAGCGGCGTCTCTGCTCCTCTGTATTACCGCGGCCCGGCAAACAATCTTCCAGGGCCCGGTCCTAGGCAGCGGCCCGGCGGTTGGGGGACCGCTGCCGTAACTGACTGCCGTAAGTGAAGTGATTCTAAACGCCTGTCATCTGCATGTCATACGGACTCACAGTACTGTTTCACTAGCACAGCAGACTCCCTATGCGTGTTACCGCAATGCATAGTGTTCTACACCACTTTACAGGCTCTCTGCAGCCAGGAAATAGTTGTTTTTCAACCTGATTCATCACGAATAAATTTGGAACAAATCAAATTGTTTTGATAAATTCAGCGAACCGTCCGAATCGAATTTTTGAGAAATTCGCTAATCTCTAGTCATTAGTATAAAAAATCTCGGAAAACCCCTTCAAGTAGAAAGTTCAATAGTTTATTAAGCTGCCTGGAAATGACCTCAAGTAAGCAAGTAAATACTGCACTTAAACTACAGAGAAAAAAAGAATGGAAAAATAATAATTCTAAAATAAAATGACAACTTCCAATGGTTCTCCGGTTTAGTTCATAAGAAAGTTCATTAAAAGAAAGGAAAAGTCACCCAAAAGATATAAAGCACATCCCCTATATCTTCTAGGCTGATGGTTTCTACTGTTTCCATCAAATTGCGAAAAGCTACAATAATAATTGCAACAGAACAACTCCCCTAGGATTACACGGTTTAATAAAATAGTAAAACACTACAAATAGAACATAAAACCAAACATAGCGGGGGAGAGTTATCAAAACTGGTGTAAAGGCAAATTGGCTTAGTTGCCCATAGCACCCAATCATATTCCACCTTTTATTTTTCACAGCTCCTTTGGAAAATGCAAGGTGGAATCTGATTGGTTGCTATGGGCAACTAAGCCAGTTCTACTTTAAACCCATTTTGATAAATCTCTGCCATTGTGTTTTAACCCTTTAACCCCTGAATGGAGGCGCTCTACTGCACCTTGTTGCATTTATCATGTATGAATCAGTCATTTGTAAAACTTCCTGATGAAGAGGCTCGACTGAGCCGAGTCTGTCTCAGTAAATGGGGGTCCGGAGCAGTAGCTGTGCTCTGGGCCTTAGATTAGTCACATCTATAATATGATTTTCTTTTATTACAGAAACTTATCTGACACAGATATTACCGGCTGACATATGATTGTGATTTCTCTCATGGTGTTACGCTCTTACCCCGAGTATAAATATATCTGGAGATCATGGTTTACCTTTTGCGGCAATGAAATGTTCAGGCAGCGGCACCCATGTCTGGAAGATCCTGGTTAATATATTCCCCATCTTGGAAGCTCCTCTTTTTTAGTAGATATATGCTATGTGATAATGACCTCTGGTACCACTGTCTTCACGTATAGGTCTCTAGTTTACAATGCTGATATTGTTGACTTCTTGACTTTACTTGTTCAATAAGCTTATCTTGGCCCTGTTATAATAAAATAGAAAAAAAAAATGTTTAAGGAACGTGTTTCCGTGTCTGTTCCGTTTTTTTTGCGGATAGGATGCGTGTGCTGTCCGCATCAGTATGTCAATTCCGTAGCCCCGCAAAAACATAGAACATGTCCTATTCTTGTCAGTTTTAGGCATTGTTACAATAGATCCGCAAAAAAAAAAACGGATGGCATACGGATGTCATCCGTTTTTTTTTTTTGGGCGGGTCCGCAATTTGCAGGCTGCAAAACACATACAGTCGTGTGCATGTAGCCTAAAGGGAACAAAAAAACTGGATCAACTTACATTGTTGATAGTACATCACATGTCAGTTCTTTAAGATGGCACCCACTCTGGAGCGGAGAACCTTAGCAACTGGATGCACAGCAGACACCTGGGGCTAATGTCCATGATCAGCGGTAATACCGATCGCGTACATTTAACCCCTCAGATGCTGTGGTCAATTGTGACCACAGTATCTGAAAGGCCGAAAATCAAGAAGCGTGTGCAGGAACACCTTTCCCTGGCTGAGATCAGGGATGGCGTTCCATTGCTGTAATAACCCAGAACCTGTACTAGGCTTCTAGGCTTATTAATTGTACATTACAATTCAGCACTGAATTGGAAAAAACTATACAGTATTTGTATAGTGCAGGCATCAGCAACCTTCGGCTCCCAGATGTTGTGAAACTACAATTCCCAGCATGCTCCATTCATTTCTATGTAAGTTCTTAGAAGAACAGAGCAACTATGCATGTTGGGAGTTGTAGTTTCAAAACAGCTGGGAGCCAAAGGTTGCCTACCCCTGGTATAGTGTAATGGATATAATTCCATTACATCATACAAATTGGAATCTAATGATTGGGGCATGTTGGGGTCCACTTGGGGGCCTAAAAAAAGTTTTAAAATTAAATTATTTTTTTTAAAGATAAAAATTTTAATCACCTCCCTTTCAAAATAAAATAAATAAACAATAAATAATAAGCATTATAGGCATCGTCACTTCCTAAAAACGCCCATACTATTAAAATATTTTTTTTAAAAACCTATCCCATATAGTGAATGGCGTATCGAAAAAAAATATTTTGGCCAATTCGCATTTTTTTCATCACTTCACCTCGCCCAAACAATTGAATAAAAAGTGATCAAAAAGTCATTCATACCCCGAAATGGTATCAATAAAAACTACAGATCATCCCACAAAAAATGAGCCCTCACACGGCTCTGTAGACATATCTATAAAAAAAAAATATGACAATGGAAAAAGAAAATATTTCAAAATTTTTTCTTCTTCTCAGTATTAAAACACAAAAAATAAACTATACTAATGTAGTGTCGCTGTAATCGTATTGACCCGGAGAATGAAGAGCACAAGTCAGTTTTACTGCACAGTGAGCACCGTAAAAACAAAACCAATAAAACTGTGGAAGAATAAATTTTTTTCTAATTCCACCATATTTTTTATTTTTTTTTACTGCTTCCCACAACATTGTATGCAATATTAACCACCTCAGCCCCCCTAGCTTAAACACCCTTAATGACCAGGCCACTTTTTACAATTCTGCACTACACTACTTTCACTGTTTATTGCTCCGTCATGCAACTTACCACCCAAATGAATTTTACCTCCTTTTCTTCTCACTAATAGAGCTTTCATTTGGTGGTATTTCATTGTTGCTGACATTTTTACTTTTTTTGCTATTAATAAAAATTTAACGACATTTTTTTAAAAAAAAATGACATTTTTCACTTTCTGTTGTAAATTTTTTTTAAAAAAAAATACATTTCTATATAAATTTTTCTCTAAATTTATTGTTCTACATGTCTTTGATAAAAAAAAATCCAATAAGTGTATATTTATTGGTTTGGGTAAAAGTTATAGCGTTTACAAACTATGGTGCAAAAAAGTGAATTTCTGCATTTTGAAGCAGCTCTGACTTTCTGAGCACCTGTCATGTTTCTTCAGGTGCTAGAATGTCAGGATAGTATAAATACCCCCCAAATGACACCATTTTAGAAAGAAGACACCCCAAAGTATTCGCGGAGGGGCATGATGAGTTCATGTATAATTTCATTTTTAGTTTTTAAGTTAGCGGAAAATGACACTTTCTGAGGAAAAAAATAAAAATAAATAAAGTTTCCATTTCTGCTAACTTCTGGCAAAAATAAAATAAAATCTCAGACAGACTCACTATGCCCCTCAGTGAATACCTTGGGGTGTCTACTTTCCGAAATGGGGTCCTTTGTGGGGTGTGTTTACTGTTCTGGCATTTTGGGCGGGGCTAAATTGTGAGCAGCCATGTAAAAGCTAAAAGGTACTCGTTGGAATTTGTCAACTTTGTATAAAAAAAATTAATCAACTTTGTCAATTGTCAATTGTCAACTTTGTATAAAAAAAATTAAAAAGTTGTCGTTTACAGAGATATTGCTCACACAAAGTATGGGTATATATAAAAATACACCCCAAAACACATTGCCCTACTTCTCCTGAGTACGGCGATACCACATGAGTGACACTTTTTTGCAGCCTGGGTGCGCGAAGGGGCCCTAATTCCAATGAGTACCTTTAGGATTTCACAGGGCTGGAAAAAAAATAATGAACGTCACAGATTTTTTCATTCGCATCGATCAATTAGGATGAAAAAATCTCTGCCAAAAAATGTGCAAAAAAAAAAAAGAGGAGAAAGGACATAGGAATGCTTGCGAAGTAAAGCGATCGCTAATAAAGATCCAGAAAGCTCAAAAGTGATCTTTATAGCGCCGCAGCGATTTTAAGGTGTTTTTGAAGTGATCAGAAAAAAAAAAATTCTGAAATTCTGACACTGCGGTGGGGCGGACTGAACGCAAGTGTGCGCACAAGATCAGGCCTGATCAGGAGAACACTGCGTTTTTTTGTAGAGCATAAGGTGACCGTAATGTACTGATATAGATCTGATTGCTATCAGTCTTGATCACTTACAGATACTATATAGTACTAGTGCTGATTAGTGACAGCGATGGCGCTAATCAGCGACTAATCAGTGATGCGGTGCGGTGGGCTGGGCGCTAACTACCTAACAAGTAGCTAAATAACTGGTGGTGATAAGGGACCCATAGGCCCCATTCACACGTCCGCAATTCTGTTCCGCATTTTGCGGAACGGAATTGCGGACCCATTCATTTCTATGGGGACAGACTTTGTCCCACTCGGATCCGGAATTGCGGATCCGCACTTCCGGGTCCGCAAAAATATAGAACATGTCCTATTCTTGTCCAGAATTGCGGACAAGAAAAGGCATTTTCTATATAGTTCTGGCAATGTCCGGCAAAATGCGGAAATCACATTGCCGGGGTCCGTGTTTTGCGGATCCGCGAATCCGCAAAACACATATAGACGTCTGAATGGAGCCTTACAGAGGGTGATCAATGACAGGGGGGTGATCAGGGTGTCTATATGGGGTGATCAGGGGTTAATAAGGGGTTAATAAGTGACCGGGGGGGGGGGGGGTGTAGTGTGGTGTGGTGCTTGGTGCTACCTACAGAGCTGCCTGTGTCCTCTGGTGGTCGATCCAAGTAATTGGGACCACCAGAGGACCGGGTAGCAGGTATATCAGACGCTGTTAACAAAACAGCGTCTGATATACCTATTTGATGCAATTTATTTTACACCTACAGCCTTCCAGCGAATGATCATCGCTGGCAGGCTGTAGTATAACTTCACAGCTGCACGCTGCTGTGAACGCGTAGATGCGTCAAGAAGGAATAACCCGGCCGCCCGCAGGACGCATCCCTGCGTTAGGCAGTCGGGAGGTGGTTAAAGGGCTATTCCGGTTTATTTATTTAATTCGTTTTTTTACTGACCCGGGTGCATTGTGGGAAACCCGCGCGAGTGTGCACGCAATTTCAGTCAGTTTTGACTGCGATTGCGTTGCATTATTCAGTTCTTTCCGCGCGAGTGCCATGCATTTTGCACGCGTGTGAGATAAAACTGAATGTCGTACCCAGACCCGAACTTCTTCAATGAAGTTTGGGTTTCGGTTCGGTGTAGATTTTATTATTTTCCCTTATAACATGGTTATAAAGGAAAATAATAGCATTCTTAATACAGAATGCTTACTTAAATGTGCATTGAGGGGTTAAAAAATTAACTCAAGGATCTTCTATCTTCATTCATCGTCATCAAAGGTCCTTTGGTAGGTCCTCAAAGAAGAAGAAAGAAGACGATGCCCGGCTGCTCGATGAATTGGATGAGGTGAGTTAATTATATATATATTTTTAACCCCTCGATGCACATTTAAGTAAGCATTCTGTATTAAGAATGCTATTATTTTCCTTTATAACCTGGGAGCTAATACAGTGAATACACTTTTATGGGGTCCGAGGTTGCTCATCCCCATCATCTCCTAGCAACCATGCGTGAAAATCGCACCACATCCGCACTTGCTTGCGATGTTTACGCAGCCCCATTCATTTCTACGGGGCTTGTGTTGCGTGAAAAATGCAGAATATAGAACATGCTACGATTTTCACAAAATGCACAAGTGCACAGCCCGAATGAAGTGAATGGGTCTGGATTCAGTGCGGGTGCAATGCGTTCACGTCATGCATTGCACCCACGCGGAATACTCGCCCGTGTGAAAGTGGCCTTAGATTGGTGGAGGTCATACCACTGGGAATCTCACCTATCACGAGAATGGGAACCCCTCTCCACTGTCTAGAGCAGGAGTGCACATGCGGCCTCCAACCATATGGTAACAGACATGTATGTACAAGGCCGGTGTCAGCACCCGGCATATCCGGGCAAGTGCTGGGGCCCATAGCTCCTGCGGGGGCACACTGCACAGCTGATTATAATTGTGAAGCACTAGAAGCAGGGCAGTGTCGTTTTAAGGGGGGGGAGGTCTGCCCCAGGTGCCCACTCTCAGGGGGGTTCCCACTCTCAGGGGGTGCCAGAACACAGAAGCAATGAGCACTTCCATCAATACAGATGGAAGCACTCATTGCTGGAGCGCTGGGAGCTGCGGTCCTGTCACTCACCGCTCAGCTTCCCGCGCTCCTCCCCTCCTTCAGGCCGGCGGCGCTCTGAATGGTGAAGCAGGAGGACCTCCCCGCTCCAGCTCCACCATTCAGTCTACAGCCACAGATCGCGCTGCCAACCTGCGTGGGCAGAGCCTGTAGCCTGAAAATCTGCATAAGCTCCGCCCACACAGTGCTGCAGAGCGATCTGTGCCTGCAGCGAAGAGAGGACTGTGAGCTTCAGGAACGAGACCAAGTTACTGAGTAGTTACTGTGTTTTTTTTTTTAATACAGAGGGGGCACAGGGGACTTTATTACTATGGAGGGGGTACGGAGGACTTTATTACTATGGAGGGGGCACAGGGGACTTTATTACTATGGAGGGGGCACAGAGGACTTTATTACTATGGAGGGGGTACGGAGGACTTTATTACTATGGAGGGGGCACAGGGGACTTTATTACTATGGAGGGGGCACAGAGGACTTTATTACTATGGAGGGGGTACGGAGGACTTTATTACTATGGAGGGGGCACAGGGGACTTTATTACTATGGAGGGGGCACAGAGGACTTTACCTGCCCCAGGTGCCAAACACCCTAGGCACGCCACTGAAGCAGGGAACTATTCTCTCCCCGCTCCGCCATTGAGCTGCCAGCGCTCCACAGGAGAAGCAGCTCTATGTCCTCACACATCGTCCTGCTGATCTGTGTAGGAGCGGGGCAGGCTGGGAATCAGCCTCTGCTCCTCCTACCCAGCAGCGCGATGTGTCACAGTATCCTGCTGCTGCTGATGGGGAGCGCAGATCATGGGAGGAGCCAGGTGATTGAGGCGAGGAGGATTTATTGTTTGTTTTTTTCACTTCCTGTGAAGGGGGCACATCTGGGCATAACCACTGTGAAGGGGACACTGGGCACATTCTTGGCATGTCCACCGTAAGAGGGCACATATATTGGCATATTTACTGTGAGGGGGCACACATCTTGGCATATCAGCTGTGAGGGGGCACATATTTGGGGATATCTACTGTGAAGGGGGCACATATCTTGGCATATCTACTGTGAGGTGGCACATATCTTGGCATATCTACTGTGAGGGGGCACATATCTGTGAGTAGACCAGAGGGACTGAAACGCTGGGTAGAAAATAAAAGTAGGCACATAAGGACTGATGCACATATATCTGCTCGGTAGCATGCTCTGTGTAAGGTATTTAATCTATAATGCATGCAGTTTCATTGCTGTAAGCGCCATGCAAAATGCTGCAAGGGGGCCCACTGAGACTTTATCGCCCAAGGGTCCACATGAACCTGGAGTCGGCCCTGTGTATGTATATGTCTTCTGGCTGCTCACATGTACTTTTCATGTTTCTTATCATTAGATGGGAGTCCTGGAAGTGTATCCGATCAGTTATGGTGTACACTGTATGTTTAATATGCCATAAATACAGTATTTCAATATTTTCAGTGTAACAATGTGGCCCCCCAACCAGAAAAGGTTGTGCACCCCTGGTCTAGAGAGAAATATAGCTATATATTTCTTTGAATTTAGACGTAGGGATGAATGAACGAAAGACATCTGGACCATTTCACCTGCTTCACTATGAGATCACTACATCAATACTGAGGGCAGGAAGGGAGCAGGGAGGCTAACTCATTATGCCTGTCCATCACTGAACGCAGGAGAAGATGGACAAGAATTTTAGCTACAGGAGAAACGGCAGGGGACGTCACCAGGGAGGAAAATGTAATGTACATAAAAAGCTTTACAATATTTTATTGTGTCTACATTGTAATAAAACTTCATTTGAAAAGCCCTATTCACTGTATAGTAAGGGTACTTTCACACTAGCGTTAAACTTTTCTGGCATTGAATTCCGTCCTTGGGGCTCAATACCGGGAAAAAAACACTTTAGTTATATCCTAATGCATTCCGAATGGAGAGAAATCCATTGCTGCAGTATTATCTCAGTCCAAAATCCCGAACACATGCCGCAAGCCGGATCCGGCATTAATTTCCATTGCGATGCATTAGTGCCGGATCCGGCATTAATTTCCATTGCAATGCATTAAAAATACCACAATGCGCAGACCTTGTGTGATAAAAATAAATACCGTATCCGTTTTGCTGGATGACACCGGAAAAACGGATCCGGTATTGCAATACATTTTTCTGACTGATCAGGCATTTTCTGATCAGTCACAAAAAATGACATGCGTTGGCATACAGATGGCTTGATTGGGCAGGCAGTTCAGGCAACAGAACTGCCTGCCGGAATCAAACAACGCAAGTGTGAAAGTACCCTAATACGTTTTATTTTTTATTTATTTTATACAGCGCTGCTATGTTCTGAAGTGCTTTAAAGATCCCTTTCATTTTATTTGCCACACCCTTCCCGTACAAATTAATATGACAGAATTGTTTTTCACTGTGGAGTCACAATCTGGACGTGAGATAATAAAACCAGGCTTCCTGGCCGCCACAATGTGGTAAAATATTACAAAGACACGCTGTTCACCTGCCAAGCACATGGCCATTTAGAGTCTTTACCTTAATGGCGGCACAATTTTCCAGGTAGATAGCAGCTTTAGCAACAGAAAAGAACACACAATAGCAATTGATTTGCAGATTGCACCAGTGTCGTATCCAGCATGGTTTGTGCCTGCGTCTCAGCCACCTGAAAGCCATTCCACAGATTCCACAGCAATGTCGCTCTACTACTTTTCTAGCTGTGTGTGCGGCCACCTTTCTTTGTATCCTGATTCTCCAGCAACAATCCCAGAACATCCTGCAGAAATTCTCTATCTGCAACTTACCTTGAGACAGCCTTCCCTCCATCATCACAAAATCAAGAAAGGAATAGAATTGAGTTGATTACTTGCTTCGTGTGTTTGCAGGCAGGCTGCCCACTCTCTTCCTCCCTCTCCTCCCCCACCATCTTTGCGTAATACTCTATGTGCTCTCTTGACTGAACAGTCAGTACATTCATATGATTTGGCTACACCAGGAATGCACCCAATACAATATCTAAAGATGGGAGCAAAAAGGAGTCTGGCAAGTGAAGAAAGAGACATTTTTCTTTAATAAGATATTTTACAAGGTTTATCATTTTGGTATACACTGTTGAATGACCAATTGATAAGCCCCTGAGGACAACAACTGATATTTCTTTTTTTTAACTTAGTGGGATTAATAATAATTATACTAACAAATAACAGCAGTATATGTGCAGTACCCCTGAACAGGGTAACTACAAAGGGTTAATTGTTATATTGTTATCTGGTTAAGAGTGGGTTCACACTGGCGTTATTGTTTCCGTTATGGCTTTCTGTTCTAACATTGTTATAACGGAAAATAACGGAATCCATAAGACAGAATGCAAAGCGGAAGCCTTTAAGAGACATTCCCTTTTGCTCCGTCCTAATAGAAGGCTTTGGGAAAGCATAACGGATCCGTCTGGGTCCCGTTATGCAAGACGGAAAACAAAGTCCTGTCGACAGGACTTTGTTTTCCTTTTTCCATAACAGGAATCAGACGGATCCGTTATGCTTTCTCATAGACTTCTATTATGATGGAAAGCAAACGGAATGCCTCTTAAAGGCTTCTGTTTGGCATTCCGTCATAATACAAGTCTATGGGCTCCAGAATGGATCTGTCCTCCATTTTATGGATTCCGTTATTTTCCATTATAATCATGTTATAACGGAAACCATAACGCTAGTATTAACCCACCCTAAGTGAAATGTTCTTATTTGCTGTATTTGCCTACTCAATAGTATTGTATGGATAGGTCAGAGTTAGCCACCTTGACTCAACCCTTTAGGATACTGGGAGATGGACCTGGGTCCGCCACCAAGTTGGTAGGGGAGTGTGTGCTTAGCTGTGAAAGAGAGAGGATGTAAATGCCTCAGAAAGAGAGGGAAAGAGAAAGGAAATGTCCAGAATCTACAAGGCTGTGCACTGGAGTCAGGCAGCAAGGTATTGTGCTTGTTTTTGGCTGACAGTGAGAGGGAACATTTCTAATGCATGCCTTGAAACGCTTGTCCAGCCATATCTTAATTCCGCACCCCTCAACCACCTGGATATTACAGAAACATTTACAAAAACCTAATTGCATGCCTACGATTCAAGACAGACAGAAGGAGCACTACAACCTCCATCATTGCTGCTATCCACACATTGCTGTTAAAGAATGATTGCATTGATTGTGTTTTATGCCTTGAAACTATGCCTTGATACTGTTGAGTGCTCCTAGCCTGCATTTTAGTAAAGAGAGACCCATTTATCTTCTATAACTAGCCTGTCTGTCGACTGCTCAACCATCCATCAGGCCAACTTTCATAGTACATAGTAACATAGTACATGAGGCCGAAAAAAGACATCTGTCTATCCAGTTCGGCCTGTCATCCTGATAGTTGATCCAGAGGAAGGCAAAAAAAATCCTGTGATGTAGAAGCCAATTTTAACCACTTAAGGGAAGTAAAAAATTCCTTCCCGAATCAGAATAACTTTCTGGATCAATGACCCATCTCTAGTAGCTATAGCCTGTAATATTATTACACTCAAGAAATATATCCAGACCACTCTTCACAGTGACAGTCCTGGGGATAAATAGATGATGAGAGAGATCTCTGTACTGTCCCCTGATATATTTATACATAGTGTTTGAGATCTCCCCTAAGTTGTCTTTTTTCTAAAGTAAATAACCCTAATTTTGATAATCTTTCAGGGTACTGTAGTTGCCCCATTCCAGTTATTACTTTAGTTGCCCTCCTCTGAACCCTCTCCAGCTCTGCTATGTCTGCCTTGTTTACAGGAGCCCAGAACTGTACACAGTACTCCATGTGTGGTCTGACTAGCGATTTGTAAAGTGGCAGGACTATGCCTGACACTGGTTTTTGCAGCTTAGTTTGCTGTTCATTAAAATTCCTAGATCCTTTTCCATGTCAGTGTTACCAAGTGTTTTACCATTTAGTATGTACAGGTGACTTGCATTATTCCTTCCCGTGTGCATAACTTTACATTTGTCAGTGTTAAACCTCATCTACCACTTATCTGCCCAAGCCTCCAATCTATCCAGATCCATCTGTAGCAGTATATTGTCCTCTTCAGTGTTAATTAGTTTACACAGTTTAGTGTCATCTGCAAAAATTGATATTTTACTATGCAAGCTGTGGGGAGTTGCTCTGGTAGACAGCGGTGCGGGTGCAGTATAGAGGCAAAGAGAGTCCAGGTAGTGCAGCAAACAGTGTTTTATTTCACACTTGCACAAACAAAACTCAAAACAGTCACTTAGTGTTACTTCACACACATAGCAAAAACTTGAGGCAAAACAAAAGTCCAAGACTGAATCAAATTCACCTGTGTGGTTTAGGTGCGTGTTCACACCCGGCTGACAGCCCAGCCGCAGGAAAGTCCAACCTCAGGCTTCCAGGCAGACAGCACGCCTCTTAGCAAGCTCTTGCTTCCAGCCCTGAGAGCTCCACAGAACACCAGCAGTTTCCAGGTTAAATCACCTCAAATCCTAGGTGTTAGTTCACACCTGGCTGAATGCTCAGCAACACAAAAGTCCACTGACCGTCTTTAAATGGCCTGCTCTTCTGACACACAGGTCTCAGCTTTTCAGCCCAGCACAGGGCTCAGATCCCAAACACAGAGAGAGAGTTTGCATAAAACCCAGCTGTCTTTTAAAGGCACCTAGGCATTAACCCAAAAAACCCGGACCGGCACCTAAAATCCGGTCCAGTATTTGCCCTCACCTGGCTGCAATCAACCCAGTAGCACAGGCTGAGAGGAAAATGCCTGCTTTTTTACCACCAAACCTCTCACTGTGTCACATACCCCCCTTTGTTCAACCCTGAGGGGTGAACACACGCCAGACAGTATACCCAGAACCGGGCACTCGCATTTCCTGTAACTGCCCTGCTCTGTGTTCCACTGAAAATCTAAAGTTCTGAAGTCACCCGAACCCTCTGGTGACCCAGGACTTTCCTTCTTTGTCCAGATGGGGACAGGCTGCGCCAACCCCATATCACTCTTTCAGAGATGGCTTGTCGCCGAGCCACGGGCACCTGGTACGGCTTTAACCAGACTTTTGCCTGGGGCTCAGTGACAATATCACGGTGAGTTATGGAAGGGCATTCAGGGAAATCAGAGAACACCTCTGTGTTCCGACTAACAAACTCCTTGGCTCTCTGAGTCTGTTCAGTGGAAAGGCTGCCAGTAATTTTATCTGTGGCAGCCGCTTCCCTGTTAGCAGACAGAGGGACCGGAATCTCTTTCCCTAGATAAACCGGCCGCGGGTTGTTCTCAATACAAGTCTCTCTAACCTTCCAGGTTTCCGTGAATTTACATGGTAGACCGGCTCCGGCTTTGCAGTCCTGGCTGGTGTACCTTGTAATTTGGGTCTCCAACTTTCTGTGCTATTTTATAGGTCCCCTTCCCCTAGCGCTGTCCTTACTGTTCACAGGTGGCCCAACAACCAAAACCGGGTCCCTTTGGCTACGGACCCCAGACACTCGATTGCAGGTCCGGCTTTGGCCTGGCTGAGCCACCTTCCTATGTTTTCTACCTATCCTATTTAGGGGGACTGTCTTCTCCTCAACCACCGGACCTACTGTGGGTCCCTCTGCCTTGGGTTTCTGGGGTTCTAACACCTCACCTGGGTTAGGCCTCACTACTGGAAGTTTTCCTACCTGTCTGGGAACTGTATGTACAATGGCCGGCCACAGGGCTGGGAACAATGGAAAGTCTCTTCCTATTATCACATCATAGGGCATACTCGTGGTTACAGCCACCTCATGGACCTGCCTGCCGGCACACGTGTTTACAGACAACATAGCAGTGGGGTATTCTTTTAAATCTCCATGAATGCTGAAAACCCCGACTCTCCGGCCTGTAAACTCTGTGGGTCGCACTAGGGAAGCCCTCACCAGGGTCACCTGACTCCCCGAATCCAGCAGAGCTGCCACTGGAGTGTCTCCCACCTCCACCCGACACAAATGTTCCTCATGGATAACCTCTGACACATCGACCCTTCTGGCATACAATGACTGTCGATACCCAAAGTTTACATCCATGGGCTCACCCAGGAGGGGACAGTTGGCCCGTACATGGCCAGGCTCATGGCACCGCCAGCAGATTATAGAGTCCTGATCCCCAAGGGCACATCCTGTGCGGTCTTTCTCAGCTCAGGCCGCAGGGTCTGGGGAGGGGATTTTCTGGGTTTTATTACTCCCTTCCCCAGAGTCCCCCTTAAGTTCCTCAGTAGCCCCATAACGTTCGACCAGGTCCACCATCTCCAGGGCACTAGTAGGAGATGTCTGGCCAACCCAGCGCTGGAGGGGTAGTGGCAATGCCCTCCAGAATTTGTCAGCTACAATACAGTCCAGCATAGCAGTGGGACTAAGTACGTCAGTCGGTAGCCATTTTTGTAAGAGTTTTAGCAAATTGTAATACTGGGGTCGTGCTGGCTCAGCTGGGTTAAACTCCCACTGATGTACCCGCTGGGCCCTGACCAACACATTCACCCCCAGTCTCGCCAGATCTCACCCTTAACCACAGAGTAGTCTGCTGCTTGGTCGTCCGGTAAATCAAAGTAAACCTGTTGGGGTCCGGACGCCAGAAACGGAGCGATGACCTCTGCCCACTGGTCTCGGGTAGTCTCTCTCTCACGGCCACCTTTTCGAACATCGCCAAGTAGGTTTCAACATCATCTGTCGGTGTCATCTTGGGAACGGCCATGCGGACTGCTTTCCGGGCATCGTGCACTCCCTGAGGCATCCCTGACTTTTCTAGCACCATTACATGCTGCAGCAGCCGCTGGTTCGTGTCCTGCTGTCGCTGATTAGCCTCTAGCAGTTGTCTGTTCGTCTCTTGCTGCTGTGCGATGGCCTGGACAAGCTGCTTTATTATCTCCTCCATCTTGTCCTGTGTTGGTGGTTGCAGCTTGGCAGGCTTAATCCGACATACACAGTGCCCAAAAAAAAAATGCTAGGAAAGTTTTGGCTTCACGCCAGCCTCACTGCAATTGCCCACATCCGACACCAAATGTGGGAGTTGCTCTGGTAGACAGCGGTGCGGGTGCAGTATAGAGGCAAAGAGAGTCCAGGTAGTGCAGCAAACAGTGTTTTATTTCACACTTGCACAAACAAAACTCAAAACAGTCACTTAGTGTTACTTCACACACATAGCAAAAACTTGAGGCAAAACAAAAGTCCAAGACTGAATCAAATTCACCTGTGTGGTTTAGGTGCGTGTTTACACCCGGCTGACAGCCCAGCCGCAGGAAAGTCCAACCTCAGGCTTCCAGGCAGACTGCACGCCTCTTAGCAAGCTCTTGCTTCCAGCCCTGAGAGCTCCACAGAACACCAGCAGTTTCCAGGTTAAATCACCTCAAATCATAGAAACATAGAAACATAGAATGTGTCGGCAGATAAGAACCATTTGGCCCATCTAGTCTGCCCAATAGACTGAATACTATGAATAGCCCCAGGCCCTATCTTATATGAAGGATGGCCTTATGCCTATCCCATGCATGCTTAAACTCCTTCACTGTATTTGCAGCTACCACTTCTGCAGGAAGGCTATTCCATGCGTCCACTACTCTCTCAGTAAAGTAATTCTTCCTGATATTACCTTTAAACCTTTGCCCCTCTAATTTAAAAACTATGTCCTCTTGTAGCAGTTTTTCTTCTTTTAAATATTCTCTCCTCTTTTACCGTGATGATTCCCTTTATGTATTTAAAAGTTTCTATCATATCCCCTCTGTCTCTTCTTACTTCCAAGCTATACATGTTAAGGTCGTTTAACCTTTCCTGGTAAGTTTTGTCCTGCAATCCATGTACTAGTTTAGTAGCTCTTCTCTGAACTCTCTCCAAAGTTTCAATATCCTTCTGCAGATATGGTCTCCAGTACTGCACACAATACTCCAAATGAGGTCTCACTAGTGCTCTGTAGAGCGGCACGAGCACCTCCCTCTTTCTACTGGTAATGCCTCTCCCTATACACCCAAGCATTCTGCTGGCATTACCTGCTGCTCTATGACATTGTCTGCCCACCTTTAGGTCGTCTGATATAATGACCCCTAAATCCCTTTCCTCAGATACTGAGGTTAGTACTGTATCACTGATTTTATATTCTGCTCTTGGGTTTTACGCCCCAGGTGCATTATCTTGCACTTATCAACATTAAATTTTAGTTGCCATATTTTTGACCATTCCTCTAGTTTTCCCAAATCCTTTTCCATTTGGTGTATCCCTCCAGGAACATCAACCCTGTTACAAATCTTTGTGTCATCAGCAAAAAGACACACCTTACCATTGAGGCCTTCTGCAATTTCGCTGATAAAGATATTAAACAATATAGGTCCCAGAACAGATCCCTGAGGTACCCCACTGGTAACAATACCATGGTCTGAATATACTCCATTGACTACAACCCTCTGTTTTCTGTCCTTCAGCCACTGCCTAATCCATTCAACAATATGTGAGCCCAAGTTCAAACACTGTAGTTTATTGATAAGCCTTCTATGTGGGACAGTATCAAAAGCCTTACTAAAGTCCAGATAAGCGATGTCTACTGCACCTCCGCCATCTATTATTTTAGTCACCCAATCAAAAAGTCAATAAGATTAGTTTGACATGATCTCCTGAAGTAAACCCATGCTGTTTTTCATCAATCAACCCATGAGTTTTTAGATGTTCCACAATCCTCTCCTTGAGTATGGTTTCCATTAATTTCCCACTATTGATGTCAGGCTTACCGGCCTATAGTTGCCCGATTCCTCTCTACTACCTTTCTTGTGAATTGGCACAACGTTTGCTAATTTCCAGTCTTCTGGGATGACACCTGTTACCAGTGATTGGTTAAATAAATCTGTTAATGGTTCTGCTAGTACACCTCTAAGCTCTTTTAATAGCTTTGGGTGTATCCCATCAGGCCCCTGTGATTTATTTGTATTAATTTTAGACAGCTGACTTAGAACCTCTTCCTCTGTAAAGACACATGCATCAAAGGATTCATGAGTCTTCCTCCCTAACTGAGGTCCTTCTCCTTCATTTTCCTTTGTAAAAACTGAACAGAAGTATTCATTGAGGCAGTCAGCTAGTTCTTTATCCTCTTCCATATACCTTCCTTCTTTTGTTTTTAATTTGGTAATTCCTTTTTTTAATTTCCTTTTTTCATTTATGTATCTGAAGAATGTCTTATCACCTTTTTCACTGACTGAGCTAATTTCTCTTCTGCTTGAGCTTTAGAAGCTCTTATAACTTGCTTGGCCTCTCTCTGCCTCATCTTATAGATTTCCGGTCATCCTCGTTTTGGGTGTTTTTATACTTACTAAATGCCATCTTTTTGTTTTTAATAATTTTGGCCACTTCTGCTGAGTACCACAGTGGTCTCTTCCTTTTTTGCTTTTACTGACGAGCCTAATGCACTTTTCTGTTGCCTTCAATAGTGCCACTTTGAAGTAGTCCCATTTCTCTTGGACTCCATTGAAATTGTTCCAGTCTGATAGGGACTCGTATACCACTGATCTCATTTTAGAAAAGTCTGTTTTCCGAAAATCTAAAACTTTTGTTTTTGTGTGGAGTGACTCAGTCACTGTACTTATAGTAAACCACACTGACTGGTGATCACTGGATCCTAAGCTTTCCCTACAGTGATATCAGATACCAAATTGCCATTTGTGAATACTAAATCTAAAATCGCCTCCTTCCGGGTTGGCTCCTCAACTACTTGCTGTAGAGATAATCCCAGTAGGGAATTTAGAATGTCTGTACTCCTGGCAGAACTAGCTATTTTGGTTTTCCAGTTTATATCAGGAAGATTAAAGTCTCCCATTATGACAACTTCCCCTTTCAATGTCATTTTAGCCATTTCCTCGACTAGTAGATCATCCAATTCTTTGACTTGGCTTGGTGGTCTGTATATGACACCTACACGAGTTACCTTATGATTACCAAGCTGCAACGTAACCCAAACTGACTCTAAATTGGTTTCGCTTGACTTGTATTAGATTAGATTTTATGCTATCTTTCACATATAGGGCCACTCCACCGCCTTTCTTGCCTTCTCTGTCTTTCCTATATAGAGAGAACCCAGGTATTGTTATATCCCAGTCATTACTCTCATTGAACCATGTCTCAGTAACAGCCACTAAATCTATATTCTCAGATGCCATTACAGACTCAAGTTCGTTGATCTTATTCCCTAAACTGCGAGCATTTGTAGACAAGACTCTCAGCTTGTCATTTCTTATCTTTTCAGCTCCTGGCATCTTCTGGCATTGTTTTTTCGGGGCAGCCGAACTCATGGATTGTCTCTTTGTGCCCCCTTTCCTAGTTTAAATGTTCCTTAGCAAAAACTTTGAACTGTTCACTGAGGACATTCGTTCTCTTGGGAGAAAGATGCAAGCCATCTTTCTTGTACAGTTCTTTTCCATTCCAGCTAGAGCCAACATGAGACACAAAGCCAAATCCCTGGTTCAAACACCATTCACCAAGCCATACATTGAATTCCTTAATACGCAACTGCTTGTCCTGCTGACGGTTATGCACAGGCAGAACTGCAGAGAATGAGACAGTCGATGCAATCTCCCGTATATCATTACCAAGTGTGTGAAAAGCTTCCTTCACCTTTGAAACTTCATTGCAAGCCAGATCATTTGTCCCAAGATGGACAATAACATCCACCTCCTTTTCCATTTTTGCTTGCTTAATAATGTTAAGGATACGTCGTCTGTCCCTGCTAGCAGTAGCACCAGGGAGTTCACACCTGGGTGAATGCTCAGCAACCCAAAAAGTCCACTGACCGTCTTTAAATGGCCTGCTCTTCTGACACACAGGTCTCAGCTTTTCAGCCCAGCACAGGGCTCAGATCCCAAACACAGAGAGAGAGTTTGCATAAAACCCAGCTGTCTTTGAAAGGCACCTAGGCATTAACCCAAAAAAAACCCGGACCGGCACCTAAAATCCGGTCCAGTATTTGCCCTCACCTGGCTGCAATCAACCCAGCAGCACAGGCTGAGAGGAAAATACCTATTTTTGTACCACCAAACCTCTCACTGTGTCACAAAGCCTTCTACAAGATCATTAATAAATATATTGAAAAGAATAGGGCCCAGTACTGACCCCAGAGGTACCCCACTAGTGACAGTTGGCCAATCTGAGTGTGTACCGTTAATAACCACCCTCTGTTTTCTATCAATTTTAGGGTCAGTTTTACTCTGTTTGGCAATTCATCTCTCGGTCTCTAGTTTGGCCGCTTTTATTTGTTTTTTACATGTTCTATTTTTTTCTTTATAGTTTATCAGTGCTTCCGCGCTACCCTCCTGTTTTAGTGATTTATATGCTTTCTTTTTGTCATTTATTGCTTTCTTTCCATTTCTTTTTATCCACATTGGTTGCTTTTTGTTCCTTAACATTTTATTCCCATACGGTATGCACCTCTCACAATGAGAATTTAGGATGCTTTTAAAGATATCCCATTTTGTGGCTGTATTTTTGTTTTTGAGGACTTTGTCCCAGTTAGTTAGGCCTATGGCCTCGCTTAGTTGGCTAAATTTAGCCTTTTTGAAGTTTGGTATTTTTGTTCCTCCCTGTAGAAATGCTCTTTTGAATGATAATTGGAAGGTTATTACTTTATGGTCACTATTTCCCAGATGTCCCCCAATTTGCACATCTGTGGTTCTGTCAGGTCTATTGGTTAATACTAAGTCCAGTATAGCCGTCCCTCTAGTCGGGTCCTGAACCAGTTGGGAAAGGTAATTGTCTTTGGTTATTGCCAAGAACCTGTCTCCTTTATGTGATGTGCAGCTTTCAGTTTCCCAGTCTATATCTGGGTAGTTGAAGTCCCCCATAATAACCACCTCATTATGATTTGCGGCCTTGTCTATCTCATTTAGTAATAGATTTTCTGTGGACTCTTAGTAATTTATTATTGTTTTTGCCTCCATGTATCTCTACCAACAGTGACTCCACATGTTCATGTCCCTCCCTTATATCTTCTCGGACTGTGGGCTTTAGATAGGACTTTACATAAAGGAAGACCCCTCCCACTCTCCGGTTTTTACGATCCTTTCTAAACAGACTGTAACCCTGTACGTTAAATGCCAAGTCATAGCTATCATCCAGCCATGTCTCAGTTATTTCCACTATATCATAGTCCTCCTTACACATCACTAATTCCAGTTCCCCAGTTTTGTTAGTCAGGCTTCTGGCATTAGTGTACAACACCAAGGGCACCCCAACTACCATTAGGCAGGAGCCTCAACACCAAGGTGTGCCCTGAGGAAAGAAAGGGTGTGCTCTCCTGTCACTGCACGGCTCTAAGAGGGTATAGGTGTTAGAACTGCCTCTGTGATCTGCGTGTACAATCATCCTTGCCATAGTAACTACCACTCTCATCCTCTGCTCACTCCTCCTGGGCTGTGGCTGCATAAAAAAAACACTGTACTAAGACCAAAATTACCACCTTACAATGACTGTATATAGTGGCAGATACAAAGACGCTCCTTAGGCTTTAAAATGATTACAGTTCAGTTCTATCCAGTAATTTACAGGTGACGTCTATGATTGGAGACATTTACTTTCCCTTTTCTTCTCTATCTGGCCCACACTTCTTCCAGTCATGACATATTTCTGCAGAGGGAGGGAGCCTGTCACGGCTGTGTCACGGTCTCGTTGTTGTTTGCCATGACACGTTTGCTGTGCATGCTGGTTGCCTGGGGCAACGTGCTGTTTATTCAGCATGTGTGTGCTCCTTTCTCCTGGTTCCTTCTCTGTCTGGTACGTATGGGATTAAATTCCTAGCTGGGTGTAGTCACTTGGTGCTATTTAGCCTGTGGCTGGTAGTCTGGGGTTAGTTGTACTCCAGCTTGTGTTGGTGCTGGAGCTTTGCTCCTGTCCTGGGTATTATATCTGCCCAGTCCTTGAGGGCCACCTTGTGGGACATCAATGTCACCTCTATATCTTCTACCCTACCTTCCCTATTCTATGTGTGGTGTGGGTTATGTTCAGGGTTTGTGTTGTTATTATGCCTAGTTGTTGTTCCATGTCTGGTCTGTGTTTGGTGTGAAAAGTTCTGCATGGATGCTAGACATTTTCCCTGTCTGTGCCTTTGGTGAGAGGGCTCCTGGGTTCCCCGGAGGGGGAACATCAAGTCAGTGTGCAGCTCTTTCTGAGGCCGCCATGCATCCTGTCCGCATGGGGGTTCAGGGCTGGTGTGCTGGCACCTGTGTTTGTTGTTTCATACTAAGTGCGGTACAATGTTCCTGTACCAATACATATGCATGGTTTCCAGTTCGTTGTGGTGTGGACTGCTCGTGTGCCTTCCAGCAGCTGCGGCGGGTAAGTGACCAAGTATTCCAGTTTTATTGGGTCAGTGGTTATTCTTGCCACTGGTCTCTTACCTGCAGATCCAGTTTGCTTCTCACTGT
Organism: Bufotes viridis; assembly: GCA_033119425.1. Taxonomy (NCBI): domain Eukaryota; kingdom Metazoa; phylum Chordata; class Amphibia; order Anura; family Bufonidae; genus Bufotes; species Bufotes viridis. Next base: position 547,509,584 of record CM065590.1, on the reverse strand, counting down.
CTTCTCTCCATGTGAGCGTGGTGTCTTAATGTTTTGGTGGAATGTTCTAGGGGTTAGGTGGACCCACTCTGTTGTTTATCCTATTGTTGCTGGTTTCTAGGTAGTGATGTGCAAGCACCAAAGTGTTCGGGTGTTCGGGTACTCGGTCTGAATACATAGCGTTATTTGTGCGCTCGGGCGAGCACCCGAGTATAATGGAAGTCAATGGGAAACAACCAGGCACCCCTGCTCGGATGAGGGGTGGGTGCCTGGTCCATTGGAAAAGGTCAGAAAGTGACAGAAACACCACCGAAATGGATCTGGAACAGCATGGGGACCATGTCTGGGTGCATCTTGGACTCCAATGTTGCTGCAGGTAACCATATTGTCCCAGTTGTCCGCCACTTTTAGATAGCGACAAAATCACCCCCAAAATCCCTCCCCCTCAAAAAAAATAAAAATAAATTTTTAGAGGTAAAATTGTTAGGAAACATTCTTTCCTGTATATTCAATTGTATATACAGTGCAAATGCTGGCAAAAATTACAAGGAAGAAGCACTCCGATACAGCTTGTATATCATATAAAGGAGAGCCTCATTCACATGGTGCTACAATTGTTCAGGTATACTGCTACACTCATAAAAGCTTTGCACTAAGTGAAAGGGCTGGCAAAAATTACAAGGAACCGGCACTCCAATACACTCTTTATTACACATAAAGGAGGGCATCATACACACCCTTGAAAAATTATCATTGATGGCCTGCTGGTGACCCTCAAAAACATTTGGAGCAAGGCCCTGCTGGTTACCCTCTAAAACATTATAGTTGAGGGCCTGAAGGTGAGCGGACCCTATAAAAAATTGTAGTGACGGCCTGAAGGTGAGCAAACCACATAAAACATTGCAGTGATGGCCTACAGGTGAGCAGAGCGTATAAAACATTAGAGGTGAGGGCCTGAAGCTGAGTGAACCCCTTAAAATATTGCAGTGATGGCCTACAGGTGAGTAGATCGTATAAAGCATTGGAGGGGAGGGCCTGAAGCCGAGCTAACCCTACAAAACATTGTAGTGAGGGCATATATATTCTGTATGGAAAAGGAGACGGAGGAGGAGGCGGAAGAGAAAACAAGATTTAAACATATACCCTTTTTTTGCAGTGAAAAGGGTGAATTCTGAATCTTGTGGATTGAGTACATTATAAAGCATACATTTAAATTGCGTTTTTGTTCCTCATTAGCTCAGGAGTGGAGAAATCAGGGGCACTGTTTGAGTGGAGAAATCAGGGGCAATCCAGGCCTTGTTCATTTTTATAACAGTCAACCTGTCAGCATTGTCAGTGGACAAACTGATACGCTTATCTGTTATAATGCCACCAGCAGCACTAAATACACGCTCAGACAATACGCTGGCGGCAGGGCAGCCCAGCACCTCCAAGGCATAGAGCGCAAGTTCGTGCTACGTGTCCAGCTTGGACACCCAGTAGTTGTAAGGCACTGAGGGATCATTTAGGATGCTGACACGGTCTGCAATGTATTCCTTCACCATCTTCCAAAACTTTTGTAGCACCCTCCTTGTAGCACTAGGCCGCGCTTCAGTTTGAGGTTGCTGGCGGGGTGTCATGAAAGTGTCCCATGCTTTGGAAAGTGTTGCCCTGCCTCTGTTGGAACTCCTGTGTTCCCCTTGTCTCCCTTCCTTGGTTACCTAAAGAAGTACGGACTCTGGCCGCTGCATTGTCAGATAGAAAATTTTGGAGCGTTTTAATCATCCTCTCAACCACAGGAATGAGAGATGAGAAGTTCTCTTTGTAGCGGGGGTCGAGAAGGGTGAACACCCAGTAATCTGTGTTACCTAAAATGCGTATAACGCGAGGGTCGCGGGAAAGGCAGCCTAACATGAAGTCAGCCATGTGTGCCAGAGTACCAACGGGCAAGACGTCAATGTCAACTTCAGGATGACTCTCCTTACCCTCATCCTCCTCTTCTGCCCATCCATTCTGAACAAAGGGAATTAAAGTTCCATGGGTACTAGCCTCTGTAGCAGAGGCAAGTGTCTCCAGCTCCTCCTCCTCCACTTCATGGCTCAATTAACGCTGAGAAGACGAACTGGGGGAGGTCTGGCTATCACCCTGTGTCATCTCCTCCCCCATTACCTCATCTGCCACATTCAAAGGATCCTCCTTAATTGTGAACAGCGATCGTTTGAGTAGACACAGCAGTTGGATGGTTACACTGATAATAGTGTTTTCGCCACTAACCATCTGTGTGGATTCATCAAAGTTTTTGAAAACCTCACATAGGTCATGATTAGAGATGAGCGAACTTCAAAAAATAGTTCGGCGTTCGGGTTGTGGTAATCGCCGCATCCCGTTATGGATTCCACTACCGCGGACTATCCCGGCATATGGAATCCATAAGGGGCGGCTTCCACGAAGGGCCCGCAATCCTGGGCGTGGATATCACCTGTGCCATCCCAGGGTCCGACTCACTCCCGGCCTCCACAACATTCATCCAGTGTGCGGTCAGGGAAATGTAGCGTCCCTGGCCACCAGCACTTGCCAATGTGCCCGTGGTGAGGTGGACCTTCCCAGTAAGTGCGTTGGTCAGGGCACGGTGATGTTCTGGGACACGTGCTGGTGTAAGGCGGGCACGGCACACCGTGAAAAATAGTTGGGACTGGGGACTGCGTACCGAGGGACGGCCGTTGACATCAGGCTGCGGAAGGCCTCAGTGTCCACAAGCCTAAATGGCAACATTTCAAGGGCCAGTAATTTCAAAAGTTGCGCATTTAGTGCTATGGCCTGTAGGTCGGTAGGTGGGTATTTGCGCTTGCGTTCAAATGCCTGTGTTATCTACATTTGTACGCTGCGCTGGGACGGGGACCTGGATGTTGTTGATGACGTTCAAGCAAAGGTCCAGGTGCATTGGGAGAGGGGTATCCAGGCCTGCACCTTCGACAGGGGATTGCCCAGCAGTGCGTAACACAGGGGAAGAGGAGGCAGTGGTGGGACCAGCAGACCCAGAGTGTGGACCCAGGCATTCGGCCCACTTATTAGGGTGCTGGGATTCCATGTGGCGGATCATGCTTGTGGTGTTGCGTAGTGTTGAGCGAACAGTTCGAGCATCGTTCGGGTTCGTATAGAATTTTGGGGTGTCAGGGACACGGACCCGAACCCGGACATTTTCAAAAAAGTTCGGGTTCAGGTTCGTTGTTCGTCGATTACTTCCCGCTTTCTGAAGGGCTGCACAGCAGCCAATCAGCTAGCGTTTCACTTCTTGCCCTAAGAGCCCATCACAGCCATGCCTACTA
>CM065590.1:547476188-547505800 GCA_033119425.1 Bufotes viridis | reverse complement strand
GGTGTATTGCTCCCCCCTCTGTACTGCTTTCCTCGATCGGCTTTTCACCTTCCCATGTTGGATCAGTGATCTCATCGTCCACCACCTCCTCTTCCACTTCCTCACTCTGCTCATCCTCCTTACTTGACCTAACCACAACCTCAGTGATTAACAACTGTGTCTCATCATCATCCACCTCACGAACGAATGATTGCCGTTCACCACCGTCATCTTTTTGAGACTTGAAGGCTCAAGAGGTTGGGAATCAGGGCACAATATCTCAGGTACCTCTTCAAGCGTGCTTGGCGAGAGAGCCAAACCAAGTACTGGTGATGAAAAGAGGTCATGTGAATATCCAAGTGTGGGATCTCTTGTTTGGCTAGACTTGACATGGTGGGGAGAAGGAGGATCAGAGTGAGGATTCGGTTGACCAGACTCTTGGCTACAGAAAGGTGCTATCCAGTAGTGATGAGCGGCAGGGCAATATTCAAATTCGTGATATTTCGCGAATATTTGGGCGGAATATTCGCCATATATTCGAAAATTCGCAAATTCGTAATCTCCAGACAATATTTTGTTGTTTGCGAAAATTCGCATAAAAATTCGCATAAACTGGCATTTAAAAGATACCTTTTAAATACCAGCTTATGCGAATTTTATGCTAATCTATCTTGAGAACTTTTATGCAGATTTTTCGCAAACAAGAAAATAATGACATTATTTTCTTGCATGCGAGAAGTTTTCATATAACAAATTCGCATAAAGCGAATATTCGCAATTGCGAATATGTTTTGCAATATTCTAAATATTCGCGAATTCTCGAAGTGCTGATATTCGCGATTAAAATTTGCAATTCGAAAATCGTGATCAACACTACTATCCAGCGAAAAATTGCAAAGACTTTGCATCTATCATCATTAACTGTGCATAACATCATCCGAAGATTCAGAGAATCTGGAACAATCTCTGTGCGAAAGGGTCAAGGCCGTAAAACCATATTGGATGCCCGTGATCTCCGGGCCCTATAAGCGACACTGCACCACAAACAGGAATGCTACTGTAAAGGAAATCACAGAATGGGCTCAGGAATACTTCCAGAAACCATTGTCAGTGAACACAATCCACCGTGCCATCCGCAGTTGCCAGCTGAAACTCTACAGTGCAAAGAAGATGCCATTTCTAAGCAAGATCCACAAGCTCAGACGTTTTCACTGGGCCAGGGATCATTTAAAATGGAGTGTGGCAAAATGGAAGACTGTTCTGTGGTCAGACGAGTCACGATTCAAAGTTATTTTTTGGAAATCTGGGACGCATGTCATCCGGACCAAAGAGGACAAGGACAACCCAAGTTGTTATCAACGCTCAGTTCACAAGCCTGCATCTCTGATGGTATGGGGTTGCATGAGTGCGTGTGGCATAGGCAACTTGCATGTCTGGAAAGGCACCATCAATGCAGAAAAATATATTCAGGTTCTAGAACAACATATGCTCCCATCCAGACGTCATCTCTTTCAGGGAAGACCCTGCATTTTTCAACAAGATAATGCCAGACCACATTCTGCATCAATCACAACATCATGGCTGCATAGCAGAAGGATCCGGGTACTGAAATGGCCAGTCTGCAGTCCAGATCTTTCACCTATAGAGAATATTTGGCGCATCATAAAGAGGAAGGTGCAACAAAGAAGGCCCAAGACGATTGAACAGTTAGAGGCCTGTATTAGACAAGAATGGGAGAGCATTCCTATTTCTAAACTTAACTTAAGAAACTGGTCTCCTCGGTCCCCAGAGGTCTGTTGAGTGTTGTAAGAAGAAGGGGAGATGCCACACAGTGGTGAAAATGGCCTTGTCCCAACTTTTTTGGGATTTGTTGACACCATGAAATTCTGAATCAACATATTTTCCCCTTAAAATGGTACATTTTCTCAGTTTAAACTTTTGTTCCGTGAATTATGTTCTATTCTGAATAAAATATTAGAAGTTGGCACCTCCACATCATTGCATTCAGTTTTTATTCACGATTTGTATAGTGTCCCAACTTTTTTCGAATCCGGTTTGTAAATAGATAGTGTTTTTAGATGCAGTTCAGTATTGGATACAAAAACCAACAGATTTTGGACACTATACTAGGCCCAGATTAATGGAACTTGTAACCTAGACAGTGTTTTTAGATGCAGTTCAGTATTGGATACAAAAACCAACAGATTTTGGACACTATACTAGGCCCAGATTAATGGAAGTTGTAATATCGACAGAGTTTTTAGATGCAGTTCAGTATTGGGTGTAGAACACCACAGATTATGGACACTATATTAGGCCCAGATTAATGGAATTTATAATACTGACAGTGTTTTGTGAGGCTGGACAGTATTGGTTGTAGAAAACCACAGACTTTGGACACTATATTATGCCCAGATTATTGGAATTTGTAATACAGACCGTGTTTTATGATGCAGGACCGTATTGGTTACAGAGAACACCACAGATTATGGACACTAGATGTGATCCAGATTAATAAAGAGTCAGTCTGCGGATGATGTACAGTATATGTCACTAAAAGTTATAAAATAAAAATATCTTGCTGCTGTGTGAAACTCACACAGTAACCCTTAAAAGGATTTTGGGTTCTTTGAAAAGCTTTTGGTATTAAATACAGCAAATTGCTGTCCCTTCCTTGGCACAGATGTCCCTGACACTGCTGTTAAATATATTGTTGATCTAAAACACACCACACACAGTAGTCCTTAAAAGAACTTTTGGATCTTTCAAAAGCTTTCTCTAACTAAAATCGCTGAAATTCGCTCCCTGTCTACGTCTGAGCCGTACATGCGTCATCGGGTGCTATATAGCAGCCGATGACGAGGTCCGGCCAGCCAACCAAAATGGCTACTGGCATTACAGTGAGGGCAGTACTTACCTACACCTTTATTGGCTGCTTAAAACCCGCAAAACGTGCGGGGCGGAAACTCGAGCACATGTGGTACTTGGCCGAGTACTGTGCCGTACCGATGCTCGAACCGAACAGATATTCGGCCTAGCATGCTCACTCATCACTATTCACTAACAGAACGTAGAGCACTAGTAGGCTGGTAGACAGAAATGAGGGAGGAGATGTATAGAGGTGCAGCACTGTGGAGGGCTTTGTGAGATTTTCCATATCTTGACGCAGTAGACCAAGTTTTATTTTTACCTCTTATGTTTCGCCAGTGAGAGAGGTTTTACATTCCCTGATAGCCACCAGACCTTGAGCTGTTACCTGCTTAAGGGCTGTTTCACACGAGCGAGTCCATTTCGGGAATCACGCTCCATGTGTGAGCGTGATCCTCTGTTCTGAACTGGCAGGAGTGCAGGGCATTATCATGATTTATACTGCTGTGTGCCTCTGCTTGACCTTACTTCTAAGGCCCTATTCACACGTCCGCAATGTCGTCCGCATGTATTCCGCAATTCTGCGGAATACATGCGGACCCATTGACTGTGAATGGGGCACGGAACGATGCGGAGAGCACACACTGTGCTCTCCGCATCAGTTTAGCGGAGCGCGCCGCCCGATCTTACGGCCGCAGCTCCGCAAAAAGTAGAGCATGTCCTATTCTTGTCCGCAATTGTCGGACAGAATCATTTCTATGGGGCTGCTGGCCGGGTGTGTTTATGGATCCGCAATTTGCGGATCCATAAACACTAACGAACGTGTGAATAAGGCCTAAGGCCTTATTCACCGTCCGCAATCTACGATCGCACCCGTTCCGCAAATTTGCGGAGCAGTGCCGGACCTCACTCATTTTGAATGGGGACGCGATGGATGCGGAGAGCACACACTGTGCTCTCCGCATCCGCATTTGCGGAGCGCGCCGCCGATCTTCCGGACGGCGGCTCCGCAAAAATATAGAGCATGTCCTATTCTTGCCCGCAATTGCGGACAAGTATAGGCATCTCTATAGGGCCGGTGGCAAGGTGTTTTGCGGATCCGCAAATTTGCGGATCCGCAAAACACTACAGATGTGTGAATAAGGCCTAAAGGATCATACTGACAGCTTTAGGTTCCTGATTCTGTAGAAGGAAGCTCAAGCAAAGGAACATAGCATTATAAATCATGATAATGCCATGCACTCCTGCAAGTCCAGAATGGAGGATCATGCTCACGCTTGTATGAAATCGCCCTAAGGCCTCTTGCACACGACAGTATTTTGCGGACCGTATACTGGCAGTTTTTTCAGTTCAGTATAAATACTGAAGTGTCTCCATATGCCTTCCGTTTCCGTTTTTCCATTTTTCCGTTCCGTTTAAATATAGAACTTGTCCTATTCTTGGTAGAATTGTTATCATGGGACAGGAGCAATATTCCAAAATGTGTCTAGACATCCTCAACAATAAGGAGTGCTATAGACTACTCACCTCTAACCCTATGGAAGAACATATGTCCGCCCTGAGGAACATCTTGTCTGCTGCCTTGTCACTGAGACTAATCAACAAAGCTGAATATGACTCTCTTCTTCCAGGATCTCCCTGCATGGCATGTTTCTATAGTTTGCCAAAGGTGCACAAGGGGCTTCGGCCCCTTAAGGGCAGACCCATAGTTTCTGGGTCCAATAGCCTCAGACAGGGGATTAGTGATTATGTGGAGGAGATTCTACATCCATTTGTGCTTACCTTGCCCTCCCATGTGCGTGACTCGATGGAGATAGTTAGCAAACTGGATGGCCTCCACGTCGAGGATGATATGCTGTTTGCCAGCCTTGACGTGGAGGCTCTCTACAGCTCCATCCCACATAAGGGGGGCAAGGCGACAGTAAGTTATTTTCTGCGTCAGCGGGGTACAGCATTTGTGCAACACAATGAATTTGTGGTACAGCTTCTAGACTTCATCTTAAATCATAACACCTTCACCTTCAACCGACGCCTCTTCCACCAGCTCAGAGGCGTGGCGATGGGGAGTCCTTGTGCCCCATCGTACGCAAATCTTTATCTGGGCTGGTGGGAGAGAGAAGTCGTCTTTGCAGATGAGCTGCCACCAATGGACCTCCCACATTTCTCTGTGGCTGAGGTTCATTGATGACGTTCTTATTTTCTGGTCAGGTACTGAGGTGGAATTTGGGGACTTTGTCAGGGACCTCAACATTAATGATTATGGATTGTTTTTCACATCTGAGATCCATAGCGACAGGATCACGTTTCTTGACCTTACCATCTTCAGGAATGAGACCGGTCTGGTACAAACCAGCCTACACCGCAAGGCCACTGCCACCAATTCCCTTCTTCATTGGGATAGTTGCCACCCTGTGGCACTTAAGAGGGGCATACCACGTGGCCAATACTTGCGGGTCTGACGCAACTGTTCTGTACTATCGGACTTCAGACTAAAGGCTGCTGACTTAAGAAAGAGGTTTTCCAATAGGGGTTACCCGCCGGCTGTTCTGTCATCTGCATACCAACATTCCTTATCCTGTACCAGAACCTCGCTTTTGAATCCGAGACCCAAGAAGGAGGGTGAGGGTGTTATCTGCCTTATAGGTACATTTGATGGAGCCAACAGACAGGTTAGGCGGATCCTTGAACGCCATTGGGGTATTTTATCTATGGACCCCGACATTGCTGACTGCGTCAGTGAGGTACCTTCGGTCACCTACCGTAGGGGGAGGAGCTTGGGCGACAGATTAGTCCATAGTTTCTTTCAGACCCCCACCCCACAGACGTGGCTTCACAACCGAAGCAATGGCACATTTCGATGCAGGGGTTGCATCGCCTGTCCTGTAATTAAAACTGGGAACACCTTTACCAGCACTAAAACTTCCAGGAGCTTTGACATCAGATGCTTCGTGAATTGTAGAACATCTGGTTTGGTATATTTGGCCACGTGTATCTGTGGCCTTCAATATGTGGGCAAGACTACTAGGGAATTTCGCCGCAGAATTGGCAAACACCTCGCAGACATCAGGAAGAAGGCAGACACGCCCATAGCGAGACATGTCAATAGTTCCCATCCTCAAATAGCATCCCCCATGGTCTTTCAAGGCATTGAGGTGGTGCGTCCTTCTCCTAGAGGGGGGGACTTTGATAGGAGGGTTCTATGCAAAGAGGCCCAGTGGACCTTTATGCTGGGCACTGTTAAACCTGACGGTCTCAATGATCATATTTCCTATGTCTGCTTTATTAATTAACACTGGTGTGGTTTTAGTGGTCTTGTATCCACATATGTCTATTGTTTCATCTACCATAGTTCATTCATTGCTGGCTTGTGGCCTACACACTTATATACCCACCTTTGATGTATATTTCCCATTCTAGCCAGATCACCACATTCACACCGGTATCGTAAGCACTCCTGCACTTGGTTGGTTGCTATAGTATCATATGACTAACTATAGCTAACAGATAGGAGTGTCAATCTTGCCGTCACCCATGGTTACCACATGGTTATGCACTGCTCAGCTCTCTGCTTCTGGTGTTCTCTATTGATTGGGAGGTTGTGGTCTGTAGTGTGATTTCTTTCTAGCCACCTGCCACTGTGGTCCAGTTCAATTGTGTTTTCATTATACCCAATATGCTGTTTATTGTCACCTCCCGATGTTTTTGGCATACTTCCACCATAGGCTTGTATCCTATTTATTACATGTATGCATCCATATTGGCCTCTTTCCCTCACTGCGATTGATTTTTGCTCCCCCTTGTTTAGATATTCTGCCTACTATATCCCTTTGATCTTAACACGATTTATTCGGGTTAGGTGGGTCTGTATACTTTACCATGGCAACTGGACGAGCATCTGCTTTTGCTACCTCCCCCAGATCTCCATTGGTTGTGCGCGTACCCTCCTCCCCCCCTTAGGGGAGTGGCTTACAATATTTAACCCGGCAAGTGGCGCGGCCGCTTCACGGCCATCATAGCGCCGGGAGGTGCCGTCACGATACATTAGCGTGGCAGCGCCGTAGGCAGGTCTACTTTTTGTAAGTCCCTCAAGCTCCTGATGAGTTTTTTGATAAATGAAACGCGTTGAGCGTAATATATGACGGGACATTGTGTGCAGGAGACCGCTGACCTGCGTATGCACTAGTGTTCAGTTCGGTTCTAGTGTTGCCCTATAATCATTGCTGTATCTCAGTTTATCCGTGGGCATGTTCACATAGATACCGACACCGGAGCTTTCAGATTACATTGCTCTGTGTGAGACACTATAGTGCATTTTTTGATACATAGATTTCCGGCCATCTATGATTTATTAAATCATCTAGCCGGTGTATTTGTGATGTGAGTGGGATGAGGGCTTGTATTCACGACCAACACTGGCTGTGCATTTGCACGTCGTGATATACCTCCGGGCCTCTGCCCCCACTCATCATCTCTTTGTTTGTCCACTCTAGTTCTACCTTTGTAGTTTAGCTTTTAAAATCTACTAATAAAAGTTACTTTTTAGCGCCATTTTCTCTGTTATTCACCTATTCTTGCCCGCAAATCATGTTCAGTGGCTCCATTTAAGTCAATGGGTCCACAAAAAAAACGGAAAGCATATGGAAAGGCATCCGTATGTCTTCTGTATCCGTTCCGTTTTTGCTGAACAATCTATTGAAAATTTTAAGACTAGCTAACTTTTTCTATGTAATTACTGTATACTGTGTATGCCATACGGAAAAACGGAACCGAAACTGAAACACAACGGAAGCAAAAAATGGAAAAACGGATCCGTTAAAAATGGAACGCAAAACACTTAAAAAGCCATACGGTCGTGTGCAAGAGGCCTAAGAGTGGGTTTCTCAGGGTCATGCTCGGACTGGCCCACACGGGTACAGGGGAATCCCAAGGTGGGCCCCTGAGCAAGGTGCGCCCGTGCACAAGTGTCACATAACACTGTAGACTTACTGCACTACATACTGTACATATATTCAATGTACAGCACCTCAACCAGCCTATGTTCAGATAAAAAAACTTGTTAAAATATTTATTGTATTTAAATGTATCCGCACGATGTGCCCCCACAATAAATTTTACTGGTGGGCCCTAGGTACCCCTGCCCGACATTGCTGAGGGTCATCAACCTGTGATGAATCAGTTTGAAATGAATCGGAATTATTGCTTACTCTAGTTTGAACTGGATCTATCCTCAGGCTGCTGTCTAGCAACAGAGCGCACCTACATCCTCACACTGTGCGCAAGTCACAGCACAACAGGCGATGCAGGCAGAAGACCAGGGAGCAGTGAGTACAGAGCTAGCACAGAAAGTGCTGTATTCACTGTTCACTGGTCCTGCTGTACTAATGAATGCCTCTATAATCGAAGATCATTAGTATTCGCCCCATAATGCACACGGCAGTTGCTCGGCTGTTCCGTGCACGGGGGACAGCAATTTGCCACGACGGATCCAGACCCATTCAACTCCGTAGTACTTCTGTGGGTGCCTCCATTCCGCATCGCACATTCCGGAATGCAGACCCCTTCAAGGGAATGGGCCTACATCCGTGATGTGGTGAGCATATTGCATATTGCAGGCCGCAATACGGGCCATAGCTGGCAACGGCCGTGTGCATGAGGCCTTATATGGCAAAGAATATACTAAATGGATAGAATAGTACGAATATGAGTATTAGGGCTCATTTGCACAACTGTATGAATAAGTCCGCATCCATTCTGCAATTTTGTGGAACGGGTGCGGACCCATTCATTTCAATATGGCCACAAAAGAATAGGACAAGAATAGGCATTTCTATAACAGGCCACCCGTTCTGTGAATTGCGGAACGGGACGTGCGACATCCGTTTTTTGGAGTTCTTGAAACAAGCAATACAACTATTCAGATAACAGATTCTTGAAAAAATACAGAAATCATTTTGCTTCTGTTCCAGCTGTCCTACAGTAATAAGTCAACTAGATATCACTTGAAACAATGCCAATGAGGCAAAAAGTGAAAAGGTTGGAATTAAAGATCCATCCAGATTGCTGGTGGCGATAGAAATACAAATGTATCTTTCAAGAAAACACACCTCTGAACCTGTTTAATCCAGCTAAAGATCAAATGTGCACCTACGCAATCCAGTAGTTATAGTAATATTGGGAAATCTCACTTGTCTAGGTTCACACGGTATCTTTCCACTTCACTATTTTAAATGGCCTTTCCTAAATAAATGGGAACAGCCTCCTTTTTTGATTCCTTTTTGGGGATTCCCAAGATTGAAGCTGATCATAAGGGAGCAAAGGTAGGAAAAGTAATTGGAGGAGGAAGTCTTTCTATACTGATTGCTAAATGGCAGGTATGGTTTCAGCAATCATCTGATAGAGCTGCATCTTGGTAGCAGGATAAAGTAAAAATGGGTGTTTCTTTTTAATATTTATTAGTTTTAGGTTTTTATTACCGTAGTTTTCTTCTAGAAACAGTGCTTCTGAATATTGCAAGGTTCTAAAAATGTTTATCTCTTCCAAAATCAAGTTTTTAAAGAGTCTCTGAGCTTTTCAAAAACATTTGATATGTCATTGCAACTATTGTTGATGGAATCGAAGCCAAACAAATTGACTTTGATCCGAATTTCAGGTAAAATTTGATTCGCTTCAAAGCTGAATTTCCTCGCGCTTCGTGGTAACAAAACATCATCGTCACCACGCGAGATTTCACACGGTGTCTTCAATCAAGATGTCCATGACGGCCTTTATGCGAGCAAATGGATAAGGTGAGTATTTATATATTTTTCCATGATTAACCCCAAAATTGTAGCCTCAGATGCTGCGATCAGTCTGTCCCACTTTGTGAGCCATGGACAGGACTCCTGTATAACGAAAACTGCCCGGATCCGTTATGCTGCCCATAGACTTCTATTGTGATGGAAATAAAAACAGAATGCCTCTTAAAAGCTGCCATGGTGCATTCTGTCATAGAATTCCGTTATATTCCGTGATGACGGAATCCATAACAGAATTACCCCAGAACCCGAATGCCAAACCCAAACTTGAAAACATCAAGTTCGCTCATCCCTAGTCCTTTAGCCTCTAAAAGGCTCAAGTGTAGGAGAACCTGCAGCCAGTAAGTAAATAAGTGTGTGCGGGTTTATCTGTGTGTCTGTGTCAACGTCTTCTTATTCTGTATATAGTAGACCTGCACAGCACCTAAATATCTATATCTGGTTAGTACTAGTAGTGCTCAATGTAGTGCTCTTATTTTGTATGTACTGTATGTATAATATATATTTTACAGGTATCTGTATGAGTATCTCCTATAATGCTATAATGTATATATGGACACTGCACAGTACCACTTCTTCTGCCCTGTATACTGGGTGTAATTCTCAATATCTGCTCTATATATATATATATATATATATATATATTTTCTGTGTATATGGGCACTGCACAGTACCACTTCTCTTGTCCTGTATACTGGGTGTAATTCTCAGTATCTGCTCTTATTCTGTATATATGGATACTGCACAGTACCACTTCTCTTGTCCTGTATACCGGGTGTAATTCTCAGTATCTGCTCTTATTCTGTATATATGGATACTGCACAGTACCACTTCTCTTGTCCTGTATACTGGGTGTAATTCTCAGTATCTGCTCTTATTCTGTATATATGGACATTGCACAGTACCACTTCTCTTGTCCTGTATACTGGGTGTAATTCTCAGTATCTGCTCTTATTCTGTATATATGGATACTGCACAGTACCACTTCTTCTGTCCTGTATACTGGGTGGAATTCTCAGTATCTGCTCTTATTCTGTATATATGAACACTGCACAGTACCATTTCTCCTGTCCTGTATACTGGGTGTAATTCTCAGTATCTGCTCTTATTCTGTATATATGGACATTGCACAGTAACACTTCTTCTGTCCTGTATACTGGGTGTAATTCTCAGTATCTGCTCTATTCTGTATATATGGACACTGCACAGTACCACTTCTTCTGTCCTGTATACTGGGTGTAATTCTCAGTATCTGCTCTCTTTCTATATATTTGGACATTGCACAGTACCACTTCTCCTGTCCTGTATACTGGGTGTAATTCTCAGTATCTGCTCTTATTCTGTATATATGAACACTGCACAGTACCACTTCTCTTGTCCTGTATACTGGGTGGAATTCTCATTACCTCCTCATATTCTGTATCTATGGGCACCGCACAGTACCTCTTCTCTTATCCTGTATACTGGGTGTAATTCTCAGTACCTCCTCACATTCTGTATCTATGGGCACCGCACAGTACCTCTTCTCTTATCCTGTATACTGGGTGTAATTCTCAGTATCTGCTCTCATTCTATATACATATATGGATACTGCACAGTACCACTTCTCTTGTCCTGTATGCTATGTGGAATTCTCAGTATCTGCTCTTAGGGTACATTCACACGACCGTATAATTTTTTTCGCATCCGATCCGCATCCGTTCTGCATTTTGCGGATTCATTCATTCCTATGGGTGAATAAAATGTGCAGACAACATTCAGTATCTTGTCCGCCTCCAAGTTTCCATGCTTGTAGTCCGCAAAAATATGAAGCTTCTACTACTACTGTCTGCACAGATCGGTCCGCAGCCCCATTCAAGTCAATGGATTCGCAAATTGCGGATGACATACGGAATAGTTTCCATATGTCATCCTTTGTGCGGATCCGTTTCCGTATTTCCTTGATAATTATGAATTGATGATTCTCTTTTTTCTCTCTTTTTTTTTCTTCCGCTTTTTGCGAACCGTAAAAAACGGAAGACATACGGAACACAAACGGAAGTCATTCGTCCTCAAAATGCGGACACACAGTTCCGTTATTTGCGGACCGCAAAACGGAAAAGATTACACACGGTCGTGTGAATGTACCCTGTATATATTAACACTGCACAGGGATGTAAGAAAGATGTTTGAATTAGGCCTCATGCACACGAACGTATTTTGTTTCCGTGTCTGTTCGTTTTTTTTTTGCGGATAGGATGCGGACCCATTCATTTCAATGGGTCCGGAAAAAATGCTGACAGCTTACCGTGTGCTATCTGCATAAGTATGTCTGTTCCGTAGCCCCGCAAAAAAAATAGAGCATGTCCTATTCTTGTCCATTTTCCGGACAAAGATAGGCATTATTACAATGGATCAGCAAAAAAAATTGATCCGCAAAAAATAACCGCATGCCATACGGAACGTCATCTGTTTTTTTTGAAGATCCGCAATTTGCGGACCGCAAAACACATACGGTCATGTGCATGTAGCATTAAAAGAATGTTCGAGGAGTTTATTTCCCATGGTGCTGCCAGTTTTTTTTAGTTGTTTTTATAATACTGGACAGCCTGTTTAGTTTTGGGATCTTTGTGATTCAAGGGCATTACACTGATGGTGCAATGTGGGCCATGGTCTTTAAAAAGGGTCACAGTGGATGTCTATAAAAAAATTAGACTGTCCATGATTTTTGGTTCTGTTGTCTAGAAAAAATGTAATACAATAAATAGGTTGTAGTACAATAAATAGATCCTAAGTTGAGTGACCAGCACAAAATTCAAATGTTCTTTTGCCTCAGACAGCAGGAAGGCTGGGGACATAGGTCTGAATTATATAATCATGATTACATAAGAGAAGTTTGCACACTGATCTGGAAGGCCCTACAGCTGCTGCCATCTCAGTGTGATACTTTTACCTTTAGGAGTCACATAGATGAGGATATTACACACAACTCTTCCCAGCACTGCCCAGTGGGCGAGATAATTGTTTAGGTATATTGCAGAGGCACAATGATGTAATAATTGAGGAATCTGGAAACACCCATTTATCACAAGCATTAACAGATACAAGAGAAGGTTCTTCTAGACACTTGGACCAGACTAAAGAACTGCTTTGGAGATAAAGCAGCTTTCGGAAACATTTCAAGCCAGACGGTACAGTATATCAAGACTATCAAGACTAACTCCAGCTTCTCCTCCCAATCTGAGAACTTTAAAGTATGACATGATTGATATATTTATATATTTATTGTTTCTTAGCATTATGTCATAATATTTAATGATGGGAATATACCTTTAACTTTTAGCTTCCTTCAGCTTCCTTCACACTTCATCATTCAGGATCCAAAATTTTCGTATAGAAAAGTTCTTGACTTTGTGACCAATTTTATTCCATAGAGGCTAATCAGAGATCCACGTTTCTGCATGCAAACTCATTTTCCAATATGTGGCATGTCCTGTCTACTGGATGCAGTGTGATGGCTATATATTTAATCAAAGTCAATACAAACTGAAAATAGTCCTATTTCATATCATTAGGAGGTAGATCACTAGTATTTCCTTTATACTTTTCCACTCCTGGCTTTGGCTTATAAAAAAAAATCCAAAGTTGCGTAAAAACTGCACTGTTTAGCCTAGTCTAAAAGTTATCTATATACATGGCTGACCATTGACCAACTATTTCTCCTAACTCCATCATAAACATGCACTGTCATATATGCAGGTTTTTAAAATTGGGGGGGATGAAAGTCAGTCCATGTCAGATCCCTGATTTTTAGACTTAGGCCTCTTTCACACGAACGTACTGCAAATGAAACTTTGAACGGGGTTTAATTTTCCTATTGGTTGGCTTGCTAGAATTAACGAAGATAAAGAATATAGCGCTATATTCGTATTCGTTATCTTTGTTAATTCTGGCAAGCCAAGTAAAGTTGACTATACACAGCTCTAAGTTGGATGCTCAATGCGAGAATATTAGGTAATATTACTCGCATTGCGCATCCAACTTAGAGCGGGGTATATGCAACTTACTTTACTATTGTTTGGCTGGGTAGAATTAACGAATATGACAAATACGAATATAGCGCTATATTCTCTATATTCGCTAATTCTAGCAAGCCAATAGGAAAGTTGCCTGTAGACAGCTTTAAGTTGGATGCACAATGCGAGAATATTACTTTACCTATTTTTTGCAATAAATAGAATACTGAGTCATTATTCTATTTATTGCAAAAAAAAGGCAAAATAATATTCTCGCATTGCGCATCCAACTTAGAGCTGGGTACAGTCAACTTTCCTATTGGCTTTCTAGAATTAGCGAATATAGAGATTATAGCGCTATATTCGTATTCGTCATATTCGTTAATTCTACCCTGCCAAACAATAATAAAGTAAGTTTCATATACCCCCCTCTAAGTTGGATGCGCAATGCGAGTAATATTACTTCACATTCTCGCATTGCGCATCCAACTTAGAGCTGTGTATAGGCAACTTTACTTGGCTTGCTAGAATTAACAAAGATAACAAATACGCATATAGCGCTATATTCTTCATCTTCGTTAATAGCGAAGATAGAGAATATTTCGCTATCTTCTTTAATTCTAGCAAGCCAACCAATAGGAAAGTTATACCCAGTTCCAAGTTCCATTCGCAGTACGTGAATATTACAATCGTAACTTTCCGATTGGGTGGCTTGCTGGAATAAACCAAGATAGAGAATATAGCGCTATATTCGTTATTTTTGTTAATTCTAGATAGCCAACCAATAGGAAAGTTGCCTTTATACCCCTTTTAAAGTTCAATTCGCAATACGCGAATAATTAAATCGCATATTATTCGGTATAAATAAAATAATGACGAATATTCGATTTCGACAATCGAATATATGACAAATATTCAATCGAATATTTGCGAAATATCGCGAAATCGAATATGGCACCTCCCACTCATCATTAATAATTATGAGGCTTATTAACAGTGCTGACACAAAGACTATGTTTATTGATAAATGCATCTGTAAAGTGGTGGGACTGTCTTAGGATGTTATACAAAATATTGCAGACACAATACTTTTTACTTATTGCTTTTAAGTTTTCTTTAAGTATGCAGTGGGGTGCTCAGGTGTGACTATTCTTTAACAGTCGCTGGAGTTCTTCATATAACAAAGTCTCTGTTCTGAATTATAACAACAGTTTTTAATTTCTTAGTTAATCATACTTTGGGTACACAGGGTGCCTCCTGCTTTTTGCCAAACTCCTCTGACTTGTCACCAGTAGCTTTCCTGCTTCTTACACTGACCCCTCACTCCCTTTTTATTACACTCTGATCTGAGGATGATGCAACACACATACAGGGTACATTGCTCTGGCCTACACTACACATAGACCACAAAGCTGCAGGTGTCCTTTCACCAGTCTTGCACTGTTTCCTCTATCCTTCCTCTACCTTTGCTGGTTCTCTTCAGTGCCCTGCAACATACCTTCCTCTGCTATTCACTTAAAATACATGTAGCATGCAGGATCAGGTCTTAGATTAGACTCTGCCTACTTCCAGTGCTTTACATACATCTTTCTTGAAAAGCAGTGTCTCTCTTATAGTGTCTTCTTGCACTGGTTACATAATTTGCATTCTTGCCATATTGTAGCTGTGTATGGGATATAGCTTATATTGTCATTTCTATTTGGCTGTGTTATCTGCCTGCCCATAAACATGCATTTTCATATCAACATCTATGTTTCTGCACAGCTTTATTGTTTGTGAGTATTACAAACATAGCAGCAAGTTAATTCTGTCATTGTCTTTTAGATTTTTACAAGAACATGGCTGGATTTTTACTAACAGATGGTAAGTTTGGTGTCAAAACTGATAGTTTATTAAGAAAGAAGAGAAGTAAACATGGCTGATTAAACATTAACCTCTTAGCGACCCTTGACATACTAGTATGTGATGGCAGCAAGTGACTTGCTGATCATTGACGTACTAGAACGTCATGAAGATTGGGCGGGTACAGGCGCTGTGGTGACTACTGAAGACTACCATGGCAACCCTAGGCCTCGCAAAAGTTTGCCATATACAGACTCCTGTGAGACCCAGCCCCTAGGCACATATAGTATGTATTCTACTACATTGAAACAAGGATCAGACCCTGACACGTTGAAGTCCCTGTACTGGGACAAAAATGAAAAGTAAAAAATAAAGTGTTTTATAAAAAATAAAAAAATACAACTTTACAGTAAAAAAAAGTGCCCCTTTCCCTTCATCAAGAGATTTTTAATAAAAAATGTTATAATGAAAATAGACATATTAGATATTGCCACATCCATAACAAGTGGCTCTATATAAATATCACATGACCTACCCCCTCAGGTGAACACCATAAAAAAAAAAAAAAAACTGTGCCAAAACAGCCATTTTTGGTCACATTACCCAAAAAGTGTAATATTGAACGATCAAAAAATCTTATGTACCCAAAAATGGTACCAATAAAAACTTCAACTATTCCCAGAAAAAATGAGCCCCTACCCAAGACGATTGGCAGAAGAAAAAAAAATATGGCTTTCAGGAAATGGAGACACAAAAACATAATTTTTATTTTCAAAAATGCTTGGTATTGTGAAAAAAAAAATTAGACTTATTAAGTATTTCTGCATCCGTCACAACCAGCTCTATGAAAATATCCCAGGTGAACGCCGTAAAAAAAAAAAAATCTGCAAAAACATCCATTTTTTGTCACCTTGCCCAAAAAAAGTGCAATATCGAACGATCAGAAGTCATAAGTACCCCAAAATAGTAGCAATAAAACCTGTCACCTTATCCCGTAGTTTCCAAATTGAGTCACTTTTTGGGAGTTTCTACTGTAGGGTGCTTCCAGGGGTTCTTCAATTGCGACATGGCAACTTAAAATTATCCCAGTGAAATCTGCCCTCTAAAATCCATATGTTGCTCCTTCCCTTCTGCAGTCTGCCGTGTGCCCATACAGCAAGTTACAGCCACATATGAGGTGTTTCTGTAGATTGCAGAATCAGGGTCCTTTAAAGTGGATTTTGGAACTGTTCTTAAATTTTTTAAATTGCATCTAAAATTGTACTCCATCTAACATCACCAAAAAATAAAATGACATTTACAAAAATGAGGCCAACATAAAATAGACATATGGGATATGTAAAGTAGCTACAGTTTTATGAGATATCACTTAAAAGCAGAGAAATTTAAATTTTGAAAACTTTTGGTACATTTTGGATATTTTTATCGACTCAAATTTACAACTGTCATGAAGTACAATGTGTCATGAGAAATCTTAGAATTGCTTGAATAATTGAAATTTTCCAAAATTATTACCACATAAAGTGACACACGTCAGATTTGCGAAAAATGGCTAGGTCCATAAGGTGAAAACTGGGCATGGGTAGAAGAAGTTAAAAGAATTATTTGTTTAATTTTTCAAATTTTAATTTTTACATACAGGGGTGAAACAGGACTAAAGAGACAAAATAGGCAACTACTTTCCATACAAAAGAAATGCTTAAAAGCACATGTAATTGCTTGAACTATTTCTAATTATGCATTTTTTTCATTACAGATCCTTTCATAGGGGTTAAGGGATTCATAAATACTTCACACAATAAAATGACGGTTAGAAATTTCCTGAAAGATCTTCTTGTTGCACACCCAGAAGAGGGCACTGCCATTTTCAAATCAGATGTAGATGCTGGAGGTACAGTAGATACAATAACAGTTGTCCAGTGCGTTTAACTTTATATACACTAGTGGAAAATCAAAGAACACCTGAAAAAATGTAATGTGATTGAATTGAGATTGACAAGGTATAAACTGTGAGTGTTGCTTGGTCAATGATCACACAACCAAGATGGTGCACCCTTTACTTTCTGCAGCAGGATAGATGTTGAGGCAGGGTCACATTAGTACTGGGTAGCCTCTCCACTTGCTGTGATACAGGCTGCCACCCTGGCATGGTAACAGTCATACAGTTGCTGGATATCGTCCTGTGGTATGTCATTCCAAGCTTTTTCAACTTGGCCCCATAGTTCAGCCAAGGTGGATGTTGGTTACTGTGCATGGGAGATCCACCACCCCATCCAATCCCAGACATTCTTGATGGGGGAGAGATCTGGCAATAGAGCTGGTCAAGGGAGCTCCTGGATACCCCGAAGAGCATATTGTGTAGCACAGGCAGTGTTTGACCAGACATTATGTTGTTGGAACATGTCTCCTGGTCAAAATAGGCAGTAGAACTGATTCCACAGTGTGATCTGGACATTCCACAGCTGGTCAGTGTTTCCTGTATGTATAGCAGACGGTACCAGTCATTATGGCTAATGACGCCCCACATAATGACACCTGGTGTTTGTCCTGTGCGTCTCTGCAGTAGGTAATCTCTAGCCATGCTGCGAACCCTGTGATGCATGTTTTTCATATTTTTTTTACATATTTGATGTTTCTTGGCCGAGTGTTCTATTAATGAGAAGTATTTTAGAATAATAGGAATGTAGTAAAATTTCACAAGTTTCCTCTCTAGTCACAATTTGTTGGTGTATTTAGGATACATTGCTCTTTTAAAACAATCATCTTTCTTTCTGTTTTAGCGAAACAAGCAACATTCTACCTGGAGACATACACTGAGATTGGTGGTGATGGAAATAGCATTCCAGTGGCCATCAGCTGCCAAATAGGCAGTACAAATTACCTTCTGTGTATAGAAAGTAAATCAGTTATTCTTAAGGTAAGATGATAAGATCCAGTACCAGATATATATCTATTACTTATAAAGTACTTGAGGCAACCCTTTAATCTCTAAACAAATTAAAGGGTTACATTAAATAAAAGGTACAGTGGAAGTAGTTATGGGGTGTTGTACTCTCTGAAGCAATATGGCACTGTGGAGTGTCAGCCCTAGCCACTGAGGTTGACAGTGGAGAGATCATGTGTGAAGAAGACACCATCAACGCATGATACTCATGCCTGGATAACCTGTGATGATGGTCATCTGACATGAGGGGACGGAGCTCCTGTGGTGTGCTATTAGTATTAAGACTTAGTGCCCCACACAATAGTGCCCCCTCTAGTCACACTATTGCATTACATCAGGCCTAGTGCATGTTCTGGATAACCTCTCTCACAAAATCTATTCTTTATCTCTTTCAGACACAATGCATTTAGCTCTGAGTCTGACAACACACAACATATGTGCTGAAATTGAGATTTCTGGAGGGATCTCCTAGTTGCATAGGGGTGTGAACTAGAAAAATGTAAAATACTATTCCTACCTGTTGGCTTTCTATAGATATGTCTGCAAGCTTCCATCCTGGTCCTTATTCACCAGTGTATCCGGAAAATTTATTTTTATTTTATTTATTTTAATTATTTTTTGATCATATTGAACTTAAACTCAGCCCAAAAAAAATGCCAAACTCAATAATGACTTGCATGGGTTCCCCGTTATATGAAAAGATATCAATAAATCTTTGCCAAATTTTTATGTGTTCGAACCCTGAGTATTTAAAGGGAACCGGTCATCAACTTTATGCTGCCCATACTAATGGCAGCATAAAGTAGAGACAGGTGAGTTGATTTCAGCGGTCTGTCATTTATAAGTTAAATGTAAGTGGTTGCCAAGAACCAACATCACAATCATCGCAGACTAGGCCTGCAAAAGAGTCCCGGCCACCTGAGAAGAGTCCTGGTTATTCATAAATTCCTGCTCTCCCTGCCCACCTGCTGATGACTGACAGTCTTCTACCTAGTTTTCTCCCTTTCTCTCTAGTAGAGAACTGTGAAATAATCAGCAGATGGGTGAGAGTGCAGGAAATTATGAAAAACCATGACTCTTCTCAAGTAGATTTGGCTCTTTTCCATGCCTGTGCTGCAATGATTATGATGCTGGTTCTCAGCAACCACTTAGTTTTAGCTGATGTGTCACACATGGCTGAAATCAGCATTTCTGTCACTATTGTATTCTCCCCTCAGTACGGTAAACATATAGTTGATGACAGGTTCCCTTTAAAGATATAATAATCTTTCTGTCTCTGGATTTACCCCTTGCCTACTGTTCTGGCTATAGCTGTCCCTCATGGCTGTGTCCCTGCTTGCCGATTACTCTTTTGTACCTTGCTGGTCAGACTGGCAGACCTATATCTAGTGAGTTTGCACCAGTTTTTTGCTACCTTACTCTGCAGACGTAACCCAGGTCCCTAGCAGCAAAGTCCATCCGACCTTGTGGCAGTCTC
Source organism: Bufotes viridis (assembly GCA_033119425.1). Lineage (NCBI taxonomy): Eukaryota > Metazoa > Chordata > Amphibia > Anura > Bufonidae > Bufotes > Bufotes viridis. Next base: position 547,485,901 of record CM065590.1, on the reverse strand, counting down.
TGGAGAAGAACCAGAGGTAGTCTTAGCTTCCTACCAACCAGAGTGGTTAAGGAAGACTAGTAGCAATTTATGAGTTTGCTGGCTGCCATCCTGGACGGTGCTTAGTACTTCCTTACATCTTCTGCTGCAACAACCGCTTACTGTAACGAACTGTGCCGCTCCAGCTCTTCAACCAGAACGCAAGCTGTATACTGTATTCAGTTTCGGCTGCTGTCTGATTGGACTAAGTAAGTTTTGAGCAAGGAAAGGCCGTATTACCTCAGTACTGATGCATAGCCATAGCTAGGCCTTCTTTCTCCTGGGGCAAAAGTTCAGTTTTCTGCCCTAGCCTTTTATCTAAATACCCTGACCAAATTGGCTTATTTCTGCCCCTCCGAGAACTCAGGACTGGAGGAACATGCCTAGGTTGCCCAACCTCCCCTTCCCCCAGGTATGTCCCTGTCTTTATGGTACCTCTTCCTGTTGAGTGACTGTGAATTTCTGGGGACCAGAATCATCATTCATGCATTGACTGGCAGAGTTCCAGTGACAGATCTTGATTTTAAAAAAATTCATAAATAATTTTAAAATGCTTGTTATAACCACAATACAGCTTTAAGGAAGAAAAGTATAGACTCAGGCCAGAAGATATCAGTAACCAACTGTATTTAACCACAGATAATGATTAATAAATTGTGATAATGAATTTCCACAGGAAACTGAATTGCCAGAAGTAATCCCAGCAGAGGCCAGTGAATATATCTTCTACAAAAGAAATTCTTATGACAAAAATGTAACTTTTGAGTCATCAGTGGAGAGAGGATTTTGCCTTGGATACAGTGAAAATGACCGATATCTGGTGCTAAAGCCTTATCTTGAAGATGAATGTGATGCAACTAAATCATTCTTCTTGGGTAAAAATTCACCTTGTGTTTAGTTAGAAACAACATGGTGTAAATTCAACCTTAGCATATCTTTTAGTAGTTTTATTTATTGTTTTTTGCCTGCAGTGATGGTATATTTTTTTAAATGTTTTTAGGCCCCAGCAAACCCACTATTGTTTGTCAGTTGTGTTTTCACCATGTTTAAATGTTGAAGTGTTGGAGCACTCACTAAAGTTAGCAATTTAAACAGTTCATTGCCGAGAGTCGGACCTCCACAAATCTGATATCCCCCAAATTTATCCAAATATTTTAGACCTTTTAAGGCACTGTAGATGTGGGCACCCTATTGTAGAATATTTACTGAATTTTATGGGGGAGATTTATCAAGATTGGCATTTCCATACGTCTTGATCCCATTGCACTGGAGTAAAGGTGAGCGAATCAATTCACAGATTCGGAGATTCGTTTCAAATCTCAGATTTCTTAGACATCGCATCAAACCCGAATCTTTTCTGGTTCAATTCGGATGAATCTTGTAAAACTAAGCCCAGTGCATAAGCAATCAATAGTGTTCTGTCACCACCAGGCAGGAGGAAATTGCAGTCAGTTTGGAAGAAGCAATAACCACAGTTTGCGGCGGCAACGATAAAAGTAGAAACAGTTACACCTGACTCTGTATCAGACTGAGTGGACGGGCAAGAAAGAATGAAAAAAAAAATCATAAAATATTAACGAAACAAGATAGGAGCTTTTCTTTAAAAAATCTGTATTTTAGAGGACTAGAGGGGGTTATACACCAATATACAGGACAATTGGAGCAACTTTGGTTTGGAACGAATAGATTCAGACCCGAACCAAACTTTTTAGAAGATTCGCTCATCTCTACACTGGAGTCAGATGAACCTAATTTATTATGAGACAGATCCCTACCCTCCATGCACCAGAAACTGAAATCTACGCCAGCCTGATGTAACCATGAGCTCTATTTATCAGCAGTTTCTGGCATCGGTTATAGTAAATTCCGGCAGGCCAAGCTAAGCCCCTCCTGCTAAACCCCACCCTTTTTCTCACCACTTCAGAAAAGTGAAGAGAAACTTATAAACCCCAAATGACGAAAATTAGCAGCACTCCGGTTGTTTACCTTAAATGTTTCCAATATCCAATCAGTGGATGTGCAGATAGTGTTAGGCTTATGCTTGTTGATCCCTGTACACACTTAATATAAAGCAACTGCAGCACTCCCCTTGTCTTCAATAAACTTCCATGTTCATTCGCCAAGTATCTGCAACATTTCAACGTCAAAGACTGTAGTCGAAATGTCGCAGATACTTGGTAAATAAACTTATAACATTATTGAAGACAACAGAAAAGCTGCAGTTTCTATATAGCACAAGAAGCTTAAAAAGTCGGAAATTCTAGCGCCAATATGGCATGTGCCATGATATGCAAATGTTGTACCCCACAATAGTGCTGTAAAAGCTTTCATAATGTACCATCATGTTTCTAAACTATTCTAATTATTTTTTATTTGGTACTTGCAGACGTAATTTCAAAAGAAAGTATCATGAAAAAACTTTGGAAAAAACACCCATTTAATTTCCAGAATATCCATAAAGACTTGCTTGTTGCTCACCCAGAAAAGTCTTATGTCTCTTTTGATTCAGTTGGAGATGTAAAAGGTATACTTAGGTCCAGTGTTGGTTTGAACATTGACGTGATTGTTTGGAAACATTTTTAACAAAAACTGAAAATCTAGACCAGGGATGGGCAAACTTGGCCCTCCAGCTGTTGTAAAACTACAATTCCCACCATGCACTGCTGTAGGCTGATAGCTATAAGCAGTCTTTGCATGCTGGGCGTTGTAGTTTTGAAACAGCTGGAGGGGGCGAGTTTGCCCATCCCCGATCTAGACAAACATTAAATCGGTTGTGTCAATAATCCCCTATACTCAGTATAAGGGATATCCAACTGATCGGTGGGGTCTCAACACTGGAACGCCAATGATCCTGGAAATGTGGGTTCTCTTTTCTTGTCCTAATGCTGCATCAAATTGCACATGTACTCCTCCACTCCATTCCTTCTATATGCTCTGTGTTCCTCTTTGCCTTGGCCAAGGGGATTGTGGCTCAGCAGCAGACATGGTGTGTCTTTAGATGCTACAAAATTGTACCAAAATTCAGGTGCATGATTCTACCACAAAGTAGACCACCTAATATATGTCAGAAACTGAGACAAAACAGTCCAAGGTGCACCAGATTTATCATTCAGCTCCAGCCACTGTGATAAATCTGGCATACCGTATGTTTAGAGTGTCTGGTCTATGCTTTGATTATTTAGAAAATTACTATTATATTAGTAAATCAACCTCTTTGCATCGAAAAAGGTGAAGTCTGCAGCAAACATATAGAAGAACTCTGTATAGTCTGACAGTTACTGTGCATATGTGGTCACTCTCTGGTAGGTATCATATACTTTATAAATTACTCTGGAAATAAACAATGAAAGTTTCTTTTGACACCAAGCAGAGATCGTGAAAACAGCGAAAAATAGTATGACTTGTGCGAGACAGATATTGATATTGTCTAATAAGATTTAAATCTTAAATTTTTTTTACATTTTTTTTTAATTTTATAGCTGAAAATGCAACATTTTATATGAACATATACTCTGAGCATGGTCCTAACGATGGATTGCCAGTGGCTATCAGCTGCAAAGTAGGCAATAAGAATTACTTTCTGTGTGTAGACAGCGATTCCATTATTCTTAAGGTAAGATCAAAGCCCATGTTTTAGAAGTAGAAAATTGTTAAAATGTAAGACAGCTCGGAATCTCTTTTACATTTAGAACTGACGCAGGATGCACTGAAGTTATGGAGAGACCTGCACCTCTTCATAACTCTGGATGAACCACCGTTGTCTATGGGCCTAAGCAAATGTGCCCCTTAGTGAGGTGAACATTTTTCTGTAGAAGTATTATCAAATAGATTGTGCCTATAAATCCACCAATTATCTTGCATACATATGTTAAAGTGCTCATGTGACTATGATGAAGAGAAAAGAAAACAGCAGTTGGGAGGGACGGTGAGGGTATACTCACTGCTGGCAAAACCCCTTTAATGCTAATTTCCCGTGATGGGCAAGATGGATAAAAAAATAAAAACCTCATACATGTTCAGCCCACCATTAACTGGCCATCAATCACTTTAGGCATCAATGTTGAAAAAACATAAGCTTGATATATACTTTTTTGATTTTTTTCCTGGATGACTGTGGCGGATACCTCTGATTAATGGCATTTGATGGCCCTCCGTTTCCGGTAGGCTGCCATGTTATAAAATAAACTAAATGACACAAGGTTATATCCATTTTGTATCCTGAGAAATTGGAGTCCTTAAATGACTGTTTCGGGACTGCAATATTGAGGACTTATTCATTAATATTTTATCGGTGGGAGTCCAACTCCTGGCACCCCAGCCGATCTGCTGTTTAATTGGACTGCTGCTCTCTGGAAGAGACTTCAGAACCATATGGCTGGATACATTGGGTTGTGGCTGTGAATGATACTGCATTGCTGCTTCTATTCACCCTCCAGGTCAAGGAAAAAAATTAGATTAAAGAGGTTATCCCATGATTAATTTAAAAAATGAAAATCAGACATCATATAGTACATGACTCTTTTTAACAAAACTAGAACCAGCCCCGTACCTCCCATGGATCCAGAGATCTCCCCATTCATTGTAAAATGGAGTGTCTTTTCTGCTGCAGCTAAGAGAGAAGGTCCATGCTCTGTCTATCACAAATCAGGAAACGGTTGAAGGATGAATCTGAGCATGTGCGGCCTTCTCAGTGAGCAGGACAAAGAAATAAGGCGAAAAAACAGCAGGTGGTGCTTTAGCAATACATTTTATTGAATAATTCAGTAGCTATGCTAATTTTTTAATTACATGTGATTACAAAACTATTTTGATCCAGGTGCTGGTTTGAAAACTGTAGAATATTTTTTGTGGGACCACCCCTTTAACTGAGGAATTAACAGAGCACTTACCGAACAGAGCACTTGCCTAGTGCCCTCCTTTTTATCTTTTATGCTACATATCTGTCAATTCCCATGCTTCTCATCTGCAATCGAAGATAGCCACACCACTTCTCAGACTACTTGAGGCTCCATGTGCATTGGTATCCCAAGACACTTCCTACTTGTCAAGTCCTTCTCTTGGATTAGCCAGCATTGTCCAGATGAGCAGTGCTAGCCAACCCAAGGGCATCAGGAAGTGTCTTGGGCTACCAAATGCGTAGTATGCATCAAGTAGTCTGAGAAAGGGTGCGGCCATCATGGATGCATGAGAAGAGAAGTCCGGGATCTGCAGCTAAAATGATAAAAGGGAGGGCATCATGTTTTTTTTTTTCCTGTTTTAAATAGGACAGGCACTGCACGGACACTATGCAGTGTACAGAGCTATGCTGTTTCAGAGGGCAGCAGCCTGTCCAACCAGATGATTGGTGGATGTTGCGGGAGTCTGACTCCCTCTGATCTGATATTGATGACATATCCTAAGGTTAGGGCCATCAATATTACAGTTCTATAAAGCCACATGAATGAAATGGAAGAATGTTAGGAGTGGACACATCTGTATTTATAGTATATCATGCAATGTCCAGTTCTTTGCAACTATGTATCTGGAATGAGAGATATTGGTTGATTTGTGGTTGTAATATGGTTTCTGATTTTTAGCAAAACTGCAATTTAACCATGAGTTAAATATTTTTGTCTCCGTTGACATACTGTACTGGAAACTTGCAGCAAATCACTAAAGAGCAACTGACAGCACCGTAAAGGTGAAGGACACATTTGTAGTGATTATTTATCTTTTTGTTTTCCTTCTAAATGCAAAATATGGTAACTTTCTAAACAAGAAAAAATTCCTAACATTTTGTTGCTGGGGAGTTTGTCTAACGGCTGCTTCTGACATCCTGGTTCTGGCTGGGTTGTTCTGTTCCCCCTCTCTTCGCTCTGTGTTAAAGATAGCAGCAGGGAGGGGGAGGATATTGTACAGCAGATCAGAGTGTAGACAGGGAAGTTTTCCAGAGAATAGACTAAACAAGCTGTACTGATTCAGAGAGTAGACAGGGCACACGGGAATATGACACCAGGGTGTGTAACTTTGCTAAATTCTGGCCAACAGCAAGCCATGCCCACTTGAACTCCACTTTTACAACCTGAAGCATATGACCAAATGTCCATGACATGTTAACTATTATGCCAATACCAAATGTATATATTTTTTTTTTTGTTGTTTTACCACTTTTGCACAACAAAACATTATATATATATATATATATATATATATATATATATGTATATATAAAACAGCATTAGTTTTTGTGTTGCCATATTCTAAGAACCATAAATGAATGAACAGAAAACAACTATTCTGGAAATTCAAAGTGAAAGATTCACGTACGATGCACACACCTTTGCTTATGTGTCAGGGGCAAATCCTCTTCATGATACAAGTTGGTTCGACTGCTATTTTGGTCTGTTGAGTGAAAAATATTTGTTTTTATTGTGGCTATATTGAATTTGGACAGTGATAACTTTACTAGCTCCAGCTGTAAGAAATAAATGTGTGGTTTTTATTTTTCTTACAATTTTGGAAATGTTTGTTTTTGTTTAGTTTTTTGCAGTAATTACTATTCTGATTAAATAATATGATCGTTATGGAGGTCATTTACTAATCTGAAATACGCCTAAATTACCTGCCTGCAACTTCTCCCCGCTCACGACAAGTTAAAATTATGGGCGTGGCGTGGGCAGGGAAGGGGACGGGCCGGCAGGACGTCTCATTTTCCATTTTCTATGCCTGTTTTAAGGGTAGAAAATAGTCTAAATGTAAGACAGCTCAGAAGCGGTCTTACATTTAGAACTGGCGCTGGACGCACTGAAGTTATGGTGAGGCCGGCGCCTCTTCATAACTTTGTCGGATCCTCTGCCAGCTATAGTCCAGTCTTAATAAATGTGCCCATATATGCTGAAACAAAGTAGGGTGGGTTCACACTAGCGTTATGGTTTCCGTTATGGCCTTCCGTTATAACATGGTTATATAACGGAACATAACGGAATCCATAAGACGGAAGGACGGATCCGTTCTTTTGCCCATAGACTTCTATTATGACGGAATGCAAAACGGAAGCCTTTAAAAGGCATTCCGTTTGCTTTCTGTCATAATACAAGTCTATGGGAAAGCATAACGGATCCGTCTGGTTCCCGTTATGCAAGACGGAAAACAAAGTCCTGTGGGCTTCATGCACACAGCTGTGTCTATGACAATGACAGCTCCTTTGGGAAATGAAAGGTGGAATCAGATTGGTTGCTATGGGCAACTAAGCAAGTTGTACTTTACACCAGTTTGATAAATCTCCCCCTAAGGCAGTGGTTCTCAAATAGTGGGCGCGCCCCCAGGGAGGCGCGAGAGCTCCCGTAAAGGGGGCTCCAGGTCACAGGAGATGAACGCTTCCACTGTGGAAGCGTTCATCTCCATAGTGATCTGTATCGCCGTCCTCTGGACAGCGATACAGATCGCTGTGCTGTGCGGCAGTGGAGGGAGGCGTCTCCCTCCCTGCTCCTCTGATAGGCTGCGGGCCTTGTGCCGGCAGCCTATCAGAGCGGTTCAAGCGGCGCGATGGCGTCATCGCGCCGCCTGAGCAGAAGTGCAGAGCGGGACACAGGCCGGAAGAGGCCTGCATCCAGCACTTCCAGGGAGGTAAGTATTGGGGGGTTTAATGTAGCCTGCACATGATTGGGGAGGGGTTAATGGAGCCTGCACATGATTGGGGAGGGGGTTAATGGAGCCTGCACATGATTGGGGGAGGGGTTAATGGAGCCTGCACATGATTGGGGGGGGTTAATGGAGCCTGCACATGATTGGGGGAGGGGTTAATGGAGCCTGCACATGATTGGGGAGGGGGTTAATGGAGCCTGCACATGATTGGGGAGGGGTTAATGGAGCCTGCACATGATTTGGGGGAGGGTTAATGGAGCCTGCACATGATTTGGGAGGGGGTTAATGGAGCCTGCACATGATTTTGGGGGGAGAGAGCCTGCACATGATTTGGGGGAGGGGAAGCCTGGACCCTGCACATGATTGGGGAGGGGGTTAATGGAGCGGGCTCTGATGTGGGGGGGTGTTAATGGCCCTCGCCTGTGGGGAGATTGGTGTACTTATAACAATTTTATAGACAAATGATACTATTTACAGTCGCGGGAGGCGCGAAATGTTTTCTTCTTCCTAGGGGGGGCATGACAGAAAATAATTGAGAAGCACTGCCCTAAGGCCTCATGCACACGACCGTTGTTTGATTCCGTGTCTGTTGCTCCGTTTTTCGTGATTTTCTGCGGACCCATTGGTTTTCAATGGGTCCGTGGAAACCTCGGCAAATGCACCGTTTGTCCTCTGCGTCCGTGGTCCGTGATTCCAGTCCGTCAAAAAAATATAACCTGTCCTATTCTTGTCCGTGAAAAACGGTTCACGGACCCATTCAAGTCAATGGGTCCGTGAAAAAATGCGGATGGCCATCCGTGTGTCATCCGCGGCCCGTGTCCGTTTTTTTTGCGGATCCCTTGGCAGGCACTTGGGAAAAATTGTCAGCCTGTCTTTTGGTAAAATCTTTTGGGTCATGTCCGCTAAAAAAAACGGAAGACACACGGAAACACAACGGAAGGCAAAAACGGACACAGATTACTGAACAACGGAACCCCTTTTTGCGGTGTCGGGTTTATAATAATCCAATTAAGAATTATTAATTATGGTCATAAAAATATTTTTTTCATAACTACCTGAAATTATGACCTGGTGAATTGTAGATAACCCAATCGATACAATTCACATCTGAGGCCGACTATTTCCTCAGATAATAAGTTCTTTTCATGAGAGATGACATTAATGCTAAAGATGTAGTTTTGACATTAAATAATACGCAGATATTATAAAAATATGCAGATTTTATTAGTTACACGATTATAAACAAATAGGTATATAAACACAATTATATATGCCAAGGAATATATACGGCAATGATATATGAAGCATTACAAGCTTATCATAAGTAAATAAACAATGATATATGCCAATTAATATATATGGCATTGATATCAGGCACTAGAAGCTTCACAATAAGTAAATAAACACATGTGGGTAAGAGCAGCTTGTCACATTATAACAAAGCTATTTGGTTAGGATATCAAAACAAGAAGTTACATTATATACATTACTCCTGTTCAGAGGCGTGTCTAATCCTAGACATCTATATGGAATGATAAATACATTCCCCACCCCTCTCTAACCAAACTAAAATACACCTCACATGTAGTAATGGGCAAATCCATTCAAGTATATAACTTAGAAGATAGTAGTCAAATCCTAGACTACTTTTTAATACTCTGTCAATACTACTTTTCATATCTGTATAACCTGGTAAGACTATTAAGCAACAACAGACATTGGAAGAACTTGGAACAAATCTTCCAGTGGGAATTTATCATCTAGCTTGGCGAAGAATGCTACTATCAATATATCTATATATGTATATATATATGCAATCATTTAATACTTTGCTAGATTATGAGCCTTGATTCTTCTGCAGGTAGAATGAAGCCTCACAATATCCTAAGACTACATCTCAATATGGAGATGATCAATTAATTAATGTGTTTATGTATTCGCCAATCTAGATGGTATGACTTCACCCACATTATCCAATTAGTCTTAATAAAATGAAATATCATTCTTCATGTCTCTTACCAAGTCCTAGCAGGAATCACACTTCTGCTCCTAGGAAAGCTGGGTGGTCCATC
>CM065590.1:547458275-547475688 GCA_033119425.1 Bufotes viridis | reverse complement strand
ATTGTGTCGTCTTGATTGATTTTCTCTGTCTCACTGCTCTTGCCTGCTGGTCAACTTATCTCCCTTTCCTGCTGCTTTTTTCTTGCTGCGCTCTTCTGATCCCCACGTGAATTATCAGGTCCTGTAGGAACCTGATTACTTGTCCTATCTATGTTTGATCCCTCTCCCTCCGAGCTCTGCATAATTACTCCTCCGACATCCTGTATGTTTGCTCCCCTGACCTCCCCTGACTAACCCTCTAATTTTATTAATATGCTTAATAAACCGAAATCCCCAGGATGAGAATGGAGGTCAATGATTTAAAAAAAAAGGTTGTGGAATCTGAAGATAGATCGAGACAATCCAATGTGAGAATTGTTGGTCTACTAGAAGGCATGGAGGGAGATAGTCCCGGCGAGATGATAAAGGACTTAATATTGGAGAGGATGGGAAGGGAGCATTTCTCTCCATTATTCCAAGTGGAAAGAGCCCATTGAGACTCAGGGGGAAAACCAATCCCTGGAAGTCAGCCACAGATATTCCTGGTCAAGGTATTACTCTCAAGAGATCGGGATATGATTCTGAGAACGGCAAAGGAATGCCCCCCATCTTATATAATGGGAACAGATATTCCCATTATATAAGATGGGGGGCATTCCTTTGCCCTTCTCAGAATCATATCATTTTTAACCTGTCACCTAGTCCCGGACATTCCAAGTTAGTATTCTAACTGACATCGTTCAAACCATAGTATCCCCCAATAAAAAATTAGCCATGTTTCCTACCATGTTACCCCTCACAGAAGACGCATCGCAACCCACCCCATAACACCTCCCCCCCCCCGGAGGTACTGGCACGCACTGTAATGCCTTAGCCATGTTGGCTCCTGGCATTATAGTTATTGGCTGGTTATTGGTTATAAGGATATTCAAGATAAAAGATGAAGATATATGGAAGTTAAAAAACTCTTCCAGAAAAAGGACATAAAGTACTCATTTGTTTATCCGGCTAAATTGCACATAATTTTCAATAATGACACCATTTTTTTTGATACACTGGACCTTGTGGTAGAATGGCTTGACCGGAATAATATTTGAGCAGTTATGGCGGGGATAATTGGGAGGGGGGAAGTCTTGGTTTAGAGATCTTCTACAGGAATGCGGTGGATCATAAAGTTTGGGGGTGGAGGGTTATGGGGTGGGTTGCAATGCGTCTCCTGTGAGGGGTAAGGTGGTAGGAAACATGGCTAATTTTGTATTGGGGAATCTATGGTTTGAACGAGGTCAGTTAGAATACTAACTTGGAATGTCCGGGGACTAGGTGACAGGTTAAAAAGACAGGCGGCCACTGACTTGGTTCGGAGACAGCTTTCTGTGATTGTTAGTTAGACACACTTTATCCAGGGCAAGATCCCCTCCATTGGTGGGAGATGGGCCGCACAGAATTATCACTCCAGTTATACTAACTATTCGAGAGGAGTGACAGTATTAATTCACAAGCAGATTGATTTGTAGGTTTGGCTTCCTCTATTGATAAACAGGAGAGATATGTTTTTCTCTATGGAAAGCTCGCTGGGAGGTTCTACATTTTGGCCTTTGTGTACATTTTTCCTCCTTTTTTTCTTTCTATATTTAATAGTTTATTAACATTTATGGATCAGTGGCCTGAGTGTCCTTCCATAGTAAATGGGGACTTCAACTGTGTTTTTAATTCAGAGACGGATAGAATATCCCTGGGAGGTAATATTTATATTTCTTTTCTGGGATCACCACTGGCACGTTTCTGTCAGGAATCGGGATTTGAGAATGTATGGGGATTCTTGGAAGGGGAAAAGAGCTTACTCTTGTGTAAGTACATCTGGAAACTCTATGTCCAGAATAGACTTGGCCCCATCACAAGTGCACCATTACAGATCCCGCTGAGGAAGGTCTTTATAAGACCGAAACGTCCGGGGACCATACTAATAATTATTGTGGCCTTATACTTATCATATAGCCTGGATGTATACAACAATGTTATATTGAACACTGAAAAATACAAATAAAATGTGATTACTTGCATACAAAACAGTGTGCCGTGAACCTACAGTTGTGTTCAAAATTATTCAACCCCCAATGCTGTAAGGGGTTTTAGGGAATTTAGTGTACATTTGTAATTGGGTTCAGAATGAAATCTTACAAGGACTTTTTAAAGAACCACATGCAACTAAAATGACATCAATTGTTTTTGTAATACAGTATTAAATGTTTTTTTTGTGATTTCATCATTGACACAATTATTCAACCCCTTAACCACTTCAGCCCCCCTAGCTTAAACACCCTTAAAGACCAGGCCACTTTTTACAATTCCGCACTACACTACTTTACCCGTTTATTGCTCCGTCATGCAACTTACCACCCAAATGAATTTTACCTCCTTTTCTTCTCACTAATAGAGCTTTCATTTGGTGGTATTTCATTGCTGCTGACATTTTTACTTTTTTTGCTATTAATCAAAAATGACCGAAATTTTTACAAAAAAATGACATTTTTCACTTTCTGTTGTAAAATTTTTCAAAAAAACTACATTTCTATATAAATTTTCTCTAAATTTATTGTTCTACATGTCTTTGATAAAAAAAAAGTCCAGTAAGTGTATATTTATTGGTTTGGGTAAAAGTTATAAGCGTTTACAAACTATGGTGCAAAAAGTGAATTTCGGCATTTTGAAGCAGCTCTGACTTTCTGAGCACCTGTCATGTTTCTTCAGGTGCTAGAATGTCAGGATAGTATAAATACCCCCAAATCACACCATTTTAGAAAGAAGACACCCCAAAGTATTCGCGGAGGGGCATGGTGAGTTCATGTATCATTTCGTTTTTTCACAAGTTAGCGGAAAATGACACTTTCTGAGAAAAAAAAAAAAAGTTTCAATTTCTGCTAACTTCTGGCAAAAAAAAAATCTCAGACGGACTCACTATGCCCCTCAGTGAATACCTCGGGGTGTCTACTTTCGAAATGGGGTCATTTGTGGGGTGTGTTTACTGTTCTGGCATTTTGGGCGGGGCTAAATTGTGAGCCGCCATGTAAAACCTAAAGGTACTCGTTGGAATTTGTGCCCCTTTGCGCACCCAGGCTGCAAAAAAGTGTCACTTATGTGGTATCGCCGTACTCAGGAGAAGTAGGGCAATGTGTTTTAGGGTGTATTTTTACATATACCCATGTTGGGTGAGAGAAATATCTCTGTAAACTGACAACTTTGTATAAAAATTTTTAAAAGTTGTCGTTTACAGAGATATTTTCACACACAGTATAGGTATATATAAAAATACACCCCCAAACTACATTGCTCCTACTCTGCTGGCATACTACATGTGTGCTACTTTTTGCAGCCTGGATGTGCTAAGGCCCTAAATCAATGAGTACCTTTAGAGATTTCTGAGGGCATTTTTACGCATTTGGATTCCAGACTTCTTCTCACGCTTTAGGGGCCCCTAAAATGCCAGGACAGTATAAATACCCCACACGTGACCCCATTTTTGGAAGAAGACACCCCAAGGTATTCTGTGAGGGTATGGGGAGTTCATGTAAAATTTTATTTTTGTCACAAGTTAGTGGAATATGAGACTTTGTAAAAAACAAAATAAAAAAAAAAAAACAATTTCCGCTGACTTGTGCCAAAAAATAAGAATTCTGTGGACTCACCATGCCCCTCACGGAATACCTTGGGGTGTCTTCTTTCCAAAATGGGGTCACATGTGGGGTATTTATACTCACCTGGCATTTTAGGGGCCCCTAAAGTGTGAGAATCCAAATGCATAAAAATGCCCTGTGAAATCCTAAAGGTACTCATTGGAATTTGGGCCCTTTGCGCATCTTGGCTGCAAAAAGTGTCACTCATGTGGTATCGCTGTACTCAGGAGAAGTAGGGCAATGTGTTTTGGGGTGTATTTTTACATATACCCATGCTGCGTGTAGAAATATCGCTGTAAACAACAACTTTTTACATTTTTTATTCAAAGTTGTCAGTTTACAGAGATATTTCTCTCACCCAGCATGGGTATATGTAAAATACACCCCAAACACATTGCCTACTTCTCCACAGTCTGACGATACCACATGTGTGACACTTTTTGCAGCCAAGATGCAAAGGCCCAAATTCCAATGAGTACCTTTTAGGAGAGCATTTTTACGCATTTTTCTTCTCACGCTTTAGGGCCCCTAAATGCCAGAGCAGTATAAATACCCACATGTGACCCATTTTGGAAGAAGACACTCCAAGCTATTCCATGAGGGGCATGGCGAGTTCATAGAATATTTTTTTGGCACAAGTTAGTGGAAATTGATTTTTATTGTTTTTCTCACAAAGTCTCCCTTTCCGCTAACTTTTTGACAAAAAGTTTAATTTTCATGAACTCATTATGCCCCTCAGCGAATACCTTGGGGTGTCTTCTTTCCAAAATGGGTCACATGTGAGGTATTTATACTGCCCTGGCATTTAGGGGCCCTAAAGCGTGAGGAAGAAAAATGCGTAAAAATACCCTCCTAAAAGGTACTCGTTGGAATTTGGGCCCCTTTGCGCATCTTGGCTGCAAAAAGTGTCACTCATGTGGTATCGCCGTACTCAGGAGAAGTAGGGCAATGTGTTTTGGGGTGTATTTTTACATATACCCATGCTGGGTGAGAGAAATATCTCTGTATATTGACAACTTTGAATAAAAAAATTTAAAAGTTGTCGTTTACAGTGATATTTCTCACACCAACATAGGCTATATGTAAAATACACTAGCTACCCTACTTCTCTGATGCGGCGATACCACATGGTATTTTACAGCCAAATGTGCTAAAGCCTAAGCCAATGAGTACCTTTAGGATTTCTGAGCCATTTTACGCATTTGGATTCTCACGCTTTAGCACCCCTAAAATGCCAGGGCAGTATAAATACCCCACAAGTGACCCCATTGTGGAAAGAAGACACCCCAAGGTATTCTGTGAGGGGCATGGCGAGTTCACAGAAAAAAAAAAATTTGGCACAAGTTAGCTGAAATTGTTTTTTTTTTTTTTTTTTTTTACAGTCTCATATTCCACTAACTTGTGACATTAGGAGTTTCTGCGATTCTCCGTATATTGAGCATACGGGTAATGAGATTTTTTTTTTCCGTTCAGCCTCTGCGCTGAAAAAAAAAAAAAATGAACGGCACAGATTTCTTTATTCGCATCGATCAATGTGGGGTCTGCACTTCCGTTCCGCAAAAATATAGAACATGTCCTATTCTTGTCCGCAATTGCGGACAAGAAAAAGCATTTTCTATATAGTTCTGGCAATGTGCGGATCTGCAAAATGCGGAAAGCACATTGCCGGTGTCCGTGTTTTGAGGATCTGCGGATCAGATCCGCGGATCGGATCCACGGATCCGTGAATCCACGGATCCGTGAATCCACGGATCCATAAAACACATATGGACACATAAAGGGTGTGATCAATGACAGGGGGTGATCAGGGGTCTAGATGGGGTGATCAAGGGGTTAATAGGTGAGGAGGGGTGGGGGGGTTAGTGTAGTGTTTGGTGCAACTTTACTGTGTTACCTGGTCCTCTGGTGGTCGATCCCAGAAAATGGGACCACCAGAGGACCAGGTAGCAGGTATATCAGACGCTGTTCATAAAACAGCGTCTGATATAGCTGTTTGATGCGATTTATATCGCATCTACAGCTTGCCAGCGATTGATCATCGCTGGCAGGCTGTAGTCCAACTCTTGAGACGCGCGACGCTGCGCATGCGCGCGCGTTCACAGGAACTCTCGCGTCTCGCGAGATGACGCACCGGCGCGTCCGAACAGAAGAGCAGGACCGCCCGCAGGACGCAATCCTGCGTACGGCGGTCCTGAATCGGTTAAAGACTACCACTCTTAAGAACAGAGGTTCATTCAAGTGTTTTCGATCAGGTATTGAAAACACCTGTGGATGTCAAGGAGCAGCAATCAAGCATAATAAGCACCAATTAGGCAGATTTAAAATGACTGTGATACTCAGCTCCTTCTAGACATTTACTGGTATGTTTACAGACATGGTGAAGTCAAGAGAATGGTCCAGGAAGACAAGAGAAGAGGTGATTTATCTTCACAGGAAGGGCAATGGCTATAAGAAGATTGCAAAGATGTTAAACATACCAAGAGACACCATAGGAAGCATTATTCGCAAATTCAAGGCAAAAGGCACTGTTGAAACGCTACCTGGTCGTGGCAGAAAGAAGATGCTGATTTCGACTGCTGTGTGCTACCTGAAGCGCAAAGTGGAGAAAAGTCCCCGTGTGACTGCTGAGGAACAGAAAAAAGATTTGTCAGATGCGGGTACTGAAGTTTCAGCTCAAACAATAAGGCGCACACTGCGTAATGAAGGCCTCCATGCCAGAACTCCCAGGCGCACCCCCTTGCTGTCTCCAAAGAATAAGAAGAGTTGACTGCAGTATGCCAAAAGTCATGTGGACAAACCACAAAAGTTTTGGGATAGTGTTCTGTGGACTGATGAAACAAAATTAGAACTGTTTGGGCCCATGGATCAACGCTATGTTTGGAGGAGGCCTATGAAGAAAAGAACACCTTGCCTACTGTGAAGCATGGCGGGGGGTCTATCATGCTTTGGGCTGTTTTGCTTCTACAGGTACAGGGAAGCTTCAGCGTGTGCAAGGTACCATGAATTCTCTTCAGTACCAGGAGATATTGGATGAAAATGTGATGCAGTCCGTCACAAACCTGAGGCTTGGGAGACGTTGGACCTTTCAACAGGACAATGATCCCAAGCATACCTCCAAGTCCACTAGAGCATGGTTGCAGATTAAAGGATGGAACATTTTGAAGTGGCCATCGCAGTCACCAGACTTAAATCCGATTGAGAACCTCTGGTGGGACTTAAAGAAAGCAGTTGCAGCGTGCAAGCCTAAGAATGTGACTGAACTGGAGGCTTTTGCCCATGAAGAATGGGCGAAGATACCCGTAGAACGCTGCAAGACACTTGTGTCAAGCTATGCTTCACGTTTAAAAGCTGTTATAACTGGAAAAGGATGTTGTACTATGTACTAAGATTGAATGTCACTTGGGGGTTGAATAAAACTAATAATGATGTGAGCACGGAAACGACATTTGTGGTTATTTCATTATAAATGTTATGTTATATTTCTCTGACTTACAAGTTCCTCTTTGATTTAATTGTAAACAAGATGACTGAAATGATCAAAATCAATGTCAAACTGGCCAAAACACTCAATTTCACTGAGGGTTGAATAATTTTGAACACAACTGTACCTTATAAAAAATATTTGAAGCATGTTAAACGGATGAAGTAAGAGCCAAGGGCTTTATCAGATCATGTACCATTTTATGTGGAGCTATGGGTGAAAACAATCCTAATGTAAGGCCTCCTTTCAGACTGAATCCCCATTGGATCTCCATAATGGATAATCACGATTTGATAAAAAATGAAATCATTTCTTTTTGGGATAGAAATTATGGTTCGGTGAAGACCCAGTTGGTGTGGGATGCATTCAAGGCTTTTATGAGGGGGGTCTTTATTAGTCATATTTGTAATTTGAGAAAATGTTACGTTAGGAGGGAGAAGGAGTTGGAGAAAGTAGCAGTGGCTGGAATGGATAAGTTTTCCAGGAACGAAACAATAGAAAATAGGGGAATTATGGAGGAGACAAGTCAGGCTTATCCTGATTTTCTCCTGGATAAGGCCCAGCAGAGGCTTTTATTTTTAGAAGGCAAAAATATTTTTGTGAATCAGGCCATCCTGGGAAAATGTTGGCTAGGGTGATCTCTAATAAGGAGCGGAAAAAATTTTGATTCTTAGTATTCGGTCTCCTGATGGTAAGATTACTGAGGATCAGGATTGTATAAAGGAAATATTTGTTAACTATTTTTCAGAACTATATACTTTTTCAGATGAAGCGATAGATTTATATTTGGATTCTATTTCTTAACCAGTCCTTACAGATACTCAAAGAGAATTCCTTGAGGTGGATTTTACTCTGCAAGAGCTAGAGGATGCAATAAAGGCTTGCTCATGAAAATCTTCTACAGGAGCTGATGTTCCCATATGAATTCTATTACAAGTATAGGGTGGTTATCTTCCTCTGTCTCCTGAATGTATTTACTGAGTCAGTGGAGGAAGGAGGGTAAGGATCCTCTTGATATGGGGTCCTATAGACCTATTTCTCTTCTCAATACTAGTGTTCATCGAGTATGCTCAGCCGAACACCAGTTCGGCTCGAGCATCTCGATGCTCGGCATGTGGTGGTACTCGGCCGAGTACCGCATGTGCTCGAGCGCAATGCTCAAGTCTCCTCCCCGCACGTTTCTTGACTGCTACGCTGCCAATAAACGTGCACGGGGGTACTGGCATGCACTGTAATGTCGTAACCATGTTGGCTACTGGCATTACAGTTATTGGCTGGCCAGAACGGGTCATCGGGTGCTGTATAGAACGCGATGACACAGGTTTGGTTCAGTATTAGTTAGGGAGAGCT
This sequence comes from Bufotes viridis, assembly GCA_033119425.1. NCBI lineage: Eukaryota > Metazoa > Chordata > Amphibia > Anura > Bufonidae > Bufotes > Bufotes viridis. The sequence continues at coordinate 547,467,207 of CM065590.1, read as the reverse complement.
GAGCATAGGAAGGGACAAGACAGTGTAGGGAGTGTTATTGGAAGATTTTTATTCGAAAAACTTTTCAGAGACCGAAAAGTCCTTTTAAGGACTATTGTGTGTGACAGCAGCAATATATATAAATGTAGTGCAACCTGCACTAAGTTGCTCAGTCTTAGGGAGAGCTGTGCAAAGTAAGGGCCAGACAGTGTAGGGAGTGTTATTAGAAGATTTTTAGTAGAAAAACTTTTCAGAGACCCAAAAGTCCTTTTAAGGACTATTGTGTGTGACAGCAGCAATATATATTTTTAGCGCACCCTGCGCTAAATAGCGTCGAATAGACCGCTGCGGACAGTTACATTTTTCGCGCCACATCTCCTGTGTAAAGTATGCGCATCCCTAAAATATCAGTGACATCCAGTGTACTTTTTCCGTAGACGGTGTCCGCTGCGGACAGTGACATTAGTTGCGCGACATCTGCAGTGTAACGTGTGCGTTTAAAAAATGTATCAGTGATATACAGTGTACTTTTTTAATAGATGGTGTCCGCTTCTGACAGTGACATTACCATGGGACCATCTCCAGTGTAACGTGTGTGCATAAAATTTTTATCTTTGACATACAGTGTACTTTTTCCATAGACGCTGCGAACAGTGACATTACCCGTGGTACCTCTCCTGTATAACCTTTCCTCATCCCAAATATCTGTGACATTCCATATAATTTTTTATTAGCCGCTGGTGACAGCATTGACATTATCTGCGGGATATCTCCTGTGTGACGTTTCCACATCCCAAATACCTTTTAAAAAAAATTTTGAGCATGCACTTCCAAATCCTATGCTACTGTACGTGTGACATATTTTCAAGCATATATAACATTTAAAACGAAAAAGGCGAGCAGTAAGGGTTGGGGAAGTGGCCGTGATGCTGATGGTGCACGCAGAGGCCGTGGCCCTGGGTGCATGGAACTGTACCTGCTGCCAGAGCACAAGAAAAAGAATCATCCACAATATCTAGCTTCATGTCCCAGTTTGCAGGGCGGCGCAGGACACCGCTCTTGAAGTCAGACCAGTGCAACCAGGTGGTTGGTTGGATTGCAGCAGATAATGCTTCCAGTCGGTTTAGCACCACCTTGTCTTCCACCAAATCCAGTTTTAATAGCCAAGGCCCTCGCATATAATTTTTTACAGGGTCAGCTCACCTGCAGGCCCTCGCATATAATGTTCTACAGGGTCATCTCACCTGCAGGCTCTCACCTACAATCTTTGACAGGGTCAGCTTACCTGCAGGCCCTTGCATATAATGTTTTACAGGGTTAGCTCACCTGCAGGCCCTTGCATATAATGTTTAACAGAGTCAGCTCACCTGCAGGCCCTCGCATATAATGTTTTACAGGGTCAGCTCACATGCAGGCCCTGACCTACAATCTTTTACAGGGTCATCTCACCTGCAGGCCCTCGCATATAATTTTTTAGAGGGTCAGCTCATCAGCAGGCCCTCAACCATAATTTTTTCAAAAGTCAGCTCAGCAGCAGACCCTCACCCCTAATGTTTTAGAGGGTCAGCTCAGCAGAAGTCAGCAGCAGGCCCTCGCCCCTAATGTTTTAGATGGTCAGATCAGCAGGCCCTTGCTCCAAATCTTTGAGGGTCACCAGCAGGCCATCAATCATAATTTTTCAAGGGTGTGTATGATGCCCTCCTTTATGTGTAACAAAGGGTGTATTGGAGTGACGGTTCCTTGTAATTTTTGGCAGCCCTTTCACTTAGTGCAAAGGCTTTATAAGTATAGGAGTCCCACTACATGAACAACTGTACCACAATGTGAATGAGGCCCTCTTTTATGCAATATACAGGTTGACAGCATTAACTTTAACTGCAAGATATCTCCTGTGTGACATCTCCACATCCCAAATACCTTTTTAATTTTTTTTGCGCATACACTTCCAAATCCTATGCTACTGTACGTGTGACATACTTTCAAGAATATATAACATTTAAAATGAAGAAGGCGGTAAGAGACGGGGAAGTGGCCGTGATGCTGATGGTGCACGCAGAGGTCGTGGCCCTGGGCGCGTTGAAACTGTGCCTGCTGCCAGAGCACAAGAAAAACAATCATCCACGATACCTAGCTTCATATCCCAGTTTGCAGGTCGGCACAGGACACCACTCTTGAAGTCAGACCAGTGTGACCAGGTGGTTGGTTGGATTGCAGCAGATAATGCTTCCAGTCGGTTAAGCACCACCCAGTCTTCCACCAACTCCAGTCTCAGTAGCCAGGAGTGTGGTAAACACAATCCTCACCCTGATCCTCCTTCCTCCCACCATGGAGACTCTGGCCAAACAAGTGATCCCACACTTGGATATTCCGAGGACCTCTTTTCATCTCCACTCCTTGATTTGGCCCTCTCGCCAAGCACAGTTGAAGAGAGACAGATCTTGTGCCCTGATTCCCAACCTCTTGAGCATCCACAATCACAAGAAGATGACGGTGTCGAACAGCAATTACTGTTTAATGAGGTGGATGACGATGAGACACAGTTGCCAATAAGTCAACGGCAATTACTGACTCAAGAGGTTGATGAAGAAGATAAGACATAGTTGTCAATTACTGAGGTTGTGGTTATGTCGACAAGTCAGGAGGATGAGCAGAGTGAGGGAATGGAAGAGGAGGTGGTGGACAATGATATCCCTGACTCAACCTGGGAAGGTGGAAAGCCGAGCAAGGCCAGCAGTTTTGAGTGGCAGGGATCTGCAGCACCGCAACAGGCTGGAAAAGGCAGTGGGGTGGCAAAATGGAGACCCATACAGGCCCACAACTGTTCCACAGAGCACCCCCTTGCGGAAATCTGCCTTGCCAAGGGGTAGATCTTCCGCGGTATGGCGCTTTTTTGAGCACGGACAACAAAAGAATAGTAGTTTGCAACCTGTGCCATACCAAAATGAGCCGGGGCGTAAACACTAGCAACCTCACCACGACCAGCATGATCCGCCACATGGTATCCAAGCACCCTAATAAGTGCGACGAATGCCTGGGTCCACAATCTGTGTCTGCGGGTCACACCACTGCCTCCTCTTCCCCTATTTTACGTGATGGCAAATCCCCTGTCGAAGGCGCAGGCCCGGATGCCTCACGCCACAATCAGCGACCACATCCACTTTCATGTCCCAGCGCAGCATCCAAATGTCCTTACTCCAGGCCTTTGAACGCAAGCACAAATACCCAGCCACCCACCCACAGGACATAGCACTAAATGCGCAGCTTTCCAAATTACTGGCCCTGGAAATGTTGCCGATAAGGCTTGTGGACACTGGGGCCTTCCGCAGCCTGATGTCGGCAGCCGTCCCGCATTACGCAGTCCCCAGCCGCCACTATTTTTCAAGGTGCGCTGTGCCTGCCTTACACTAACATGTGTCCCCTAACATCACACGTGCCCTGACCAACGCAGTTACTGGGAAGGTCCACTTAACCACGGACACATGTACAAGTGCATTCGGCCAGGGAAGCTACAACCCCCACTTCTCCTCCTCCTCCACCACCTCCTCCTCCACTTCCACCTCCTAATTATCCACGTGCAGCACCAGTCAACCATCAGTCGGTAGGTGAAAGCATTGTAGCACTGCAGTTAGGAAGCGGCACCACCGCAGAGCTGTGGCAGGGGATAAGAGAACAGACCGAGCTGTGGCTCTCGCCACTCAACCTACAACCAGGCATGGCTGTGTCTGATAATGGCCGTAACTTGGTGGCGGCTTTGGAGCTCGGCAAGCTCACACACATCCCATGCCTAGCCCACGTCTTAAACTTAGTGGTTCAGCGGTTTCTCAAAACCTACCCCAATTTGCCTGAGCTACTGGTGAAGGTGCGCCGCTTGTTTGCGCATTTCCGCAAGTCATCCCCAGCTTCAGCCGGCCTGTCAACGCTGCAGAAGCTCTTGATGTGAGCATGCGCTAGAACTCGACGTTCAACATGTTGGCCAGGCTTTGTGAGCAGCAGAGGACAGTAGTGGAATACCAGCTGCAACATGGTTGTTGTCTTTCCAGTCAGCTTCCGCTGTTCACAAGCGAGGAGTGGGCATGGATGTCTGACCTTTATGAGGTTTTAAGAAACTTTGAGAAATCAACACAGATGGTGAGCGGCGATAACGCTATTATCAGCGTAACCACCCCACTTTTGTGTCTACTCAAATGCTCGCTGCTTACAATTAAGGACAACGCTTTGCATGTGTAAGAGGTGGAAATGGGGGAAGACATTACTCAAGGTGATAGCCAGACCACCCTCAGTTTATCTTCTCTGTGCGAATTGGATGATGATGAGGAGGAGGAGCAGGAGATGGTTGCCTCTGCTACAGAGGGTAGTACCCATGGAAGTATATTTCCATCTGTTCAGCGTGGGTGGGCAGAAGAGGAGGAACAGGATGAGGAGATTGAGAGTCATCCTCCTGATGAGGACAGCGAAGTCTTGCCTGTTGGTACTCTGGAACACATGGCTGACTTCATGTTAGGCTGCCTTTGCCACGACCTGCGCGTTATATGCATTTTAGACAACATGGATTACTGGTTGTTCACCCTTCTCGACCCCTGCTACAAAGAGAACTTCTCATCTCTCATTCCTCTGGTGGAGAAGACGAGCAAAACAGTGCAATATCAGCAGGTTCTTGTTGAAAAATTGTTCCAAAAATTTCCATCTGACAACAGTGGCGGCAGAGTTCGTAGTTCCTTGGGCAACTGAGGAGGGGAGACAAGGGGAACACACAGCAGTTCCAACAGAGGCAGGGCAACAATCTCCAAAGCCTGGGACAGTTTCATGACAGCACCCTCACCCTGATGCGCGGCCTACTATCTCAAGGAGGGAAAAATGTTGGAAGATGGTGAAGGAGTACATAGCAGACCGTGTCAGCGGCCTCAATGATCCCTCAGTGCTTACAACTACTGGGTGTCCAAGCTGAACACGTGGCATGAACTGGCACTCTATGCCTTGGAGGTGCTGGCCTGCCGTGCTGCCAGCGTTTTGTCTGAGCAGGTATTTAGTGCTACTGGTGGCATTATAACAGATAAGCGTATTCGCCTGTCAACTGAAAATGCTGACAGGATGAGGGCTTGTTCACACGACCATGCCGTGTTTTGCGGTCAGCAAATTGTGAATCGCAAAACATGGATGCCGCCCGAGTGCTGTCTGCATCTTTTGCGGCCCCATAGAAGTGAATGGGTCCGCACCCAAGCTGAAAAAAATGCGGCCCAGATGCGGACCACAACCACGGTCGTGTGAAAAAGCCCTTACTCTTATAAAAATGAACAAGGCCTAGATTGCCCCTGACTTCTCAACTCCACCAGAGGAAAGCCGATAAGGCACTTTAATTGTGTTGTTTATAATGCACTGAATACACTGTATTCCCATGCACCCCTTCCACCACAAAAAAAGGGGAAATGGTTGAATCTTCCGAATCCTTTTCTCATTCTCCTCCTCCTCTTCCATCATATCAACATGCTTATTCGTCGCATATAATGCCCTCGCATATATGCCGTCGTATATATTATTTTACAGGGTCAGCTCACCTGCAGGCCCTCGAATATAATGTTTTACAGGGTTGGCTTACCTGCAGGCCCTCACCTACAATCTTTTACGGAGTCAGCTCACCTGCAGGCACTCGAATTAATGTTTTACGGGGTCAGCTCACCTGCAGGCTCTCACATATAATGTTTTAGATGATCAGCTCACCTGCAGACCCTCACCTACAATCTTTTACAGTGTCAGCTCACCAGCAGGCCCTCACCTACAATCTTTTACTGGGTCAGCTCACCTGCAGGCCCTTATCCATAATTGTTTCAATGGTCAGCTCAGCAGCAGTCCCCTTATCCATAATTTTTTTAATGGTCAGCTCAGCAGCAGACCCTCATCCATAATGTTTTAGAGGGTCAGCTCAGGAGCAGGCCCTCGCCCTTAATGTTTTAGATGGTGAGATCAGCAGGCCCTTTCTCCAAATGTTTTTGAGGGTCAACAGCAGGCCATCAATCATAATTTTTCAAGTGTGTATAATGCTCTCCTTTATGTGTAACATATGTGTAACCAAAGGTTCCTTGTCATTTTTGGCAGCCTTTTTACTTAGTGCATTATGAGTGTAGGAGTCCCACTACAAGAATGAGGCCCTCTTTTATGTGATATACAGGTTGTATCGGAGTGCCTCTTCCTTGTAATTTTTGGCAGCACTTGCACTTTATATACAAGTAAATATACAGGAAAGAATGTTTCCTAGCAATTTTTTCCTCAAATCGATTTTATTGTCAGTCTGTAAAAGTGGCGTACTACTAGGACAACATCGTTCCCAGAAGCGACCTGGGAGTCCAAGATGAATCCAGACATCCTCCCCATGCTATTCCCGAACCATTTTGGTGGTGTTTCTATCAATTTCTGAACATTTCCTATGAACCAAGCACCCTCCCCTCTTCAGAGCAGGGGGTGCCTGGTTTATAGCTCGGGTTCTCCCATTGACTTCTATTGTGCTTGGGTGCTCGGTAAGACAACAAGAAATAAAGTTGATAAAGTTTTAGTAGTTATAATTCTATGGTATAGAAGACAAAAGCTATAATTGTAGAAGTAACAGGATACTAATCTCTTGTCTTGAGTCTTTCCTTTTCCTTGAGACTTCCTCTCTCTATATATTGCAGGAGGTCGGAAAATAGATGAATAAGATTTTTGTATTTTTATATTTTCTCCAGTAGAAGTTTTTAGCAGCATTTGACCAAAATCAAAATTTTCCTTCCTTAGGGTACTTTCACGTTTGCGGCATAGCTATTCGGCAGGCTGTTCCGGCGGGTGAACAGCCTGCCAGATCCGCCATGCCACAAGTACCTGTGTGCTGCCGTGCTGCCGCTCCATCCCCATTGACTATAATGGGGCGGGGGGAGGGACTACTGCGCAGCACAGCAGTTCACGACCGGAGATCGCCAGACTAAAAGTACTGCAGGTCCGACTTTTTAGTCCAGCGATCTTTGCCGTGCTGCGCCGTAGCTCCGCCCCCGCCCCATTATAGTCAATGGGGAGGGAGCGACAGCACGGCAGCACACAGGTACTTGCAGAATGGCGGATCTGTCAGGCTGTTTACCGCCTGAACAGCCTGCCGGATAGCTATGCCACAAATGTGAAATTACTCTTAGCTATTTTCTCCACATTAAAAAACAAGAAATTTCATAATTGTCTTGTAATCAAACTGTTACATGTAACATCTATACTAATAAAATCCCTCTGTGCCTGCCGTGTCCGTGTGTGTGAGCCGATGTTAAATACGCTGCCCCCAGCACAGCCGCCGGCCAATAGAAACACGGAGCACCCCACACGCCCAAGGTACCGCCCACAATTGCGCCGGCTGCCCGGACCACCCAGATTAGCACTCCGGTGTTCTGAAAAAAACCTTAGCCTAAAAATAACCTTACCCCACTTGACTTACGGGGGTGTGCCGGGGGGGGGGGCGGGCTTTGGAATGTGCGCCTCCGCAGTACAACAGGCGGCAAGCGCAGCGCCATGAACAGTGAAGTGAAGATAAAGTGTGCACTGACTCATGGGTGCGCGCGAGGACACCGCGTGTGCACCCAGCCACGCATGCGCCGTCAGGGATAAGGAGATTTCACGGTATTTGTACATGGAAAATCTCGTTACCCTGCCACTGTGCACGCACGAATTTGCAAATCTCCCTCACTACACAGTGCGCTTTAGATTTTAGATTAATTGCTGGCTAGCTTCGGTCAGGATCAGGTCAGTCTCTCCCTGCTCGTATGCCCCCCCCCCCAAAAAAAAAAAATGCTGCACACACCACCTGCATTAAACAATGTCCCCCAATATGCTGCAACCAACCCCCTGCTAGGAGCAGGGAGAGACCGACCTGATCCTGACAGAAGCCAGCCAGCAATGAATCTAAAATCTAAAGCGCGCTGTGTAGTGAGGGAGATTTTCAAATCCGTGCGTGCGCAGTGGCAGAGTAAGGAGATTTTACATGTACAAATTTCGTGAAATCTCCTTACCCCTGACAACGCATGCGCGGCTTGGTGCACGGGTGGCGTCCTCTCGCACACCCACTAGTCAGCACGCACTGTATCTTCCCTTCACTAAGTTCCTGGTGCTGCGGTTTCCGCCCGTTGTACTTCGCACACCCCCGGAAGTCATGTGGGGTAAGGTTATTTTTCAGGCTAAGGTTTTTTCTCAGAACACCGCCGGCAAATAAAAACACAGCGCACCTTAGGCCTCCTGAACTGCCCACAGCGCGTCACCGGCACCGCCCCCCAATTTCGGCAGCCAATAGGGGCGCATCACTTGCCGTTCGGACCGCCCAGAGCAGTGCACCGTTATTATGGTGTGCTGTGTCAGTTTGAGTGCCAGCCATCTCAGCCACCAATCACAGTGACCGAAGTCTCAGCCACCAGTCAGTGTCAGTTGTCTCAGCCACCAGTCTCAGTGCCCGCAGTCTCAGCCACGTCAGTGCCAGCCGTCTCAGACACCAGTCACAGTGCCCGCAGTCTAAGCCATCAATCAGTGACAGCCATATCAGCCATCAGTGATTACTACCAGTCACAGTACCAGCAGTCTCAGCACCACCAGTCAGTCCCCACAGTCTCAGCCACCAGTCACAGTGCCTGCAGTCTCAGCCACCAGTCATTGTCAGTTGTCTCAGCCACCAGTCACAGTTCCAGCAGTCTCAGCACCACCAGTCAGTGCCAGCCATTTCAGCCACCAATCACAGTTCCCACAGTATCAGCCACCAGTCAGTGTCAGTCGTCTCAGCCATCAATGAGTGGCAGCAGTCTCAGCACCGCCAGTTAGTGCCAGCCATCTTAGACACCAGTCAAAGTGCCCGCAGTCTAAGCCACCAATCAGTGTCAGTCGTCTCAGCCACCAGTCAGTGCCAGCTGTCTTGGCAATTAGCCGCAGTTAATAGTCTCAGGCACAGCCACAGTCTCTGTACCAG